>CM075854.1:22089338-22674338 GCA_037975125.1 Latrodectus hesperus
TAATGGAAATAACACGAATTTGAACAAAAAATAGAACTCGATCTTTCTAAAGAGAAGCGTATCACGGTAATTGAATAATTTGATCCTTCAATCTTAGAAACAAAATTTTGAGCTAATCATAAATTATCAAATTAATCAGAGAAACCCTTCACAAATAATTCCACACACACAAATAATCCCTTCACAAATTGTTTTATTCTTACTAGGTAATGCTTCCATTTCATCATTTGCAGTGATATTCGAAAATATGAAAACAATTTTTAAGTTTTTTTAGTTAACACTACTTTTTTTTTTTTGCTTTTAATTCCTAATATGTCCATAACATCGTTTTTAGTTGTGAAACTCATAATGTCTAATATCAATTCGACATGAACTCATATGCTCAAACTGCAAACTGTTTCACAACTTTCTTAACGGGTATGAAAAATTTCAGAAGTATGGGAAGAATTTTAATAATTTAAATCAAATACAGACTTTTATTATCCCAGAAATTAATCTCCAAGTTTTAGAATCAATGTCAAATCTTTGTGTTTTGAAAATTAATAGCATTGGGTTACAGTAACGCGAATATTAAAATATTACAATCAGAAATTTTTCATACTAACTCACTTGTAAAATTTGCTTTTCTATGTATTCATAATGTAATATTTTACTTCCAGTATGAATGTATTTTGTACTTGATTATAAGTACCGCAAGCCAATTAATTAGACACTGTTTTCAATCTAAATTGTAATTTAATATTACAATGTGTTGCTCCACTACATTAAGGAAGCAATCCCTACCAAAGTGGGTTATATTTTTATCGCTAAAAAGATCCATTGTTGTTCCTTTCTGTGATGAAAATATAACCCAATAATCGTATGAAACTATACAGAATTCATATCATTATGTGTACATAGGTTTAAAGAATATACACTATTGGCCATTAAAATTGCTACACCAGGAAAGCGGCACACCACACACGTGAAATTTGCATGACAGGTAGAACTTGCTGTGATATGCAAATGATTAGATTTTCAGAGCATTCATACAAAGAAGGCGACAGTAGCGACATCTACAATGTGTATAAAACCAGAAATTTGACAGCAGTTTTCTCATACTCAATTTCCGTTTCAACGTTGTTTTCGGCAAAGAAAGTTGTTGTAATGCCTCGTGTAAGAAGAAGAAATGTCTATCAGCATCAGCACGTGTCTGACTTTGATCGAGGAAGGATTATAGCCTACCGGGATTGCGGTTTATCGTACCGCAATATTGCTGCTCGCGTCGGTCGAGACCCCATGACTGTTCGCAGAATATGGAATCGATGGGTTCAGGACAATCACACGGAACGTCATGCAGGATCTCAGCGACCCCCCATCAATAACAGCAGAGAAGACTGACATCTTATCCGCATGGTAACAAGGGTTTGTACAGCCACGTCACGAACACTGAGTCGAGAAATGGAGTCATTTGCAAGGCAACAAGTTTCTGCTCGAACAGTTCGACGACGTTTGCAGCAGCATGGATTGTCTGCACGGCGACCATTGCTTCGGCTACCATTGACGCTGCGTCACAGACAGGAGCGCCTTCAATGGTGTGATCAGCGACGAATCTGGACGCGGGAATGGCATCACGTCATCTTTACAGATGAAACTCGGTTCTGTATACAGGACCATGATGGCCGCATCCGTGTTTGGAGACATCGTGGAGAACGCGCATTGCCAGCTTGCTTTGGACATCGCCATACTGCCCCGTCTGCTGGAGTGATGGTATGGGGTGCCATTTGATACACGTCTCGATCACCTCTTGTTCGCATTACCGGCACTTTGAACAGCAACCGTTACAGTTCCGATGTGTTAAGGCCCGTGGCTCTGCCCTATCTTCGAGGCCTCCCTAATGCTTTGTTTCAACTGGATAATGCACGACTGCATGTTGCCCGTACTGTTCTATACTTCCTTGATACAGAACAGGTTCGACTGTTACCCTGGCCAGCACGTTCTCCTGATCTGTCACCAATTGAGAACGTGTGGTCAATGGTTGCCGAGCGATTGGCACGCCATCACTCACCATCCACTACTGTTGATGAATTGGGGCATAGTGTTGAAGCTGCATGGACTGAGATCCCCGTACATGCCATACATTCTCTGTTTGACTCCATGCCCAGGCGGATAAATGCTGTTATTGCAGCCAGAGGTGGCTGCTCTGGGTACTGATTTCTCAAGATCTATACATCCTAATTTCCTGTAAATCTAATCACTTGTTCTTTCCACTATAATGTATGTGTCCAATAAGTATCGTTCTGTTACTTGCATTCCTTCTTGGTCTAGCAATTTTAATGGCCAGTAGTGTATTTTGGCCTGCACTGTCCACTATGAACTTTTTCCACATGACAAAATCAATAATGGCTGCATATAATAATTAGAATGTAAGCAAAATTTCTCTTGCCAAAATCCTCCAGTATTCGTGAATAGATGAAACTTTCTATTTTTGCAAGACAATGCAATACCGTACACACTAATTAAAACTCTGAATCCAATTACTGCAGTAAAATGGGTCCATCTGATTCCTCACACATTTTCCTAAATGATTATCACTTGTTTTATTCTCAAAATATTTCCTTCGAACGTGATATTTTAGCATTGGTGAAGATATTGAAACAGGAATGGTCTAGTTTTCTCTTTCTAAAAACCAGGTATTTTTTATCGAAACAATAAGCATGAAATTACAGTACGTTAAGAGAAAAGTATTAAATACAATCATGCTTATTTCGATTAATGTAATTCTTTTACACATCAGTATTGCATCTTAAGGCATTGATTAAAATGAGTGACAAAACTTTTCTGATTATTTTTTAGTTTTCAAATTAAAAAGAGAAAGTATATATATATATATATATATATATATATATATATATATATATATATATATATATATATATATATATATATATATATGTATGTATGTATGTATGTATGTATGTATGTATGTATGTATGTATGTATGTATATATGTATGTATGTATAAATTAGATATAATATGGCTTTGATAACCTAATATTAATATTCCAAGAAAAGCTTATAAAAATTCCCTAAACATATATTAATTTCTTAAAACAATAATAGATAGATTATAGAATTCAACTTATGAGCAATAGAGTGACTTGAGGCATTTATTTTTAGGATTTTAAACTATAATTTTGAAACTACCGAGATCCACTTTTTTCAAGATTTTGATTTGTGATATTTTTACTTTTATGATTTTAAACTATAATTTCACACTTTATTTCAAACATTTCCAAAAATTAAAATTGACTAACAAAAACTTATTTTATTATTAATTTTCCTCATTTTCATTGTAAAAACATTTTGATTGAGTTATTTGATTCCTCATCTGATTTTATCTTTCACTCTTTATGGTCAAAAGAGCATTACTAAAAGTCCGTATTAATACATCACTTTCGAAAAGTTGAACAATTTTCAGCGATTATCAACTTCCCTGTGCTGTAATTTTTCTAAAAAAGGCTGAGTGGTCTTATAATGATTAATAGTGCTCTAATAGAGCCTCTAATTTTGGCGCAACCAACCACAAACATTTAGATCTATTTCTGAATCAAGAGCTAGTTATGAAGTTATATTACATCAAAGATAAATTATGGTGTCTTCCCTAGAGTAACTTTACACATTCCGTTTAATTTAAAGCCATGCAAAATGAATGGCCCAAGAGAGAACGGATAGAAATAAAAATTAATATTTCTCCCCAACCACAAATTCATCTTCTGATCACGCACTATGACTAGAGATAATTTGTTGCTGTATTAAGAGCTAATAAAGCGGTCAACTTTAAGCACTCTCTTGCAAAGTGCCGATTATGGGACACGGACCGGTGGTCTTCCACCATCTTGTTAGGAGTTGCTCTAAAAGTTTGAAAAACATAATCGGTAAATTACATTTATTATCAGCAAAAAGCTTTCAGACTATTGATGGAGTGCTATTTGTTATCAATAAATGAGACACCACTAGGACTGATCGCCGTAATGGAATGGAGTTGCAAAATGTATCAGAGCGAGACGACACAGCATGCGTTTCAAAAGCGTCTAATTTTGGAGTTAAGAAAAGAATACTTTTGAAAACGTGAGTGGGTGTCAGCATTGCCATGGATAACAGGCCAGCTACTGGGAGGTATCAGGAAATTAAAAATTAGTTTCAGGATAATTGGCTTCGGGGTTTTTGAGAATTGATACTGCAATAGTTTATGCATAAGCCACTAACTTTCATGGCCGTTATAAAACTGAGCTATTTTAAATATTCAATAAATTTCTGCAAAATATCTTATGAACTTTCTCCAAAATAAAACTTTCTGAAATTAAATTTTTTCAGTTCAATTGAATTTTTATCGCATATTTCCTTTTATAATTGATTGTACAAATACTGAAAGTCTTTATTATTTTTGTTAATCGATATTTATCTAGTAGCATAGGTTTTCGATTTATTAAGTTCAATACATCTCTGTACAGGTCATATATTTTATGACCTAATTAATAATATCTGACAAATAATCTACCAGAAAACTAAAGTTTATTTTTTATTTGCAAATAAAAAATTCATTTTCATTTTTGACAGAAATTAAGATTTCTTCTTAATATATATAAAAGAGAAAACAAAACATGAAAATAACTGATCAAACTTTAAACTTCTTAACTTCAGTGTATATGAAAAATCGATAAACATAACTCGTTTATTATATTTTATAACTATTAGTTATTTAATAGGTCACACATACATTAGTGAAACACAAAAAATAAAATTCAGAAATTTGTGTAAATGTAAAATTATAAGAATAGGTAAATATAATGTAGTTTCATAATATTTACTTCAAATGTTGAATGAATATAGGGAAAATTTACAATTTTAATAAAGTTAAGAAATACTAGATTATTTGAAAAAAAAACATAAAAATGATAAATATCAGAATAAATTTTAAATATGTTAAATCTTTCAATTTCGATTCCTGTAATATAGAATAAGATGAGTGATCTCCTATTTTAGGACACATTTACTCTAAATGTAAATAAATCTTTATTTTATAATAGTGGTTGTTTTCATTTTATGATCCTTATGTTCCTGTAAAATTGTTTATTTGGTCTCTGAAATACGGAAATTAAAATATTATTGCCCATATTTCCCAAAAATATATGTTAAAATTATGAAATAAGATCTCTTTTACAAACAAAGATGAAAGACAATACCAACCTACATTAAACTTAAAAGCTTAAGTAAGAAGCTAAAACTTAAGTAAGTGTAAAACTTTATGTGTTATTTTTTTCCCATAACTACAAGAAAAAACATTGAAGAGACACGAAGAAATTCAGAAATGAGAGATAGTATTTTGTATTTAATGATAACGAAAGCATAATTGCATAAAAATCAATGCAAAACTTACAACGTGGAATCAAACTAATAGTTTTTAATGTACTCACGGAATCGTTACACATGATTGTCTGTCTAAGAGGCAAAATAGTAAACAGATGTTTCTTGGTATAGGATTTGCTCTCCCCTTTATCTAATATTATTACGCATTATTACGAATGGTATGTCATACAATTATAAATACGATATGAGATTATTTATATTTAATTAAAACGAATACCAATACCATCCATGCTTTAAGTTGAAAATTAAACACAGATCACCAGTCAAGTATACCTTACATTATACAAAACAGAAGACAAAAGCAGTAATTGCAAGCATAAAATATTTTATTTAAAATAAGAAAGAATTTTATTATTGTAATTATACTTTTGTCATACAGAACCTTTTAATAATGACAGAATATTCATTCATTTTCTTAAGATCAATTTGTGTGACAGCATTTAAAATGATTTTAATGTTGCTAAATTTCCATCATAAAACATAAAATCCAACGGTATAA
This sequence comes from Latrodectus hesperus, assembly GCA_037975125.1. Classification (NCBI taxonomy): domain Eukaryota; kingdom Metazoa; phylum Arthropoda; class Arachnida; order Araneae; family Theridiidae; genus Latrodectus; species Latrodectus hesperus. Next base: position 22,095,247 of record CM075854.1, read on the forward strand.
ATGTTACGATAGAATAATATTATTGAGTTTCTTATAAAAGATGAACTAGGTTGCTCTTTGATTGACGAGTTATAGATTTTACGTTGAAACACGTGTCGTCCAGGTGCTTCGGGGGACAAATTGAAGCTTCTCAAGCTGCGATTAAATGATTGATGAACTGCCTGTTGAGGATCATGTCTGTTTATGTTATAGATTTAAATTATTAGACATTTGTCTGGTAATCAATCAAAGTTTTTTTTAGTTAGACACTATTTGAGATGATGTAAAAATATTAGTTTCCAAGTAAAGATGCTATTTAATTTTTTAATAAATTGTATATGGAGATAAATTAATTTTAATATAATTTTAGTTATAGATTTTAATTAATTTGAGCATTTTTATCAGTATATTTTAATCATTTCATACATTTCGCACACACAAAATAAGTAATTATTTTAAACATAAAACTAAGACTGTGCTTCTGGAGATAAAAATAGTTTTGTCGTAATTCTATTCTTTTTACACGGTATAAATTGAACGAAAATAATAATTACATATGAATGTAAAGAGATAAATGAACCCATTCTATAATTGTGGATGATAGTTTAAACTTCATTTCTTTCACCATTAAACTGTTTAGTTGTACTTAATTATTGTCCTTGAAGATTTATGAAGGATTTTATTTGTAATAAAAAAAGAATAGATTTTACATTTACGGAAATCTAATAATCTTAAATATATAATTTATTGTGAAAGAAAGAGTAGCTTTCCGAAATGCAAATTGGAAAATAGATTACATTTATTCCATAATTTTGAAATTACACATGATTTTGAAAATTTACACTTTTTATACTTACAATAGACAGTTTTGAAAACAATTTTCTTTTTCAAAAATAAATACTACTAAAAAGTACGTGTGCTGCATACATATTTTTCAGGCATTTTTAACACTTTTCATTTTTTAATTATGATATCGGGCTATTTTCTTTTTAGTAAATAAAATACTTCGTTTTTAACACAGTACACTTTAATAAATTTTTTCTAAAAAGTATTTTTTTATTCCTTGATGGATCTTAGATGATAAATGGACATGGTTTCTGGCCATTTATTTGAAAGTAACAGTCTTCTAATTCTTTCATGATTTTAATTTAGCCTTCAAATAATATCACACAAACATTTGACATAGATTATTAAAAAACTAAACCATATTTTTTTAACGAAAAACTTATTGCTAACTGTTTTCTTAAATTACTCTTAATGTAGTAAAACCAAATTTTAAGTTTACTTCACTCTAGAACTAAAAAACTATTATTCAATACTTTTAATAATGTTCTCATACCAATAATTGCAATACAGATATTTAAATGTTCAAAAATCGTATCCTGCTTAGTCACATAAAATACACAGTTTGGAGAATTCACCATTCCAATTCCGTGGATGTAGTCCTGCAAAGGATTTCTTAATAGAGCCGCCTCTATCTCTCTAGGTAAACCAGGAAAAGAGTTTTCTTCCTTCAGAAATTTTAATCTCTTATCCAGAGCGCATTGAATCATGTCCTATTTTAGATTTCTTTTAAGAGTCAAGCTAACAAATAATTTAGTTGTATGAAATGAAAGTGATCGAGTAATGCATTGCTTGATCAAAATTTCTTTCGTAGCAAATATATCAGCTATTTTGTGGCCCATAACTTCTCAGTGGGTTGGAATCCATTGAAAAGAAATTCTGTATGGCAAGGTTTACAGCAAAGGCTTAAAATCCAAGCTTCTTTGAAAGCTATTTTGATTATTTAAAAGGGCTTGAAGCACACTTTTTAATCTGGTAGTATGACAGACATTATAAAAGAGTGGTTTACGAATCAACAGTTGTTGAATAACTGCAGAAATGACTTCAGTTTCTGTATCAAAGGTAGTATTAAGAGGACCCACTGGTAAATGGAAAATAAAAAGAGCACTGTGGACACGTGTTACAGCATCGTATGTTCTCCTAACATAGAGCCGTCAGTGTAAACACGTATCCACTCATTAGCGAACCTTAATAATCTCCATTGCAATAGTTCTATATTATGAATATCTTGTTTTGTTTTTAATAACTCTTTATATAAGATTAAGATTTTTTGGTTGGTTTTCCAAATTTTCCGCATATTGCCTCAAATTTAATCGTGAATCGAGAATGCAACCCAAGCATTTAGTAGAATACTTACGTTAAGCAAATATAAATTTATAATCCAATTCAAGCTAATAGGCTGTCTGTTCAGGGAGAAAAATTGGCAAGTGCTTTTATCCTAAATTATTCTCATACCATTTTTTAGGGGCCAATATTACAGTTTTCTTTCAGAACACAAATAAGATTCTCATTTAAACTATCCAGTTTTCATAAATTATATAAATAAATAGAAATATTTTAGATTAACTGTGATTAGTAAAAGATTCTAGCAAGATCTCCATTGTACACACTTGAACTGTATTTAAATTCTCTATCAATGTGTAAATACGAAAATATAATAAAAATCAGTGAATAAATTTTACGCAATAATTATACGAAAAACAAACAAGTACAATCCTTTTTAAAGTACAATCCTGCAATTTAAAACAATTATTTCATTTTAAGACATTTTATATGAACACTTCTAAGAAAAATTAGGAAAGACCATAATTTTATTAAAATTATGTGAATACTAACATCTCTAAACTAACGTCAAATAAAAAATATAATTTAAAGCTTATAAAAACAGATTTCTTATGGAAAATATAATAACTAAACTAAACACAGCAGCGCAACTGTCCATATGAGTGGCTACTGTGTCTATAACTGTTTTCACGACCTAGGGTCCTGGTGTGTGGAGCATATGTCCCGGTTAGGTGGTCAGCCTAACCTGAAACCTCCAATATTTAGCTCCCAAGCACGCTTGGTATTCAGTTTTATCAACCCACTGAAAGGATGAAAGAAGCTGAGTTGACCATGCCTTGTCCGAGGAAGGAACCTCGGACATGTAACTTGGGAGCTCGATCCGCTACCACTACGCAACTAGGCTTCATGCAAAATAATGTTCATGTCAAAAACCGGAAAAAAGATTAAGTGAATAAATTGGGATTTGATTTCACAAAAGCTTTTTTTTATTGCATCTGGCTGACTTTTTTTTTGTTGCATTTGAGAAATTTAGCAGTCAACTTTTCATTTTTTGAACTGTTGATTTGAAAATTTCCCGACAACGTGATTAACTGGAATCTTGGCATTTTCTGGGAAAATTTGAATCCAGGAAAACATAAACAAGACAAGCGAATACCAAGAATAGAGTACCATGCACTGTCATTCCAAGATCAGAATCAATTAAAAAAGGAGAGTAATATTAGACGTCAAGCAGGGGAAGGTTATCTACATAATGATATCTACAACATATAATGACCATTTTATCATGTTAACAATTTGTCCAGATAAAATTGGCACGTTATTCTACGACAAAAACTGAATTTCGTTTTACAATAGAACGAAGAGTTATGCAAATGATCCGAAACAGATTTTATCAGTTATGTCTGTATGCATGAAAGCTTATTTGTGTACTCTGTAAATCTCAAGATACCACAAGAACCAAAGAAGTTACATATAATGATCACCTAGATTAGATTACAAAGCGAGTGGAATAGAGTGCGGTTTACACTTGATTCAGACTTGAAGTGAAATATCACACGTATTATTGTTTAGAAAGTTAGACACATTTTTTAAGTAACTCGACATTCATTCGGAAAAATCACATTATAGACGATGTTATTTGTTTATAAAGAATGTAATCCACATAGGTAGAGATTCGCACATGCATATCATTTGGAGTGAAAATTTGGCGATGCATAGATATCCAGACTAGCTCTATTGAGAGTTCATAACGTATTTTACGCAACATTAACTGGTGATTTTTTTCTTTCTTTTTTTTAATATGTAATTAATAATACCAGACTTTATACAATAATCGGGGAGGGGGAACATGGGAAATAAAGCAGTATGGAATAGTTAGCATGCTTTCCTGACATGTATTCAATCCTTCATGTTTGGAAAATACCGAACGATGCGTAGGTGCAAAACTATCACCACATTCATACAGAAATGAAGCAATATTCCCCTGTACGATATCACCAGTCGTCTCACAAACTCCACGCAAAAAAAAAAAAGCTTGTAGCAACCTTAGCTGTTCTCAAGGGTATAATCTCTCTATCTATTTTTCTCTCTAATCATAAACTATTTTAAATAAATTGTTTCATTTCGAAACAGAAATCCTTCATGTTTGGAAAATACCGAACGATGCGTAGGTGCAAAACTATCACCACATTCATACAGAAATGAAGCAATATTCCCCTGTACGATATCACCAGTCGTCTCACAAACTCCACGCAAAAAAAAAAAAAAAAGCTTGTAGCAACCTTAGCTGTTCTCAAGGGTATAATCTCTCTATCTATTTTTCTCTCTAATCATAAACTATTTTAAATAAATTGTTTCATTTCGAAACAGAAAGATTTTTGTAAATTACATGCGACTAAATTTTTGCCCTGAACCATCTTTCCGTGTTCTTTCTATCGGGTTCAAAAAATCTATTTCCAAGCAATTTTTTGTGTCTTTTTTTCTGTATTGTGTGTAATACGTGTTCTCTACATTTTATGCTCAAGCTTGGTTGTCATGCAATAATTTTTTATCATTTGCATACTCTCTTAACTTTTTGAGCAATACAGATAATTATTTTTTGAATATTACCATGTGACTACAAATAAAAGTATATAAGTAAGTTACCTTTAGATACGAATTGAATGCAATGAAACACGCTAATTTAATTAGGCAGAAATTCAGAATTATTGGCATAATTTATTTTATTCTTTAAGAAAAACTAGAAAGCAAATAATATTTAAGTCGAATTAGCACTACAGAATTGTTTTCTATCGTGAAAAATCTTACTTCGTCTTACTCTTAAAATGAATTAAAATATATTTTACTGAAAGAAAAATCAACATTAAGGAATAAAATTAAAACAAAACCTCAAATAAAATCTTAATTAATTTCATAATTTTATGTTATAGAGTGAATCAAATGATAAGCTTTAAAAATATTAAAACTATTCTAATTAATATTTGGATTGCATCAGAAAAATTGAATATGAGAAACACAGCATAAAATGAGAAACGTTTAATTCATTAAAATCCTTTAAAAATAGAATATGAGTGCGATAGAATCCTAGGTTATTTACACAAAAATATATTTATTAATTTTAAAAATTCAGTTTAATTTCATTTATGATATTTAAAATAAACTTTCGAAGAAAAGCACAATTCAGAAGGACATCTAGAAAAGATGTAACGAAATATTTAGAAAAGCTGTGTTTTTTCCAATAATGAGCAGAATTAACTTTTTATTTACATTAATTTATATAAAACATATGGTAAATGCAGAATAAAAATGTGGGCGTAACTTAAATTAAAGATATAAATTGATTTATATCATTATCTATGCATTTTTATTACTATATTTACTTTTCTAAGTAACTTTTTATACATAATATTTTTTCTTTCAAATAAAAATTAACTATTACGTACATAAAATATTCGCTTAGCACTCATCTGTTCATTATTTTATATTCATTTAATCATTTTAATTGCATTCATTCATTTAAGCATAAATAAAGGTACATTTTCGGGTTTAAATAATGCTTTCTTATAACCAATTTTTCAGTTGTAACATAATTTACAACCTCCTTAAATATTAAAATATAATTATTTGATGATAATTTTTCGAACGTTTTTGTCCTTTTTTATTTTGATTTCAAACATAATGTGTCTGTAAAACATTGCCTCTTTCAGTATCAATATAAATTTGATAATTAGGTTTGAATTTCTCTCAAATATATATGATATCAGGCTTTAACTGGGTTAATATAGCACAAATGGATTGCTTCTTTTGAGCATCCACCGCTTAATGTTTTCGGGAAAAACGTTTTACAGATAGTGGATCGTATTCACTTGTCACAAGGGAGAAAATCAAGAAAAACTTCAGACACCCACTTAGAAAGGTGTGCATCCAGAAAACGGAAACATAACACCCATCTTTTGTTATTAAATAGTGGCTGACAATCAAAAAAACAGAATAATAACTTATGCTATTTTAATATAGGTCAACAAATAAATTTACTTAAGCTAGATCAGAGTAACTTCAAATAAATAAAAGCTCACTTTTTTATTCGTATATTTTATATATTTTCATTCATAAGAAAAATAAATAAAAAACTACTTTTTTTCAGAATTTTAAAAAAAATTGGTAAATAAATTTACAATACATAGCTGGCTTAAGAAATAAAATGAATTCTAAAAATCATTAGTTTTTGAAGTAAGAAACATCATATTAAAAGAATGATTTTATTGAAATCGGTTAACTTTTATAATCCCTAAGCATCAAACCATATTTTATTTTTTAAATCTCTAGATATCCCCTTGAGAGAATCTCCTCCTCCCCTCCCTGGTACCACATATATAGTGAACAAAACATGTTATAAATGAATGGGTTACATATGTTTTGTGTGTGTTGACGAAAACCATATTTATTCGTCAACATACATAACTCATTCCTTAACAGTTAAATTTAGAAAATAAACAGAGTGGGAATTCTTACAATTTACATTTTTTTATTTATTAAATGTTTTCTTAAACTTTACTGTAATACTTAAGGAACAAAGATTAGATTTGCAGAAAGCTTTAAAAGGTACTCAGATATTTTATTTACGAAACCTTTAAACATATTAACTATTCAGACATTAAATGACAAACTATGCAGATTAAAATACTTACATATTCTAATCCACAAGGTAATAAAAACATGTGTAAATTTATTAACATTTTTATATTAAGTGCTTCTACAAAACATTTATATTTCTGTTGCGTTCATATATTATTTTTGAAAATATAAAGAATAAATAAAATATAATAATTATTATTATTTTGTGAAATACGTATCTTCCAATATACATTTTTCAGTAAAATTTTATTTAAATGTTTTTGTGCGAATAATACATTTGCATTATTGTCGCTCTAGACTATCTTTATTACTATTCAAAATACCAAGACGAATTTTATTTTTAATATCATGCTAAAATTCAAATATAATAATATTTACAAAAATTCATTTTATTCATGAAATAATTTTATTTCTCATAATAACTAAAGAAATTTTTAAATATTTGGAAATCATTTGCATTACGCATTCTTGATGCTTCACGGAACTTAACTTCTAGCAATTAATTTCTAGAAATTCTAGCAGTAAGCGAAGATAGCTTCAATCATAACTCGCGCCTTTCCTCAGAAACTAATACTGAGGAAAGACGACCAAAAAAAGTGAACCATTAACCACTTTTCCAGCTCCTGAGCTGATAGGAAAAGTTAGATAACTGCTCTAAGTCTTAAATATGACTATTTAAAGTTTCCTACCGAATACCAATACAAATGTATAAAAAGATTTTTATAAAAGTAAATAAACATTTGAAAAGACTATACATGTACTTTTAAAATAGATATATATTATATTTGCTGTATTTTAACACAAAGTTGATCAAAGATTTTCTATAAATTTAACGTATTCTTTTAACAGAGAACATATTTTAAAATTTCGTTGAGAAAATCAGTCTCTGGATATTCTTTTCGAAATTGATAAAAAAAATTAAAAACTTATAGTAGGGTTTAGTTGTATTCCCATAATTATTTGAGCGTAGAGCAATATAAAATAATCAAAATTTTTTACTGATACATAAGGCAAATTTTAATCCAATTCTTTGTAAGCAATCTTTTTCTTAAGTTTATACCAATGTTCACACATAATACATTCAAATACTTATCTCGGAGAGAGAAACAGAAAAAAAATTTCCTTGCAATGAATTTTTCACATAATTCAGTCTAATTAAAAAGTGATTCTGGAAGAAAATCTAACGCAATCTAATAGGCGGTCGGTTCTTGTGGGTGAAACCAGCGCTAGAAAAAAAAATACTTTTATTCCAGCCCATTCTTCTTGACTTGATCTTGTTTCCTAATGTGAGTCCAGGTACTAGTGATTTAACAGTCGGCTTGTCGTATTATAGAGCACTCCACTCTAATTCTAGGTTAAAGTTGTTGGACGTTAGTAATTTGCACCTTTTTTTTCTTAAGGAATCCTCGTTCCACCGAGTGCGGCAAGCTCGAGGAAATTGGAGATCCTAATAGCAGTTTGTCAATGTTGGGAGTCTTAACTTTTGCCTGAATTCGTTCGGACGTTCTTCAGTTTTTTCTCTCTTGCCTAACAAAAGTTCTGCTCTAACAATCATTAAGAATATTTTCAACCTTTCTGGTAGGTATTATTTGAAAGGAGAGGCTATTTCAATTTCCCACAAGACTTTCTTTTTTTTAAAAAAAAAAATCATGTTCTCCCACAATCATGTAAATGATGTTGAAGTAGTAGTTTGCTTTAAAATTTATTGCGTATTTTCCAGGAATATTTTCTACTTTTATTTAAAAAAGAACTCTATATGATTATGTGATTTGTTCTGAATGTTGTAATAAATTATTTTATTCCGATGTCAAATCACATTTGTAAAGCTTCTATTACAAAATTTATCAATAATTTAAATTAGTTATTTAGGAAAAAATTGAAAAAATCTATAATTATTTAATTTCAGATCAATTGGAAAATTCTAGTTATATTTTTCATAATAAAATACACTGTATTAGATACATTTATTTTAGCATCTTTTTTAAACTTAAATTCGAATTCAGTTTCAGAGGAGGCTTAAATAATACAACGTAAATTAAAAATGATTTTTATAAAATTTGCAAAAATATTAACCATAATTTTTTTAAATACAAGAGATTTTCATAGTAAGTCTCTTGAATTAGAGTAAGGCAAGAGAATTTTCATACTGTAATAAAAAGTTACGTCGATATTTTGATTATTATTAAGAGACAAAAATTTCCTACAACTTGAAAGATTAAAATATCATTAAATTTTGGTTAATCGGCTATCAGAAAATCAACCATCTAATAATCTTGACTAACACAGTTACTTCTTTCCATTTGAAATATTATTTTTGAGTGTAATCCTATATTTTCAATGTTAATTTTTAGTTATTTTGTATCCCATAACTACAAACACGAAATTTCTTTTTTATAAAATTTTAAATATTTTTATAAATAAAAAGTTACGTCGATATTTTGATTATTATTAAGAGACAAAAATTTCCTACAACTTGAAAGATTAAAATATCATTAAATTTTGGTTAATCGGCTATCAGAAAATCAACCATCTAATAATCTTGACTAACACAGTTACTTCTTTCCATTTGAAATATTATTTTTGAGTGTAATCCTATATTTTCAATGTTAATTTTTAGTTATTTTGTATCCCATAACTACAAACACGAAATTTCTTTTTTATATATAATAGAAGAAAATAAAAACAGATTTTTACTTAGGTATTTTTATATATGATTTACTTTTATACTGATAAAATTTTTTTTTATAAAATTGCTTTAGCTAAGCAATTTTACTTACAGAAAAAGGTAAGACTTATTCACTTAACAGTTGCCTTCAATAACGAATTCATTTGATAATCCAATGATTTTTATTCACCGACATCTTGCCTTAAATTCAACCAGTCATGAGTTTAATTTTTACCTAGGGACTGAATTTTTGGAAAGGTTCTGAAAATTACTTAATTTGCAGCTTCCGGTTGAATTAGCATTCATGTGCAAATCTGAGTGACAAACTAACCAAATCTACTTGAAGACGTGATTATGATTAAGGTTCATATTCCAACAAGGAATTTAGTACATGTGTGTATCAATTAACATGCATTAACTTCCAGTCCGAAGATCATCTTTCACAAATTCAAAGCAATCATTTTAAAGTTAGCTGCACTCAAACAATTTACTTCAGCTCTTTTCTTTTTACTAAAAAAGCAAAATAATTATTTTCTGGTGATGCAAAATAATTAGAATCTAATAAAATTATAAATAAGAGTACTTAGGAAATTACTGTAAATAATATAATTTAAAGTAATAACATATATATATATATATATATATATATATATATATATATATATATATATATATATATATATATATATATAATACCCTAATAATTAGAATATTGAATATTTATTTGACGGAAGAATGTTTCGAAATGCACATTTACAAATTTAATGGTTATTCTTAGTTTTTAATGATAGGAATATTAATCTTTGAAATCGTGAATAAGAGAATAAAAAAGATTAAAATGCAATATTAAAGCTTTCATGTATAATTAGTTAAAATTTGTTTTTAATAAAATTTAAAAAAAAGAATATTGAAACGCATAAATCAAAGTAATTCTCTTTTCTATGTTTACAGACATAAAAAAATTATATCACATTCAGTCATTTAAATTATTTTAACACTTAAATTTTTTTTACACAAGGACTATATATATAATAAAGTTTAACTAATAAGTAAGAGAAGGAAGATTCACAATTAGATAATTTGATATTATTTTGGATACACTTATTATTTTTAAATTATAATACTCATACAGCAACAATTTTGAATATATTAATTTTCATAATTATCTTCTATCAAAAATCAAATACTATTTATACCAAGCATTATGTAATAAAACCGAAACTCTGGAGAATACTCTATTAAGGAGATATTCTAATTAAAAGAAAATTTTGACTAAAAATTATCTGAGTAAAGGAATGTGGAAATAAACTTCATCCGTTAATGGGCAAAGTTTTTTTTCCAGAAATGCGAACTTATTACGCAATTTAAAAATTAATAAAATATGAGTCGGGTCTTATATTTTCATAATTTACTGTGTATGCTAGTAAAAATGAGAATACTACAACACAGCTCTTATGCATATCAGGAATTTATTTAAATGCTTGGCTTTTTTTATCTAGTATTTCAAATATTTTTATTTATTAGTGTTGATCATTGCGTAACACCATCTTGGATAAACATTTTTTTATAAATCAATACAACGAAAGGATTTTTTTATAAATCTATGAAAAAACATTTGAATTATGTGTTTATGTCTTTTCAATCTTAGATTACTCCTACAATGGACATTTAATTACACGTTATTTTTAACTACTGATAGCAATAAGAAGAAAATGTCATAGATTTTGAAAGATTTATTTCCTAAATATTGAGCAACATCATTAGATTATTTTCTTGCACTATTAGTCACGACCACACATTTGAGAATAATTTGTATGAAGTTTGACATTTGTGAAGAGTATTTTTTACATTCTTCTAGAAGAATACGATACGATGTTCTGTTTGTACATGACATGATTCTCTCTACCTTTATTTTTCTTCTTATTCTCAGAATCTTCATTCTGGAAAAATTATATTATTCATAAATTCTAATAAAAATGCTTGAAAATTAGATCTATATTTTTTGGAAAGATTTATCACGTCTTGTTGGTAATTGTTTGTGAAAGTTTGCTGTACTTAGCATAACATCACAAATATGATATTATATATATAAACGTACGGATGAGTTTTGGGCTATAGATAATGTTATCGAGTTAAGTTCATTCATCACTAGAACAAAACTTACTAAACTAAAATTTAGAATGAGGATATAAAGAAACTTTTTCTACAGTTGATCACTTCATTAAAACTGCACCACAGAGCCAATAGAGAAGCATATCTGCTAATAATAATAAACAAATTAAAAACTAAAAGTAAATATAAAAATACAAGAAAATTCAGATCCCCTGTGCTTCAATGAAACAAGCTTTTCGCAACGATTCGGGAACTAATTATTCACAATAATTATAAATATTGTAGCTCTATGTAAAATATTTTGAGCAACAAAATGTGCAATCTTTGCCAATGTGTAATCTTGGGACTGTGTCTTTAAAAAATGTGTAATCTTTGCCAATTTCTTATTAAAATACATTTAAAATTAAGTGTTATTGCAATATGAAAAAATAATAATATTCTTTAATAGGGAATTTTTTAAGAATCATTTCCTAGTAATCCTTAAAATACTTAACAGTAGAATATCTGTTTCTCAATAACCAAAAGGGCACCTGAATGTACACCTCTAACTAATTATTTGCAATAATTATAAATATTGTATTTCTATGGAAAATATTTATAGCAACAAAACGTGCAGATATGTAAATTTTATACAAGAAAAATTTCAATTATTCTTCTATGATTGATGGGAAAGTAGATAAATATTTATAAGACTAATAATAAGCATTATAAATAATTAATTAACTGATTTGAAGAAAATACGCAAATTTTCATAATTTCTAAGTAGATTCGTCCTTTAGTATTCATTGAAGAAAGCTTTGTACTTCTTAAGATTTTTAAGTACCATAGATTTAGATGCGATAAATCAAAATCAATGTCTGAAAATGAACGATAGTTAATAATTTGTATATCTCTCCAATTTTCTGAGTAAAGAATTTACTCCTAGAAGTATAGAAAGACAATCGTGTCCATAAAAGTGATGCTTTCCATTAAATGTCCTAATAAGCAATTTCCTGGATCGCAATGACGTGCGATTCTTCCGGTCACCATAAATCCAAAAACGCATACATTGAAATTTTTATCCACATTACAATACGAATTAAACCTATCAAAAAGCTGTCTCACGCTTTCACAGTCTCTTTTCTTCTCTCGCACTCCTAATTACTACCTTGGCAATATACATAATAGGTAAACGACTCGAGAGATCTTAATAAAGCCCATCAAGTCCGACACAGATGTCTTGTCAGGAGATGCATGACGTCACAGTTTCCCTGTCAGCTCTTGGGCATCACGCGATGCAAAAAAGATTGTACTCAAATGAGACTTGACACTCGGTTAGGCTTTCTTCAGACGAAATGCATCAAGTGTTGCGTGAGAGTTGCCAACCTTGTTGGTCCGTTTGCGAGGGGATTCGACTTGATCTGAAACAAAAGAAAGAATGCAAATCTTGGACGGGAAGCAATCATAATAATGACCGATCACTTAGCTTGGACCAATCAGAACGTCGCAAGTTGGGTGACGAAAAACTACTTATTTGATGTCTTCACTAACTAGCTCTCGGGAGCCATCTATCAAATTCAAGGTGTAACGAACATGACATTGAATGATCATGGAGCCATGATTATTTCTATCTCCTTGCGGGATTAAGAGAGACACAATCTTGATTAGCTTGTCCACTTATAGCTGGAGTATTTTTTATGAGAAAATGACACTACAAAGTATCACTTTGTTGCTTAGAAAGAAAGATATTTTTGAAATAGGAAAACTGGCGACACGTGAAATGATTCCTATCTTAAGACTTTTTTTAGAAGATCCATCAAAAGACTATTTCAGAAAGCCATAATTTAAAGCATAAGTATGACAAATAACTTTTGCAATTGATTGATCAACAATGGGAAATCACAAACATTATTCGTTTTCAAAGATAACCTTGACAATCTTTAATCAGAACAAAAATTAGTTTTCGGTTATTACTTCACAGAATCTAATATCAACTTTGACATTTCCACTTAAGCATTTTGTTTTTACTAATTTAAACAGGGTCTATTTATTTATTTTTTGTAAAATTTATGCAATAGTTTCTCTTCATGTATTAAATATAAAATTTATGATAAATGAAAAATTTATCACTAAGACATTTCTCTGAGTTATAAGAAATTAATTAAATTATCCAAATAAATATCATGTGTAATAAAACGAAAACCCAATCAATTCATTAAAATAACATCAAACTCATTATTTTAATGAATAAGTTAGCTTAGTTTTTACAGTCAGTACTTTTTTTTTCCAGTGAGAATATATTTTTCAATTTTGTTTGTAAAAAAATTATAAAATATCAATTTTGAAATTAATTATAAACTTAAATAAAACTAAAATAAAATAGTTTACAAATTTAGCTGAAAGAAAAGAAAATATATTTGAATTCATACACAACAAAAGAGCTAAATTTAAATTTATTTAACATACAAGCGAGGTTTTCAACTAAACTAAGCCAATCTAAAATAAATCCAGCATGCCATTATGAAGTACTGGTGATAATGTTGTGTATAACAAAAAATGAAAAAGAATGAAACAGCAGCATAAATTAGGTTTCTTACACATTACTTACTATTTGCATCATAAATTAGCTTTCTTGCACATTACTTACTATTTGCATCATAAATTATCATTATACTTTTTTAAACTGAGAATTTTTCAGCACTCCTTGGAGTACAAGGTTTCACGTTCGATCCCATTCACTATTAAACAGTGTGTGATAGATGTTGCTCTTCCGCTTCCTGTATGCACGTCTTTCATGGTGGGTGCTTGGGAGTTTTCCAGATTTCCTCCCTTGTGATACGTGTGTACCGCCTATGAAAAGACCCAAATAGAAGGAAATGGGTGTTAAAACGCCTTACAATAGTGTTAGGCTGTCTACTACACGACGTCAAAAGAAAAATGATGACTTTAAACATGTATTTAATAAAAGTCGCATAAAAATATTTTACTCCATCTAGTGGCGTTTTATGAAACTGACTTTTTTAGACAAAATAAAACACCTATAATGTTATTATGCTCTGCTCCATAATGTGTGTCACAATTCCTACCCTATAACATTCACAAATATCAAGATAAATTTAGAAGATGTCCTTTATATATTTCTCATAACGACGCATCTACATTTTAAATTATATGCGACAACCAGAAATACAATTTTAAAATAGTTATATTGCCATAGTTATACTGTTTTTATTTTCTATAAAAATTATAGTCTTTATATTGGATACATATAAAGACTATAATTTTTATAGAAAATCAAAACTCTATCAAAACAGACAATTATACACCAATCTGTTGATCTACTGTTCTGTGATAATTATAGCAGTAAATTAGAAATGGAAAAATATAAATATAAGAGAAATTATTTTCTATCTGAAATTTAAATTAAGCTGTCCCAATTAAGAATTTAATTTCATGATTCAACTATATCCACTAAGCGAATAATAATCTTTTGATTTGTCGTCACAGTATAAGCTGATAAATTATAAACTTTCTATTCAGAAAAAATGCACTATTGTCAATTGCAGTCACCCCAATTAATTAATTACCCGAGCAGTTACTGATTTAATTTTTAAGATTAGCATTCACTTTTATTGTAAATAAATTTATCGAACAATAATATCTAAAATAGTATATGAATAACTATTATAATATATGAAGTCAACACGAATGATTTAAAAAATATTTATGAAGAAGGAATATAAATATGCAATAAATAAAAAAGCAAATTCATATCCTTTCAGGTTCAATCTATTTTACATACATTTTCAAATTTGAAATCTCATTTTTTCATTTATACTATTTTAAGTTCTAAATCTGCACGCAAGTAATTTGTTCGAAATTTAAGAAAGATTATTCTCTCATATACTTCCATTCACAATATTGTTTCCAACATATAAGGCAAATAAGGAATAATTTAATTTTTTAATGGACAAGGAAATTAACTTTTTTCGAACCGCGTATGCATTATTGTAAAGGCTTAAATTTGATTATATATCACAATTTCATTATAAAGAATACTATAAATGTGAAGCCTTTTTCATTCTAATTCTACAAAGATTCGAAAGCGCCATCTAGTATTACATATCAAAACTAATGTTTTTCAACATTGATTATGATAGATGAAATAATTTAATATTATGCCTGTTTATATTAATCAGAAATATAAAATAGTTTCTTAAGAATTAAATGTTTCAAACAACTTTTTTTAAAAATCTTCCTTGAAAGAATTTTTGGAAAGGGTAAGTGTGCAACGATCATTTGTCAAAAATTTTAATAACACTTTTAAGTTCTGGTAAAAAGCTTATTAAAATTCAGATTTTCAACAAGTTTAGAAATGTATGTGAATTCAGCATTAATTACATTCAAATGATTATCTTGAAAGACACAAAAAAATTTTAGCAATTGAACAAAAGCCAACATTTTTATAATATAAATATGTTTACTAAAGGATTAATTTAATTTATAATTTTTATAATTAATAATTCTTAAAAGTTTCATTTAAAACAAATAGTATGATTTTGTTGTTTAAAGAATACTCAAAATAATTAAATGACAATATCATAAGTACATAAAAACTGAGTAATTTATGTTCAGTTTTTATCTACTTATGTTTAATTCCTAGATTGATAGAAAAAATCGTAAAACTAATACTCCTGGATAAATTGCTACTTCCAGAGAAATTACGAAAATCAGCAAGTAAAACACATTTGAACATGGAAAAGTTGTGTGAATAAATACGTAATTTGTCATTAAATATATAACTTGATTATTTTTAGCTTTATTAATATAAGATGGTGATTTCTAGTTTTCTTTTTAAAATTATGGCCACAATTTACATAAAACTGATTATAAAATAATGAACAAAAATCTGGAATTCATTTTTGTGTTATACAAAGAAAATATTGTGAGTGTATTCTTTGAAAATATCAAAAGCGTTTGCTATGAATTTTTTTACTATCTGATGTACTTACTTTTGAGAAAGGAAAATATTATATGCAACACATAGATAACATACATTTATAATAAAATCGTTTTATCAGAAATCCCATGTTAAATTCGATATTTAATTTGTTTTAGATGGGATGATTTATTAATAAGATAGACTGATATGACACACATATATATACATTATATGTGATTTTGTTTACATTTATAAACAAAATGATAAAAAAAGCATTAATTTTCCTTAAAACATATTAACTTTAGATACTTAAAATCTAAGTTAAATTTAAATTATCTTATGTAAAGAAAAATGCATACGTAAAAACAGCTCTATTAATAGTTAATAATTCGTAATTTTCAGTGAAAGTAATGTAATTTAAAAGTGAAAAAACACATCTTTATATTTCGCACATTTTATACTGAATATTTAGTATGAGAAATGTTTTCAGTTACTCTTGAAAAAAATTTTCTCCTGCAAACACACATTCACTACAATAAATGCGTATACAAAATTTGAGTTTAAGTTAAATTTTACACACTTTTTTTAAAATATATATATAAAGTACATATATATTAATAGCTTAACATTTAATGAGTCGTTATTTTCACATCTAGGAAAATTTTAATACTAAAATGAAAGTATGATTTTATTTTACTTAGCATACAGGTCTTGTGTCCTAATAATATTATAATTATTGAATGATATTATCATTTTAAATAAATAATAGCTTTTATTTGAATGTCTTCAAGGAAATAGAGAAATAAATTTTCAAATCAAATTTGTCCAGCACAATTTATTTTTTATTGAAGTCTTAAGATACAAAAATTGTTTTGATAATTTATAAAATTTTTATAAATTCTAATATAAGTATTGATATCGAAAATAGTTTTTCTATAAACCTGTAATGAAATATCAGCTTAACCTTCATCAGGACACTTTTATTTAACACGTTTTTTTTGATGCGGTCTAATGATATCCAAAAACACACTTTAATCATTTGGGGAAACACGCATAACTATTTACCAAATATATTTACATTTATCGCATACTGAGTTAAGAAACTTGCATTTGTTTAGTTTTCTATTTAACTCAGAGCAGTAATTTAAAAAAAAAGCAATTTAAAGGTTAAAAACAAAAAATTGTTGTTCACACATAAGCATACTACTCTCTATCTTAAAAACTAAATACTTTTTATATTTTACAGGCCTGTACAATTGCTTCTTTAGGACCAAATATTTATGTATAAGCAAAGCTTGACCAAATAATTGGAAATAGAAGCGGCTTCTTTTATCCCCATGATATACCCCCAACACATATGGACAAAGATTATTTGAGCAATAGTACTTGTAAAAATAGAATGACAAATTTACTGCTTGCTTAAATTTCCAAGAGCAAAGGGATCGTTCTTAAAGTGAATAAATGATATTACTTAATATCAATTTATTGAAAGAAATATCAGATGACGCGAAGCTGTATGATCTTAATGAAACGTAGTTGATATTATTCAAAGTACTTTTGGACAGTACGACTATATCATTTTCATCTACGTGAAACTTATTTTAGCTACAAACTTGCATAAAATAAATTTTAGAATTTCAGCTTGAAAATAAATTTGGAAAATATTTTTTCTAATTTATGATAAGTCCTAAGAACTGCTAATAAAGAAAAATGACGCCATTACTAAGGCATATTTTATGTATATATATGGTAATTAAAATATAATTAAAATACTTTTTGTGAAAATCAATTACTTTTATCAATGTACCTACGATATAAGAAATGTTTTATATTTTTGAACACAGTGAAAACCAATCATTTTATAACTAAGAGAAATAATGGAAAACTGGACGAGAACTAAAGGTTTACGTAATCTGATTTTTGAAAGATTATTGATTACGAGTTTTTTTAGTTCCATATTTGTAACAGTTACTATTAGTAAATATTATTAAGAATCAGTTTTTATGAGACAATATTAATCTAAGGATGAAGTAATGATTAATTTTATATCGATTCATTTTTTAAGAATCTTACTGAAATTGTGTCGCACATTTTCATTCCTTTAAAAATTCAAAAGTTAAATTCATTTTAAAGTTTTGAAAATCTTGTTAGTTGGACTTGAAAATTAACTTAAAAATTTGGTCGCATATTATATACATATATATATTCAAAGATTTTCTTTCATTTACATAACACTATGAGGAAAATTCTATTTTTGCAGACGTTGCTTTCTTACACTAGAACCTCATCCATGATAAGATTTTAGTGTAGTTACGAAGAAATTCCACGTATTATTTTCATTAAATTTACTGGAATAAAATTGGAAGCTAACATAATAAATGCGAATAGTCAATATTAATGTAAATTAAAATAAACGTTTATGAATATAAATATAAAAATAAATGAATAAAAAAATCAATTACAATTTTTGCTGGCTACCGAAACAATTATATTAACTTGAAGTTTTGAGCAAAAAAAATATCTTAAAATATATATGTGATGAATATATAAAAATTGAGAATACATTTTTAACGATAATAACAATCTATGTTAAAAAGCTAAAACTGTACTTTTTAATGTTCTAATTAAAATGGACTGTTTTAGTCTCAGTTCTATTTTTAAAATTCGTAATTGATTTTTTCAAGTGTTATATTTTTAAACTTCCTGTGATTACTTCTAAAAAATATGGAATGATTACATTGCTGTATCTGCTGAGAGATTTTGCTTTCAGTTATATTTTACTTAAAATGATACATAAATAATTCTGTTTTCATGAATATCAATATTATAGATTTCCAACTATCTATTCTTAACTAAGAGCTTTAACTGATATCATTAGTTTATTTTAAATAGCTTCCAAAATTAAATAACTCAGCTGATTCCTGAATGATCAGAGCTCTATTTTTTAGTTCAGTAGTTCCTGAACCCAGCTCTCAGCTCAGGCATGTATGTTTGAAGAGGTTTGCATTCCACTTTTTAAAATATAGATAGTTAAATTAACTCACTGAATATAAACAGTAACTAATGAACGAGAAACCAAATCTCAAGAAATAAATTGAATGCGATTTAGTTAGTAATCACAGTCCCTTGTTAAAAACTTCAAAACAGAGTGCCGCGGCAAACTTCATCACAGCTGCAACTTCTCAGTAATAACCTTAGTTTATTCACAATTTCTCTCTCACATTCTCTAAATAAATTTTTTTTTCTTTTTCCGTATGGATAAATATGTTAAACAGAAAAGACATAAGATACTCGAAATCTTCAGGGTTGTTATGCCAGCACATACAGTGTCACAAGTCTACTTATGGCTCCGTTACGACAACACTTATTTGTATATAATCATAATATATTGTATACATCATCTGAAATTGGTAGTCTTAAATTGAAGAAAATAAACTATAAACAAAGAATATATAAAATATCAGGTACTCAGATTTTTCAGTAAGGCTACAGCTTTCGTTATTATCAATGGAAACATTTATTTGTTGAGCTGGATATTTTTAAATACAAGATATACAATCGACACATAAAGCTCGAAAACATACAGCATTACATTAGTGTGGATGTCAAGATGAATATAAGAAATTTTTTTTACAAACTATAAACAATAGTACAATTTATATATTTTCACTAAACAATTAAACAGCAATTATATATACAGAAAGAACATGATATTAAGAATCAAAAAGTGCTCTTGATTAAAAATGTTTAATATGTTAGTTTTCAAATCCTTAATCATTATCTTTCAAAATGCATACACGTATGATTTTTTTTAAATAAAAAATATATATTTAGATTATTAATAAATTTAGAAGTTATTTTTTGATAAGAGGTGTACTACTCATTCAGACATTTAGAATGATATATATAAATGTATAAGAAATTTGAAATTGGTTTCAGTATGAAAAAAATAGTGGTATTTACATTGATTAAGAAAGGATAAGTCAAAGTAAAGTATATTGTTGGAGGTGATTTAAGAATAAACACCCTCATGATGTAAAAAAATGAACAGTGATGAACTTGATTTAAGGCTGAAACTTACTGACTTGGCAAACCCGTTTGTCTCATTTATTGTAAGTCTGAAAAATTGTTGAACTGAATAAAATTTCTGAATGTAAAATTATTTTAAGGACCTCTTGATTTAACAATAATTGATAAGCAAATCACTAAAAATTTATCATTAAAGAAGTCAATAGGATATTCAAATAATTTTTAAGGAATGAATAATCAAAACATATTCGATATATGGATTGGTATCCATTATTGTGAGATTATTCATGACAAATATATTAAACCTTTACTCTTTTTTTAAAGCTAATTTAATAATAAATTTTGCTATTATCTAATGCAAAATTTTTAAAAGTAGTGAATTTCAAAATTTATAAATAACAATTTTTTAAAAAATTTTAAATTATTATTGAAGCTAATCAAAGTTTCAGAACTCAAAATGTTTCTAAATAAACTTTGTGCGTTTCTAGGCTATAAACTTCGTGTTTCTAGGTATGTGTGAATATAAAATTAAAATATTCATGATACCCCTAACATTTGATTTCCAAGAATATTATCAGAATTGAAGTAAACCTTAAGTTTTCAAAATTTTTTTCAAATATTTAGATAAAATTCTGTTAGAAATATAAATAAGTTAAACATTAATATTTACAAAAGATCAATTTATATTTATAAAATTTAAATCTGTTGATTAATTTAATCACTGTTTTTTTGTATGAAAAAAGTTTTATTTCTAGCGTAATGACTCATCCAGCCAGTAAATAGAAATAAAAATGTGGAGTAATAAGGAAATTTGAAAGAAAAAAACTTAAAATAAATATTAATGAAGAATATTAATGAGAAAAGAAAATCATTTCATGTCGATAAGGCGTTAACTTTTTTACCCGAAATAAAACATTCTTCTCAGAGTCATTGTATTTCTACAATTGATAATAATTTTATTTCTGAAAAGAAAAAAAAGCAGAGAGATAAAATTATCTATAGTGGGCGATAAAGTCTATTGCAAAAGGCACAGACCAAATGAATAGTTGGGCTTATTTGGAATACAGTTTAAACAATCGGTGTCTATCAAATTAGCTTTTTTGCCTTCAAAGAGTGTAAATAAGCCATACGTAACAAAATGCTCCCTAATAATATAAGTTTATCTTTTAATGGTAAATATAAAACGGAATTTTGAATTCTTTGGTATTTAATCATCAGTTTATAAAATAATTAATGATTTTCCCTTTTGTAAGGAAAAAATTTATATTTAGTAATATGCGATAATTAAGCGAATATGGTTGCTTTTAATAAAAACTTAAGACAATTGCATACTTCCCCCCGGCATTCTCAGCGTCAAAACAATTCAGATATCTCCAATATTTTTTTTAATGTAAACATAAACTTTACATAATCTAGACTGTTTAATGTTTTATTATTAATTTAATCTTTCATAATTTTTACTTCTATTTAAGAAGGAAATCTTAAAAATTCTTACAATGAAATTTATGTTGATTCTTACTTTTTTAGCTTGTATACAGCATACATTAGAAACTATAGTTTAAAGATATTTTTGAACATTTAACAAGCTAATAGGTAGCCAGATACTAAAAAGTCGAAGAAATTTGCAAAATCAAGCCAATATCCAATTTTAAAAAAGAAATAAACACTGCCTGGACATGGAAAAAATGTTATTATCAAATACTGACTGAAACTTTTGAATGAAGAAAGATTCTATTCAACAGAATATTGCGAGAAAATTTTGTTTAGACACACAGTAACTTATTTTAAAAATAATATTTGATCGTGAAAATTTCCTTTTCTCTAATTTTTTTAAAGAAACCTTAGCTAGATTTCACACACTTAAATTAAATGTTATTAAAAATTTTTTTATAAGAGAATAGTGTTTTCTGCACATTTTGACTATTGCTTGCGGCCACTTTTTACACATGAGCTAATTCGAAAGAGACCTATTGTTTAAAGATTTTTTCAAACCACAAATGAGAGATTTACGCTCTTAAAATTCTTCTAAAGGAAATTGCTATCAAGTAAAGAACCATTATATTCATACCAAGAATTAACTTTTTAGCAAGCAGGGAGCATAACACTCTCTTCTATGTATCACTTTGTTTAAATTTCTGATTAAATAGAAATTATCCTGATTGTAAAATACCTATTAGCATTGACAATACACGTGCTTTTAAAAAAGAGTTATATATATATATATATATATATATATATATATATATATATATATATATATATATATATATATATATATATATATATATATATAATTGATAGTTGAAAGAAACTTCCACATAATAAATCTGATTTATCTGTAAAAAGAGCTTTTATTTATGAATCATGAGATTTACTTTATAAATAATAAAAAATAATTATTTTACTTCTCATTAATAAATATTAGAATTTAGGTTTCCTTTCTTTTCTAATTATGCATTCTTTTTCAAAAGATACAGCAAGCACTGGTTGAAAAATATTTGGGGAGCAATTATATTATCTTCATTTCTCATAACTTTTAAGCAAATAAAACATTTATGTAAATGAAATCATTCCTTTATTGTTTTAAGTATCAGATTTTGGAAGACAAATTTAATAACTGGACAATTTATCTATGTGCTTCATTGTAAAAATAATCAATACAAATTTCAATTTCCTTTATTTTTACCACTATATACTATAAAAATACTTTAATCACCAGAGCTATGAATCATAAAATCAGTTATAGTAAGAAAAATGGAGAAAATGTAGTTTATATGGTTTACATATATATTTGATATTATAGAACATCCTTTAATTATAAATTATTCATTTTATAATAATTTTTTACGTTTTATTAATGAACAGAGCACATTTGTGGATAAAAAAAAGGATTTCTAGAAATAATTTTATATTGTATTTGTGTGTAATTTAGTTTAATTATATTTTTAGATAGCTTAGAGGAACCATTCTACCATGCAATTAGATTATTAAAAGTATAAAATAAATTTTCAGCGTGCGTGTGTGTGCATACAATTCCATATTACTGTATACCATTTGATACTATTTATCACCAATAAAATTAACTTTATAAATTTATAATTTTCTATTATATTTTCAACTCTTTCAAATATTATATTCAGTAATTAATTGAGTTGTTAAATTGAAATGATCTAGTGAATAGTTTAGACAAAAATTGAATTGAATTTTGATTAACAAAAGTATATATTTTGATGGCACAAGAGCTAGCTTTTTTCACCATGTAATATTTCTATGTCTCCATAAAATGTAGAATCTGTTTACATTAAGATCTCACAACACTTCCTTGTTTATGAAAGAAATACGAATTATTACAGGGAAAAAGTTTAAAAATCAAGAATCTAAAACGCTGGGTTGTTTTTATTAGTTTGGCCTGAATATAGAATAGCCAGAGAAATGAAGGTTTTATAATTTCTAAAGGAATTCATTCAATGCCATATAAAAATGTGTGTTTAAATAGTATTCAAAAAATATTTTCACAAAACAGAATCTGGACCTTCACAAGGAAGATTTCTGGAGATCCTTTTATTTCCAAATTACATCTTAACTACCGGTTACAATGAAATCTAATATAACGACTAATAGTTGAATACAAAGTAAAGTTAATTAACATCGCACAGTGCCTTTTTGAAATATGAAGTCGTAACTGGGATGCTGCAAATGGATAAACGGGAGACACGGTTATCAAAGATTTCTCAGTATCCTTATTAAATACGTTCATGGCTGCTTATTTCTATCCACCAAACTCGCTAAACACAGCCAACTGCCGCATAATTTTGAACCACGGTTAATGCATGAAGTCGACATCTGAGCAAGTATCCTCATCTGCATGTCACACTACACCAATTGAGAGACAGTAAGCCCTCAGTACAGAAAGTATGAGCATCATGTCGGTCTTAATCGGGATCAGGTAAAGAACCCCTGCTCTCCAGACAAGAGATACGACTATCCCAAGGGACATCCATGGCCCAGTATCATTCTTCAGTTAAACAATAAGATGCAAAAAGAGTTCTATTTTAGTCTATGTAAGAAACTTACACACAGAAGTAAATATCACTTCAATGAATTTGAAAATTTCCTTCTTATATATGAAGGATCTACCTCTTTCTTTTGTCACCCAAGATTTGCAGCATACTTTTACCCTGCCGTCTTTATGTATTAAACCATTAACCCAGATAAGCCTACTGTCCTATATTTAGGACAGTAGAATATAGGACAGTCGGCTTATCTGGGTTAATTTTATAATGAGTTTGAAAAGATGGAGAGAAAATCCAAGCTATGCTGTGTGAAAAAAACACCTTTTTATGCTGGTAAAAACCTACGCTTAGTAATCGCTGTTATTTTCAATCTAAGGGGACCACTCCAGCATTTGCTTAGTTTTGCTTACAATAATAAAAATAAGAAATGGTAAACGTATATATTAATTAGCATAATATTAGCACGTAACAAATATTTTCAGGTAAGCAAATAGAATATATTTAAAACTAGAAATAAAAATGAAACAGTTTTTTAACTTAGTTTCCTGTGATCACTATGAATATTTACTAAAACAAATAATTTGTCGCAACAAAACATTAGCTATTATATTCAAAAAGTCACAAAATGAGAATAGTAACACTCTAGTTAATAGAAATAAATCAACTTAAGTACTGAAAAAATGAGCGCTAACTATATTTCTGCCCCTTACTTCTAGCTTCGAAAAAATTTATGAGAAAAATTCGTGATTTCGATGAAATTTTCTAGATTCTCCGAAATGAAACGCTAACGATTAAATAGGCAAAAAATATCACTTCAAATAAATCTACTTTACTCTCACCCAAGAAAAATTCTCTTTTCAAATTTATTAACTTGTATTTTATTTAAGCATAAAAAAGTTGAATTTAACATTCCCTTTATATTTTTAAGGAAGTTTGAAAAACTGAAACTTGAAGTTTTCTTTTCCACATCTTTAGTTTTTACCATCTATATAAAATAACAAAATGGTGTTTAAAAAAATCAGTTAAATAATATCACGGCATTTGCAAGCTAAGATTGCCACAGTAGAGAAATAAATTTGGAATTAACAAGGAATTTTTTGTTATGATTATTTTCCATAGTAGATTCATGAATTCTACAGCAGAGATTTTCGGCAGTTTATTTTCCTACTTACAAGTTTTTAAAGAGATTTAAACAAAATCCGATAAAGAGTGAAATAATTCCCTGCATTAAGATTAATCAGATCTGTGTTTTACACAATTTCTATGGACGAATTTTCGCAATATTTTTAAAGTATCATTTTAAATAACCTTATTCTACAGTTAAAGTAATAGCTTCCACACACAATTTTAAGTACTCCTTTCATACAGTTCAAGTAATTGTATTTTCTATTGCATATTCGTGAGAAAGTTACATAAATAAAAAAGTTTTTGAAATAAAATTATACACGTTTTATACCAAAGCAATAAATGCTACAGGAAATAAAGGAAAGTTTGAAAAAATATTTAGAGCTTACATAGGTATGACAAAGTAATATCTCAATAATAGTTAAGTAATTTTATATACAGAAATATATTAAACATAATTTTTTTAAACTAACCAACCAACTTAGTTTTTTTAATTACAGCAGAGAAATAACAGCAAAAAAATTAACAAAATAAGCACGACACTTAATTTTAAAGTGATGTTTGAATTTATTAGCGTTCAAATAATTTTATCTTGATAAAAAAATAAATAAAAATTTCTCCACAGAATTTTTTTTATTTCCAATAGCCAGGCAAAATACAGAAAACTAAAGATTACCAAAAAGTAAACGACAGAAAATAGACCGAAGTCATTTGCCAAAGGGGCGATCTATCCTCCCAATATCTCGCTTCTTCCATTAAGCAGCAAAGATCCCCAAAAGAGGCAAATGGTCTCAGTCCATTACTTTTCCAGAGCCGCAGAGTGGACAAGTAGGAACAGTAAGAATGCACCAGCGCTTTAAATGAGAGGTTAGGCAGTCATGTCCTGTTTTTAGACAAAAGGTTGCAACTTGGTTTTGTCTCGGTAAATCAGGAATAAGAGAAGTGTATTAAGATATGTAAGAGAAATAAGCTACTCCAGTGTTTTCGAGCTATACGAGTCTGTAGGTCTCATTAGGCATTAGAAGAAAATAGATGCTTTAGAAACATTTCCATAGAAAATACTCACAAGCCTTTTCTGCATTTATATTTAAAACTTGAAATATTACTTATGATTAAACATAAAACTCGGTAAAATAATTATAAAGCTTCTGATATTCTCTCTCTGTATGGGGAAACTCTCAGGGCATATCGTCTCTATATTTAAAATCTTTACTTTATTTATTTATTTTTATTTCCACTAAAAAATATTTCGGTATGAAAAGAGAAATTTTGCACGAAATGCCGTTAAAATCATATCAATATTTTTCTTTGACCCTAACTTAAGAACTAAGTTTCTCTCCGAATTTTTTACAACAGCATTTGTAATTAATTTAATACTAAGTTAACACTGATTTTAATTCCCTATAAAGTTGCTTACACACACTGTAGTATAATTAACTTAAATGACCTAAGATTCCACTCTAAAACTCTTGCTTCAAGAAAACTGCATGTAATGCTCTTTTCTCATTTTCAAACTTGTCATATATGTATTATCAACGTAATCAGAAAAAAATATTACTGCAACAGATTTCCCCTTATTTCTACATCCTAAAAATATAATGTAAACAAAAATTACAATATTTGGAAAAGTATTGTTTTTATCTCCTTCAGTGAATGCGTTTTCGTTTTCCAATACTTCCGCTCGGAAATGCAATGTAATGCAGATAACATTCCCGACTCTTCAATATTTAATAGAGTTATCAAGCATTTTACCTCATTTGGTTTCTTCCAGCTACCAAATATATATAGTATTTTTAAGGCAATTTCAATTTTCTACCTTTTTTGTTCTTAGTAATTATGCTAACTTGTACACAGCAATGGATCACAAATTACTACAATTTATAAATTCAGTATAAATACTTCAAAATTTATACAAATATCTGGGCGTTTTTTGACAAATTTTACTGAAACATAAGATTTATAAACTAATACCAGTTATTTTAATAATTCAAAATATAGGATTTTAATAGTGCACTAAATGAAAATTTTACTATCATCTTTAAAAATTTTAAAATTTACTATTATCTTTAAAAATTTTACTATCATCATTTTTCACTTTTCTATTTATATACCAAAGTTGAGGAATATAGCATTCAAATCATAGTATATGAAAAAAATAATATAAAAAAGTATTATAGGCTTTTCTTATATATATTAGAAAAAGCTACATAGAAATGTGGTTAAAAACTGTTTTATCACCTTCAGCACCAATTAGTTTTGATGAAATTAAACTAAAATTCCATTTTGTAAATTTTATAATTTACTTTTTTTAACTGAATTCATCCATTTATAACAATATAGAAATTTAATTAACATTCACAGTTCAACATTTTCACGATTTTTAACCTCTAAATTGTCAACAATAAAACAAATTTTTATGCACTGGCTATATCAGATAATTTTATGCACTTAGTATTAACAAAGGGGACCATTTGATGGGTGGTGAATTTCTTTTACAAACATTATATATTATATTAAAATAACCAACCTGGATTTTTTTATCACATACTTTCTGTACAATTAAAGAACAAAAATTACTTACATATATAATAAATCTTAAATTTGAAGAAAAATATGCTTAAAGTAAAAAAGTTGAAATGTCAGAAAAAAAGTAAAATACGGTGTAAAAAGTAATACCCAAAGCAATAATTTTAAAAATAACATTCAATAGTAATATTTTATAAGCATTGAAATCTAAATAAATGATACTTCAACCCTACATAATATTATCTCTAACGTTCAAAATATAGAGTATTAATGGAAATAACACGAACAAAAAGTAATCATGCAATACAAAAATGTATAGATGCACATCTATCTAAAATTTTTAATAGCTCATCATAATTAAATATAAAAGTAAGCAGATTTCTAACCAGAAAAATTGATAGTAAGACTTTTCAAACTAAGTGAATAGCATGTATTAGGACACAGTGTTTTATGTAAAACATGTTGAAATAAAAAGTATTTTCCTAATTTTTTCATTACAAAAGGGAATAAAGCTTTAAAAATTCATCATATCCATTTACAGAAACAAAAATTCATGATTTATAGTGTAAAATTAAGGACACTTTTTAACCAAATCACCTAACATGACAAAATCTTTGAAAAATAAAACATTTACATTGATTTACTTAACATTTTCTTTTTAAATTTATTAAAATGTGATTTCTTAGAAGATCTCTATACACAGAAATTAATCTGTTGCAATTCAAAATGTCTAGGTAGTGAATAGAAATGAAATTACAATGGGGTCAAGTTAACCTTAACAGTTTTAGTAGAGGAGTAATTTTTCAGTCTTTTTAGAGCAATAGAAATAAATATATTTACTTACAAAAAATAAAAAAAGTAAAAAAAGACAAAAAAATGTTACTACTTTTGAAAATAAAGTTAAAATGTTAATTTCAACTTTAATAAGACATTAAATTATAAAAAATGAAGCTTTTAAAAGTTATACATAATGCAAATGAAATTAACAAAGTAAGAATTAAATTTATTCTATATAAAAATCATAATGAAGCACAACTCTCAAGAATTCTTAATTTATTTTAATATTAAAAATAATTATTCATAAATTGAATGTTAACAATATACTTTTGATTTCATTATTATTACATGTAAATATGATTACTGAACAAGAAAAATCCATAAAAACTTTAAATACTGTGAATGATTTATACATAAATTTTCTATGAAAATAAAATACAATATATAACATGTTTAATGCAACATACATTATAATTTTTCATAACAGAAATGGAAAGACAATTTTTTAAACATAATGGACATATAAATCATGACATCATAGAAAGAGTATAAAAATATTTTTCATAATTATTACAGACAGTAAAATTCAATCATACAGGTATACATAATTTTTATACAAGGATTTTATCATACCTAACTGATATGAGTAAAGTCAAATGCTTGTATTAAGGAGAATATATTATTTTTAAGAAATAAACATTTTTTAAAAGCAGGAATTTGAAAGACTTATTAGGGTATATACTATCACATTTAAAGAAACTAAATAGCCAAAATTTTATTTCAATATGAAAGAAAATTTCATGCAAAAATTATAAGTTTGTAAATAAATTTTATGCTACACATTGCTAGAAATAAAAAAATGGCAATAAAAATACAATTCTCATAGTGTCTTAAAATCACTTTAAAGCAAAAATAAATATATATTTTTTCAACAAGAAAATTGTAAAAAGTAATTTTTAAAAAATAATAGAATGGGGTGACTGCATAGAGTAAGTTTAAGATAATATAATAAATATGGAAACTATATTTTATAAAAGTAAAATGTTGCAGAACATGAAAATTATAGCAATAAGAATAACTAGTAATGCATTTAAGATCTCAAAATTATTTTAAATATGAAATGAAATACATTAAAAATTAACGATGCAATTCAACAGTGAAAATAAAGAGTAGTCAAAGGCATATTTATAGTATTAATATAAAGAATTAATAATTTTGACAAGAGGAATAAAAAAAAATACCAAAATTTTGGGAAAAGTAACATGAATAACAATCACTGCTGTGACAACGAACATTCATAAAAATTTTGGAAGTCTATTTTTTGTTACAACAGTTCACGTTTTTACGTATTGAATTCTAAAATAAAGATGGCTTTTGAAGTACGTCAT
Organism: Latrodectus hesperus; assembly: GCA_037975125.1. Lineage (NCBI taxonomy): Eukaryota > Metazoa > Arthropoda > Arachnida > Araneae > Theridiidae > Latrodectus > Latrodectus hesperus. The sequence continues at coordinate 22,125,544 of CM075854.1, forward strand.
AAATCACCAAAAAATGATTAGATTTGACACAATACTTTGATAAGCAATTTTAAAGAATTCTTATATATTATGTATTACTCATACTTTATCACATTAAAACAGCCTCCACATGTAATTCATGACAATCACTTATATGCAGTCATAAACTACCTGTCAAATGATGAACTTTCAGAAACTGATTAGATGAAAATCATCTAATCAGGTAATGAAAATTCACCAATATATTGTGCCCCATATCAAAAAACACTACATAGATGTAGAAGAAAAATTATTAAAATTCATATACTATAGTACATATAACAATTTGGTAATACTAAATTTGAAAATTTCCTCTATATTAATATGCACTATGGTCTTAACTTGATGCAAACATTAAAGTGTTACAAACAGAAAATAGAACAGATTTATTATTGAAAACTCACTATATGATTTATTTATCAATGAGGAATATTCTATGAATAGACAAAAGTTTGGTATAGACAAAGTGCAGTAAAAGTACTTTGAAAATTCATTTCTGTTAGTAATAAATATATGTTCACAAGTTAAATATAATAAATTCTGGAACTTTTCCTTGAAATTAAGATACCACAAGAACATGAAATATTATTATTTATGAAAGATAATTTATTCCATCTTTCTATTCTTATATATCGATTCCATATGCATATACTTATTTTATGAAATTTAACATTAGAACATATTTCTTAAAACATATAAAAGATTTCTAAGCCAGAATGTTAGTATAAGGGAACTATAAGAAGCATCCTTAAACAGCAGCAAAACTTTCTACTTAAGTGCATAACATTTAAGCATAAAAAAACCAAAAAAATTGCAGTTTTAGATATTATTTTACTTAATCTTTTATTATGGTAAACAGTTAATAAGAAATGCAATTTGTGAACCAGATCTACACATATACAACAAAATTATGATAGGCATACCAGTCCATTACTAACACTTCAAGTATATTCTGATGCTTGTGATTTAGCATTTCGGAAAGCAACTATTATATTTCATTCAAAATTAATGTAATGATATGTAAAACTTACTGCATATTATTTGTTTGATTTCAATAAGTTATGAGTTTCTATTAAACATGTCAAACATTAATGTTGATAAAATAATGAGATATAAAGATATTGTTATTGCTTTCTTCTTCATTGATTTCAGAACAGCTAGAAATTGTAACACATAAAAAATTCTTATTCACTAAATACATATATAAACTGAGAAAAGAATCCCTGAATATTTTTGCAATTCAGTATTAGAGTAGGCACTCATGAGCATTTCGAATATTCACATAACACTTTTATACATGTTTACAAATCAGTTTACTTATTATTCAACAAACATATTGACAAACATTTATTAAAAGTTCTTAATAAATATAGATACATTTACAGATTTAATATATAAATTTATCTAGAATGAAGCTTTATCGTTTGATTCTTTGCTTAGACACAGTAAAATGGTTTAATGGAATATCACAGATCAGGCCAATGTTAAAATAAAAGCTTTAACAAACTATGCAGTACAGAAATTTATACACATATTAGAAAATATATTTACTTTTAGAAATGCAACTAAAAAACATGAAATAGATTAATTTAGATGAATTCTCTTTGTGCTTCATGACTGTTTACCATAAGTCAGTCCAAGACTTCTTTGTCTCATACTGGAAAGAAAGTCCCTAGATATTTGAATAATACAAAGTCATGATTTTAGTAACATAATTTACTTTAATTCCAAACAGAAATATATTAATATATAATAAAATAATCCATAAGTTACTTTCAACTTATCCTCAACTAAAGTATTTTGTATTTTATCAATATACTTTCCTTTTAAATCTTTAAATGCTGCATTCCTAAAAGTTGTAAACATAAAATTGTTAATACAGTAATTAACTGTCTCACCAATTTGTCTCACAATATTTTAAGATGCATATTTGTACAGCAATAAGGAAGATACACAATTTCATAATGCACACTTTCAAATGAATGAGTAAAGTGCTTAATGCTTTAATAGAAATATAAAATTTAAATAGAAATAATACTGAAATAAAACTGAGTAGTAAAATTTTAATTTACAGTTTGTATCACCAGGAATTTTTGTTTGTTTGATTTAGTTTGTTCATTAATCAAAAGTCATTTTTTGTCACATGAGACTTGAAACTTAAAGTTTATCATGGATTCCATACCACTACAAACATTTTCAACAGAAGAAGGAATTAAACCTATGAACAGTTGAATTAACATTTGGCTGGCAGCTCAGCTAAGTGTTTTAGAGTTAATAATGTATAGAAGGTTACATTAATATGATTTATCAAACTCAGAGGTAGCTTTTTATCTGAAATTATTTTTCATAAGAAAAATTTATGTGCATATAAACACATAATGAGAAGATTTTAAATTATTAAAAATCAGCCAAAACTTGTTCCAGTTTCTAAATTATGCATTACATAAAATTCCACATAAGAATCGGTATTATTTAATTCTGATAGATGTTCAAGTAAAAATATTCGATTTAATCTAAAGCCAAAATTAGTTTATATTTCTATTCAGTAGCATTAATAAGTCATTTGAGAATATGTTGCACATCGTGTTATAGCTTTATATGTTTTGATTATATAGATTTATGGCATTACATGTATACATTAGTATACCCTTTCTCTATAATGTATTGTGATTAGTGCATAATTTTAAACCAACCTGGAAAATAAGGATTAAATAAGAAAAATATATTATAAACTAGGGATAATAAGAACGGGATGTAAGATTTAAAGTGGATCCTGAACCACTATAAACATCGATGCCCAATGTGGGATTTGAACTAACAAACTGTTTAACCAAAGGCAAGAACGCTAAGCATTCAGCTGCCAGCTCAGCTCTGTGAGTATCAGAAAAGAAATTACACTGGAAAACAACACAATTTCAATCTTTAAAATTAAAATTTGTTTTGGAGTAAATTAACAGGAATGGCAGAGTAATATAGTAATATTATAGAGCTAATTTTCTATTTTTTTAAATTCAATGTTAATTTTCTGTTTCATACTTGTTTTCTGAAATTATAAATGTTATATTTGTGATTTCCCTGAAAATTTCAAATTTTGATCATATTAAATCTAGTGTAGTGTAATGCTAGGGAAACAGCTTGATAAGGGTAAAAATATTTAGATACAGCAAGTTTATTTTCAAGAGAGCGCACACGCACAAACACACATATATATATAAACTACTTTATTTATAATTTATATTACAATACACAAGTAAAAACAGGTGAAATAAATTTAAGTCAAATAGCGATAACAGTATTCAAACAACTTACCCAACATTTTCAGTCTGTTTTACTCTTGAAACACGACTTTGATTTAAGGAATTAGTACCTATAGGCATATAATAAATTGCAATAATTAAAATAAGATTAAAAGGTATTAAATTCTAAATTCAATTAAGATAAACTGATACATACATATTCTCATGAATAACTTAAAAGTATATAATATCCAAGAACATATGAAGCATAACAATTTCTAATAGTCATTGTGATTTTAGAAGCAAACAAAATAATTGATTTCAGAAACAAAAACAATTTAAGTTGAACTATTAATTATGAACTACTGGAATGAGTAAAATTTATGTATTAAAGAATTAATAGCCCAAGAAGTAGAATATCATATAATGTATTTAGAGTAAAAATAACAATGTTTTTCTCAAGAAAAAAGCAAAGCTAAGTCTTTGGAAAGTACACAGTATTTGGAATCATAAAATTGCAAATACTTGTATGATACAATTCCAAAACAATCTCCAAATATTTTTTCATAACTGTTATAGAGTTACGAAAACTTGAAAATACATACAAATTTTATTTTGACTTAGAAACTTAAGCTAAAAACAAAATATAGTTTATTTTAAAAAAAGAATTCAACATTTAAAGCAATAAAATGAAATAATACTTTTGATAATGAATAAAGTAAGTGAATCTTCAAATTAATCAAACATTTAAATAAATTATATAGATACATTTAGAGTTTTAAGAAAATCCAGTATTCATTAAAATTTTACAGTTAAAAACATTTTCAGAACTAAATAAATAATGCATTGTATAAGAAATATTTTTAGAGAAAAATTCAGAAATTTTAATTTTAAATACATATTTTAATTAATCAAACAAGATTAATGTAATAACTGCAATTAAATTTCAAACATTTTCAACTTTAAGAAAGTAAATAATAAATACTAATAAATGATACTTCATTAGTATTTATTATTTACTTTCTTAAATTTGCATTAAAATGAATAATATTTCTATCAAATATATTTATCTCCTAAAGAAAAATTTTAAGCAAACTGAAAAATCAAGTTGAAATTAATAATTCTTGTTTAATTTCTATCAGTCTTTCCTTGTATGGAGGATTACAAGATCAAACACAATTTCTAATATAAAATCACTTAATAATCTATTTTAAAATTATTTTCAGATGCAAAATAACTTTAATTGGCCAAAATAAAGTCTAAAAACAATTATTAAGAAAAGTCTTAAAAATACATTAAAATTGTTTAATCCCATTTCAAAAAACTCTTTGAAAAATTAAATGATTGCAAGGAAATTTTAATTTAATTTCCAAGAGAAAATGCAAGCAATTAAAATATACATATTAATATTTGATAATTTTCTCAATATAAAGTGGCACAGTCTAGGCTTGTAAGATTTGCACTTAGTTTTAATGTTTGCACTTCATCACTTAGATGAAAAATGAAGTGAATCCACCCTTCAATTTTAATATTAGTAATGTCAGTAAAAATATAAACTGAATCAAAACAGAAAAAATGTTCAAACCATTTGTTTGGTTCCGATCTCTGAGATCTCTAGTTGAAGCTTCTATCATTTTTGTAACATTTTCCAGCAGATGATCAGTGGGTGACTGAACTTTTTCAGGTTTTGTTTCTGCACAGGGTTTTGAATTATTTTGTATTTCAACAGTTACTTCCATTAGCTCTTCTAAGGACAACTGTAAAAATTATTTCAGAGAATAATAAAACAGAGTTCCACAATTAAATAAATTAATAAGATTAAATTGATTTTTATGTACCTTATTGCATTAGACAATAAAATTATAATTAATTTCCATTAGTTTTACACATTGTACATTATACATAACTTATCAACTTTTATAAAAAGAAAATCAATTTCTTTTCATAAAAGTAGATAAGCAATAATTGTTCAAATGGAAAACTTAGGTATTACTTTTTAAACTAGTTTTTTTTTAAATTTATATTTTTATCTACTAAATTATTCTCTAAATTTCCATTGGCGAAGTCTACTGATAAAAAAACAATCATTCAGTAATTTCTGAATTTTAAGTTAATACATTTTGATAAAAAAATATTAATCACCTTATTAAACCGGAAAGAAGATACAGTGTAAGAAAAAATACAAAACTCAAAATACGACAGCAGTCTAGTATACATATATAATAAAAAAATTAAGAACAAAAAAGCTTTCATCAGCAAGTAGCAATACAAAGAGCATATTTTTCAACATTTGTAAAATTAACTATTACAGTAATTCCAAAGAATTATCATTCTAAATATAATAAATCAATAATTACATAATTTTATTAAAATTTAATGTTGAAAAAATATGACTAACATTTTATACTTAAAAAGAAACTCAGAAAATTAAATTTTCCCATTAATTCAACAGACCTTAATCCATTCTCAAGAACAGTTAAAATTAATTGCATGACAGCTGAACAAACAATAAAATGTGCTATACAAGCGTGGTTCAAGGATGATGAAGCCAAGAACATGGGAATAAACTAGTGGTAAATGCCAAGATGTATTTAGGAGGACATACTTTATATTAATAGAGATTTATCAGTTTAATCTTTGTGTAATAATTAAACTCTAAAATTCTAGAAAAAATTGTTTTCCCTACCATTTCTTCCAATTCATTCAAATTCTATAATAATTAGAAATTAACAAAAAATTCATGTAAAAATCCTTAAAAAAGATTCGTCTCAATAAATTATCAGTTTTTCTGTTACATTTTCTGATAATTCAACAATCGCAGATTGATATAATTACAAAAATTTCTGAATATAAGTATGAAAAAATATATTTATTATGCAAAACATTTAATTAATTAAATAAATTTTTTACACTATTTCAGTTGTCATGAGTTAGCTTCCACACAACAGTAGGCAAGTAAGTTTTTTTTTTTTTTAAATTTTGATCACCAGAAGTGATGGGTTCATTCATATTTTTAAAATGTCTGTGTATAAATACAATATTTTCCTAATAAAATTTATAAAAACATGGAATTTAGTCTGGAATTTCATGAATATATGTAGTATTCTCTAGATAATTAATATAAAGTATTCTCTACATGCATTAAAATCCATATTTTTATAAACCATTCATGGCGTTTCTTAAAACATAAAAGTTGAAAACGTAAATATTTCTATGTTATAATCCTACCGATGAATAAATTGGAAAGAGCATGAGCTTAACCTTAATTAAGTTTAATGATTGCATTTAAACTATTAATTTATCATATGTGGACTAATTCTTTAAACAATGAAAAACCAAAATTTCTATCAGCTAATGCAAATCACTTTTAAATTTTAACTCTAAGCCCTTGTAAAAAACTATCTGGGTATTTTTTGGACAGATTATTTTACAAAAATATTCATAGAGAACATTTTATCAGAGTTATTTATCAATTATTAAGCTTTTCTGATCATTTTCCTTAACCAAGAAATGCATGTCTTATTATCGTGAATGCTCATATAAAGCAGATATATCTCTAATTATCGAGAATGCACATAAAGCAGGCATATTTCAAGTTTTCTTGCCTTACTTAAACCCAGTTTGGTTTAACCAGCTTCAATCACTTTTGTTTTAAAGGTTTCTCTTGTTATTTTACAATCTAACAAACAGTAATTTTTTTCAATACAAGGACCATTTACCATGACTAGTAGCTAAAAATGATTGCAAATCAGTACAAAAATCCACAGCCAACTTGGAGATCAAGCCATGAACTACTCAATAAACGATACAACATTTACTACTGGCAAAACACAGTTACCAAATCTACTTCAATTTACAATAAAAGTTTTGTAGATATAAAATCATGCATTATGATATTGTGTTATAAATGTCATTTTTGAGATTATATTTTTACATTTTTAAAAATATTTCATTATAATATATTATACATAGGAATTAAGAAAAATTTTCCATTAAGTAAATGATGTTTTATTTTTTTGTTTCTGATTTATAAAATCCACTAAAGGTGCAAAATGTTTTTTTTATTAGAGTATTTAGAGAGATACACGTCAATGCTAAAATTTTTAATTTTATTGTATTTAGTAGAAAATATGCACAATTTATAGTAGAAAATGTGCACAATAAATGTGTAGAAATTCAAAACTAAATGCAACCTTAAAATATTTTACATATTGATAGAATTTAACTTTATGAAAGTTATTTTTTTATTATTATATTTACTATTATATTATAATTAGAAAATTTCTGAAAGTAAGTAATATTTATAACAATATTTTCCATTCCAAAATTGGAAATAAATTTTAATTTCAAAAACTTTTTAATGAAATATAAATCTACTTAAATTTTCCTAAATTAATAAAATACTTTCAAAGATAAATTTTCTTTCAAACAAATTCATGGTATAGAAACTCTAAGATGATACAAAGTTGCATACAATATACAATATTCATTCTCAACAAGAATGGTATCTCAGATCTTTCTATTATGCAATGTTATTACCATTGCTGAATGATCACTTGTGACACATGATGGCTAATTACATTGAGACCTGCAGTTTAAAGTGGATTCTGAACCACTACTAAATTCTATGTGCATTGTGGGGGTGGAGCTTTGAGAGATCTTTCAACATTTAAGCACAGTTGAAAGGTATACCAGAAATAAATTAACTATGTCCTGACCAATCAGTACCTAATAGTTTTAAGTGAATAAGCAATAATACAGTGTATGAAGTTTAAATTTAGACTTGAGAGTTATTTCTTAAATCTGCCTAAGTGGGTTTTCATGTTAATTAATAATTATTAAAATTTTGTATACTAAATTATCTTCTACTAATGCCAAATAAAAAGTATTCTTTTTATTTGGCATTAGTAGAAGATATTAAGTTTATCAGTTTACTAATTGATATGTAATGATTTCTTTAAAAACGTGTCCTCATAAATATTACCAGTTTTTAAATAAATGAATTGTTCACATTGCAGATATAAGATTGTGTGCACTATATTTTTAAGAGAACAGTTCTAATAAAGAAACATTCATTTTAGTTTTTAATATTTAGCAGGCTAGCACAATTTTAATTTAAATTCAATTTATAAGAAAACTTAAAATTATTTGGTTCAGAACTTCCTTTTATAAAAAATGATTATAATTATATGTTTTTAAATATAATTTCCCTCAATCCTGAAAATACTGAATGAATACATTTATTTGATCGTACTAACCATCAATTGTAATGTTTTTAGTAAATTAGCACAAAAATTCTAAGATAAATATTTCCAGGATAACACAATAATTCTCAAAGTTAATCTAAGCTCATAATGTATAGTTTGTATTAAGTTAGTGTTTTCTAACCTTTTTGGTTTACCAAGATAGTTTTGATTAATGAAAAAAATTAACATGATTAACATAAAAATTAAATGATCATTAAAAAAATTAATGATCAATATTTCAATAGAGTAATAACATAGATGCTTGTAACAGAAGAAAAGCAATAGTCAGAACATAAAATTTTATAAACAAAAATATTTTATAAAAATAACTGTATTTAAGCAAACAATACACTCTCTTTTTAGCAATTTTACATCAGAATTTTATAATAAGCTTTCTTCATCAAAAATTTTTATAAATTGTTATTAATAATTAGCTATAGATTGACTTTTGTAGGTGGTAACAAACATTTCAAGACCTGCACTAAGTGTTCTTCGGTGCAGGCCTCTTCTGACCACATTTTATCTTGTTTGGGGCCTACCAAGCAAGACCTGATTCAGGAACCCCTTCTGGTGCTTGACTTTTTTAGGGTGAATGGACTCGTGGACCTGATCTAGCATTGCTGATCACGGGGATTGGAAACAACAACAGTTATAGATTATGTAAAATAGTGTATTGTTTAAACGTCAAGGCGTTTTATAAATTTAAAAAATATAAAAATACAAAAGAAAGTAATACTAAATACTTCACTCAAGTAGCAAAGTTTATTAAATAAACAAGTGAAAAAAAATTTAAATTATGAAAGAATCATCAATGTAAATGATAACAAAATTTTTACTGAAATAAACTAAAGCTTTAGAAAGTGTTTACATATCAAACTAAATACAATTAAATTGTAAATTACTTTATTTAAAATTTATGATAGCAATTTAAATTTCTAAATTGCTATTCCATATAAATCAAAAGGTAGAATTTTTTTTACAAGGGTTATTTTTTTGTAAGCTTGTAAGGCATACTTTTCTTCTTCTTAATTTTTGATAAAAACTTCAATAAGTATGTTTACTTAGTTCATGAAACACCTTAATGAGTGAAATATAGTGGTTCAATCCTGCACATCATTTTGTGCTTCTTTACCACTTAACACAGTATTAAAAACTATACCTTTTAAAATATATGTTACCCCTCTGGGGCTTGAGCTAGCCACCAGGCGCGTAGGCAGGTGGTGGATCGCCGAAAGTCCTGTAGGAATGACAGGATAGCCTTGAATATTGAATAAGAGGCCGCGAACCAGCTCCCGTAAACCCTGGTGTTATGCGTTCCGTGCCTAGGGCTAATTGGCACCGCGGTATTGGTGTCTTAACGGAGCCTCTAGTTGCCTGGCGAACTTCTAGAGTAAATTGCCTTGCCCAGTAACTCAGGCAATGCTGGGTGGACTGTCATATTACCTGAGATTATTTACTGTTATTATATGGCTGAAAAGACATTGAAAATAACAAACATTTCTGCTTTTGCAGGAGAAACTTCTGAAGCAGACCTTTCTGAAAAAGACAAGGGAACTCAGAGACAATCTAATGAAGGGGTAGCAATGAAACCTTCACAGGAGGTAGAAATGACCTCCAAACCATCTTCTTCTGGTGAGAGTCAGGAAGCTATCTCTAGCATGACTGACTCTCTGACCAGAATCAAGCTTAAAAAGAGAATATCTGGTGCACAGAAAAAGAGGTTGGTGAAGGAGCGCAAAATCGCTGAGGGGACTTGGGTTGAAAAACCCAAGGCAACCAAAGGCGAGAAGCGTCCTGCCAATCGGATGAACCAGGGCAAGGTCGGAAAGGCTGCCAAGAGAGAAGGACCTGAGGGATTTACTTACAGGGCGGCTCTCACGGCGATCAAGATGGCCGTGCTCTTAGAAGGTCATCCGGAAAAACGGTTAACAGAGAAACAGGCCTATGACCTGGAACTCTTGTTAACCAGGAAAATAGGAAGGAATGAGGAGGGCTTTGCCCCAACCTTCCTATCCTGTAAACTTGAAAACGGGGCTCTTATTATCAATTGTGCAGATCTGGAGAGCTCAAAGTGGCTGGAACAAAATGTCAATGATATAAGCCCTTGGCAAGAACATAAACTCTTGGTGGGTGAGGCAAGGAAACTTGTCAGAACCACCAAGATAATTGCAAAACTGCCAAAAATCTGTAATGAACTGGAACCTAAAGAGCTCCTGAGAAAAATCGAGGCTCAGAACGGTGGGGTCACTCCATTGGAGTGGAACGTTCTTAACATTAAGAACGACCCATCTGGGCGGACCATCGTTCTTAGTGTGCCTGAATTAGATGCTGCCACACTTCGTGTAAGGGGATATAGGTTTCATATTGGACTTCACCATGTGCAGGCTAAAGTACTTGATAAACCTGCTCCTGCTGATGGGGGTGAAGGTAGTTCAAGCCAACCTACACCACAGTAGAAGTGGTACTACTAACCTCAGTAAGAAATTTCTTGCTGGGGATATACACCTGGCCCTGATTCAAGAACCCTGGTTGGTTAGGGGAAGAATCAGTGGTCTCAAAGGAACTAAAGGTAAGCTTATCTATTGTACTAATGGTAACGCTAGAACTTGTATACTCTTACATAAAAACATTGAGGTTCTTCCCTCTCTGAATTTATTCTTAGGGACCTGACAGCTGTGAAAGTCAGACTCAACATAGAGGGTAGGGACAGGGAAATTGTTTTTGGCTCTGGATACCTGCCCTATGAAGAGAAGGCTCCACCTGACCATTCTCTGCACAAGCTCATGAACTTTTGCAGTAATAATAACTTACAGGTAGTCCTAGGACTAGACTGTAATGCTCATCATGTTGTCTGGGGAAGTACGGACACAAATAAAAGAGGTGAGTACCTTTTGGAATTTATTCTAAACTATGGGTTAGATATTCTAAATGTGGGCAACAAACCAACTTTTATTACTTCCAATCGATCTGAAGTAATTGACATTACTATAGCGACAACGCTGATTAGTAAAAATATCAAATACTGGAAAGTAGATGACAGACCTTCTGGTTCAGATCATCAAAACATCCATTTTGAAATTCACTCTAATGTGTGTCTGGATCGCATATTCAGAGACCCAGTTAGGACGGACTGGAAGAAATTCCAAGAAGAACTGACTGGGTTGATTGAGCTCGGTAACAGACCTATTAGAGACAACTACGATCTAGAAGTTACAGCAGATCTCCTACAGAGAAGTATTCTAGATTCTTATCATAACAATTGCCCCATTCGCACTAGAAGAGCTAAACTCCAATGCCCTTGGTGGAATGACTCTCTAGCTGCCGAAAGAGCAAATGTTAGAAAACTTTTTAACAAAGCTAAGAAAAATGGTGAATGGGAGAACTATAAAAGGGCCCTCACTATTTATAACAAACTTGTTAGAAAAAGCAAGATTAACTCCTGGAGAAAGTTCTGTGACGAGATAGATTCTATTTCTGAAGGAGCTAGACTCCAGAAACTCCTTAAAAGGGATGAACCTATTTTGGTTGGTACCCTAAAAGACGAGGAGGGTAATTTTGCTTCTTCCGGAAAAGGGGTTATGGAAATTATGACCAGGACTCACTTCCCGGGAGCTAGAGATATTTATAGCAACGAAGGGGAACATTGCATTGGCTCTTTGCAAAGAGTCAATAGCAATCAATGGACCATCGCTAAAAATATCATAAACTACAACATTGTTAAATGGGCAATTTTTGCCTTTAAACCTCTAAAATGCCCTGGGCCTGATGGAGTTATGCCCATCATGATCCAGAAGGCAGAGAAGGTTGTCATACCAATGCTAACTAGAATGTATAGAACTAGTTTGGCCCTGGGATATATACCAAAGACATGGCAAAAGACTAGGATTGTCTTCATTCCAAAACCTGGCAAGGACACTTATGACCAGGCCAAGTCATACAGACCAATCAGTCTTTCTTCATTCTTTCTTAAAATTATGGAGAAAATCATTGATCGGCATATTAGAGATTACTTGGGTAGAAATAGTCCCTTGCATGCTCTTCAATTTGCCTATCAACCCGGCAAATCTACAGAGACTGCTCTACATCAGCTAGTTTCCAAGATTGAAGCCACTCTGGATCAAAAGGATATTGCCTTGGCAACTTTCCTCGACATCCAGGGTGCTTTTGATAATACTTCCCATCCATCCATCCATCCTCAATGCACTTAGAGGGGCAGGGATTAATCAGACCCTGTGTACTTGGATTGAGGCCTTAATTTCGGATAGATATATACAAATGAACATCTTCGGTGAATCATTTGAAAAAAAGACTACTAGAGGTTGTCCTCAAGGAGGTGTTCTGTCACCATTACTTTGGAACCTAGTTGTAAATAGCCTTATAAAACATCTAAATGATAAGGGCTATTATACGCAGGGATATGCTGATGACATTGTCATCCTTATCCTTGGTAAAGATTTTGACATAACTTGTCATCTCATGCAGGATGCTCTAAGTTATGTAGGTCAATGGTGCATGGATAGGGACCTGATGGTTAATCCTCAGAAAACCTACCTTGTACCTTTTACACGCAAAAAGAAACGGAAAGGTTTTTTCATACCAAGACTTTTTGATGTTGAAATCAATGTGGCTTCAGAGGTGAAGTATCTGGGCATCTATTTAGACCAGAAACTCACCTGGAATAAGCACATTGATGATAGGATCAACCGAGCAAAGAAAAGCATTGTGATTTGCAGGCGAATGCTTGGTAAGAACTGGGGTTTACATCCAAAACTGATGTTATGGATGTACACAGCTTTTGTCAGGCCCATTTTCACATATGCCTGTGTGATCTGGTGGCATAAGGTGGAACAGAAGACTGTGATTGACAGATTGAGGAGTCTACAAAGACTAGCCTGTCTCTGCATCACAGGAGCAATCTCCACCACGCCAACCAGAGCATTGGAGGTTGTGTTGGATCTGACTCCCTTGGACATCTTCATATGCAGCGTTGCAAGATTGAATGCATATAGAATGAAGCTGCAAAACCACTGGTATGACCAGCCTGTTGCCAAAGGGCACAAGGGCATCACCAGGAAATTTCAAGACCCTACTCTTCTGATGCCATCTGACATCATGGAAAAAACATACATGTTTGACAAGACATTTGATGTAGTTTTTCCAACTAGAGAGGAATGGGATAACAACATGTTTGAAACTAAAACAGGAGATCTAATCTGGTACACAGATGGATCACTGAAGAACAGCCTCTCAGGTCTGGGAGTTTGTGGCGTGTCACCAAGAATCAGCTTGTCTGTAAGCCTTGGGCGATACGCTTCGGTCTTCCAGGCAGAAGTTTTGGCCATTATCCACTGTCTGCAACTGAATATGAAGAAGGGCTATTACGATAAGCGGATTCTCATTTTCAGTGACAGTCAAGCCGCTTTAAAAGCGCTTAATTCCTTCGAAATCAAATCTAAAATGATTCTGGAGTGTAGAAACCTTCTTACAGAACTGGCAACTAGAAACAGGGTGATCCTTGTATGGGTGCCAGGGCATAAAGGTATCGAAGGTAATGAAAGGGCTGATGAGCTTGCTAAACAAGGATCGTCTTTTGTTCCCATTGGTCCAGAACCTTTTTGTGGGATCAATTTGAAGACCGCAAAAACCAATGTTCGCAGATGGGAAAAACGGAAGATGTATGAAGCTTGGCTCAAATCTCCTGGTCAAACCCACGCTAAAGGTATGATCTGTAGGTCATCAGCGAGGATTTCCTATGAAATTCTTAGATGCTCTAGGCAGAAGATACGTTTAATCGTAGGCTTCATAACTGGGCACTACTATTTCAGAAAACATCTCCATAAAATGGGACTGTTTCAGCAAGACCCTATCTGCAGGAAATGTCATATGCAAGAGGAAACGGCCAAGCATATCATTTATGAATGCGAGGCTCTTGCCCTCCCTAGATTAACCTCTTTAGGCATCATCCATACTAGAGAGTTACACCTAGATTCCATTAAAGGGTTATCAGACTTTATTAATAAAGTGGGTGATCCGAGCAAATGGAACTAAGAAACATTGGGTTTGGAGTTAACAGTACAAAATGCTGATAAAAGCAGAGGTGCTCAATGACATACAAACCCAACTTGAAGAAGAAGAAGAAGAAAATATATGCTATTGCCAAACAAATATTTTTAAAAAAATAAATTGTTATATATAGTATAAAATGGAAATGAACATTTTACAATAAATTCAGTTTAAAGAAAATGCTCACATTTCATTCCATTAGATCATTAACTTTTGTCTACAAGCGGTCTTCATAATAACATTTTAAAAAAGTGACTAAAAATTTTACAAAAGGCTATGATATAAAATAAAGAGCATTTTAGAGCTGAATTCTTGCCATTTTTGTTAAATGGTATTGTTAAATAGTATTTCAGCATGCAGCTTGAAAAGGTAATTTTATACAAAGGTAGATAGCAAAATTATTTCTCACTATTCTCACTATCATTTAATGAATTAAATGAAAGAATATAGTTAATTTTTAAAACAAACTAAAGTTATATGCGATCATCCACTGAATGAGCATTGCATTAATGTGTTTAAAATATAAAGCAAAAAATTTTAAAAAATGCTTTATTTAAGTGAATAAAAATAGATTAAGAAATTAAATATATGTTTCAATATATCTTTGCCTTGTACAACATTACACATAGAAAATAAGTAGTTTTTCTTTCTTCTTCAGCATCAATAACCATTTACAGTTCTATTTTAACAGATTCATGGAAAATGTGAGTGTGGAAAGTTATTTCATCCCATATTTTTAGCAAATTTTCCTTCTATTCTCTAACAATATTTGCCCTGCATTTTCAACTCTAATTTTCATTATTCCTCACATTCCTCTCCTTTTAAAAACAATTTTTTAAATTGATTTAAGGAATTTCTGAAGTTGTCATATTGCAAACCTAACCTGTTTTCCAAGAAAGACTAAAATTTGAAAATTCATAATTTCTTCAACATTGTTTGCAGCAAAAACATTTCGATTTCAGCAAACATTTGTTTTGTTAAAATATTTCCTCAAATTAGAAAATTATTTTTGAAATTTAAAATTTTTTGTTTTTAATTTAAATTTAAAATTTAAAAAATTTTTAAAAATTAAAAAATTGTAACAAAAGATGTGTTTTTTCTGAAGTCAAAAACCAGTAATGACTGCACTGAAATTTGTCTTTATATTAAAAACTAATAACTAAAAAATCTGAACATTTGAAAATAAATACCTCTTTCTTAATTTTCCTTGAAGATGGCTTCAGAAATTCAAACTCATTACTTCTCAAGTATTCCTTGGCTGCTTGAAATGTCACAAGACCAAAACTAAAGTATTAAATATAAAAGTTTCAATGAGTACAAAACAAAAGAAATATTATGTATATGTTTACAATTTGCAATTTTTACATGCATATTAAAAAACACAAATTATTCCTATCTCTGCAAATATTAGTCACAGATAATTGTCCATAGTTGAAAATTTTGATTTTACTAGTGCAAGAATATCAGCTGGGATAAGCTACACTGAAAACAAAGTAATATCATCTACTCATTATTTTTTTATCAATAAAACTAAGTTTTTTTTTTCTTTGAAAGAGTTCATTGTTGTAATAACTTGTATTTCCAATGCCTGTAGATTTTTCATTATACAATAGAAATATAGCTTAATGTAATAACATTAGGTTTGTTATTTAATGAACAGCCTATGTAGAATCACTTCAGTATATTTTCAACTTTGCTATTAACATCACATATTTGATACATATTTAATGTAAACTTATAGATGTATTTTTCACCTTAATTTTTCCACAGGTGAATTTTCCCAGCAAAAATTCTGAATATACTGCAAATTACTGACAAAATACTGTGGCCGAGCTTGAATAATAACATAAACTAGAAGAGGAATTAAATCATCAGAAGTTAAACGTGGAACATCTGAAAAAAATCAAATATTTATAGAAATTAATGATTTTCAAAAAAATTGAAACAAATTTATAGCTACAAAACTAAACAATGCACATGATTAAATAATGTACATATATGCAGGTTACTACAATTATCAATAAATATGCTACATAGATACATTCAAGACATTTAAAAATGTTCATATTTTTCTTCAATTTATTAAGTCTAAATCAATTTAAGGAAACTATAGTTTAAAATACACATATGGTTTGAACCACAGATAATTTGAAAAGCTATTTTAACACATGTTAGTGCATCATTCTTCTTCTTCTTCTTCTTAGAGTTGGGTTTGTATGTCATTGGGCACCTCTGCTTTTATCAGCACTTTGTACTATTAACTCCAAACCCAATGTTTCCTAGTTCCAGTTGCTTGGGTCACCCACTTTATTAATAAAGTCCGATAACCCTTTAATAGAGTCTAGGTGTAACTCTCTAGTATGGATGCCTATAGAAGTTAATCTAGGGAGGGCAAGAGCCTCACATTCGTAAATGATATGCTTGGCCGTTTCCTCTGGCGTATGACATTTCCTGCAGATAGGTCTTGCTGAAACAGTCCCGTTTTATGGAGGTGTTTTCTGAAATAGTAGTGCCCAGTTATGAAGCCAACGATTAAACGTATCTTCTGCCTAGAGCATCTTAGAATTTCAGAGGCAATCCTCACTGATGAGCCACAGATCATACTTTTAGCGTGGGTTTTACCAGGAGTGTTGAGCCAAGCTTCATACATCTTCCGTTTTTCTCAACTAAGAACATTGGTTTTTGAAGTCTTCAAATTGATCCCACAAAAAGTTTCTGCACCAATGGAAGCTAAAGACGATCCTTGTTTAGCAAGTTCATTAGCCCTTTCATTATCTTCGATACCTTTGTGCCCTGGCAACCATACAAGGATCACCTTGTTTCTAGTTGCCAGTTCTGCAAGAAGGTATCTACATTCCAAAATCATTTTAGATTTGATTTCGAAAGAACTTTTAAAGCGGCTTGACTGTCAAAAATGAGAATCCGCTTACCGTGGTAGCCCTTCCTCATATTTAGTTGCAGACAGTGGATAATGGCCAAAACTTCTGCCTGGAAGACCGTAGCGTATCGCCCAAGACTAACAGATAGGCTGGTTCTTGGTGAGACGCCACATACTCCCAGTCCTGAGAGGCTGTTTTTGAGTGATCTGTGTACCAGATTAGATCTCCTGTTTTAGTTTCGAACATGTTGTTATCCCATTCGTCTCTAGTTGGAAAAACTATTTCAAATGTCCTTTCAAGCATGTATAACTTTTCCATGATGTCCGAGGGCATCAAGAAAGTAGGATCTTGAATTTTCCTGGTAGTACCTCTGTGCCCTTTGGCAACAGGTTGGTCATACCATTGGTTTTGTAGCTTCATTCTGTATGCAGTCATTCTGGCAGTGCTGCAGATCAAGATGTCTAAGGGAGTAAGATCCAACATAACTTCCAATGCTCTGCTAGGTGCGGTGGACATTGCTCCTGTGATGCAGACACAGGCCAGTCTTTGTAGACCTCCTTGTCTGTCAGTCAGACTTCTGTTCTACCTTACGCCACCAGATCACACAGGCATATGTGATAATGGGCCTGACAATAGTTGTGTACATCCACAACATCAGTTTTGGATGTAGACCCCAGTTTTTACCAAGCATTCGTCTGCAAATCATAAGGCTCATTTCTTCTCTCTTTCATTTTTCTCTCTTTTCTCTCTTCATTCTTCTCTCTTTCAATCATTTCTTTGCTCTGGTAATTTTATCATAAATATGTTTATTCCAGGTGAGTTTTTGGTCCAGATAAATGCCCAGATACTTCACCTCTGAAGCCACATTGATTTCAACATCAAAAAGTCTTGGTATGAAAAAACCCTTCCATTTCTTTTTGCGTGTAAAAGGTACAAAGTACGTTTTCTGAGGATTAACCATCAGGTCCCTATCCATGCACCATTGACCTGCATAACTTAGAGCATCCTGCATGAGATGACAAGTTATGTCAAAATCTTTACCAAGGATTAGGGTGGCTATGTCATCAGCATATCCTTGCGTATAGTAGCCCTTTTCATTTAGATTTTTTATAAGACTTTATAAAACTAGGTTCCAAAGTAATGGTGAGAGAACACCTCCTTGAGGACAACCTCTAGTAGTCTTTTTTTTT
Organism: Latrodectus hesperus; assembly: GCA_037975125.1. Classification (NCBI taxonomy): domain Eukaryota; kingdom Metazoa; phylum Arthropoda; class Arachnida; order Araneae; family Theridiidae; genus Latrodectus; species Latrodectus hesperus. The sequence continues at coordinate 22,144,176 of CM075854.1, forward strand.
TAATGATTCACCGAAGATGCTCATTTGTATACATCTATCCAAAATCAAGGCCTCAATCCAAGTACACAGGGTCTGATTAATCCCTGCCTCTCTAAGTACATTGAGGATGGATAGATGGGAAGTGTTATCAAATGCACCTTGGATGTCGAGGAAAGTTGCCAAGGCAATTTCTTTTTGATCCAGAATGGTTTCAATCTTAGAAACTAGCTGATGTAAAGTAGTTTCAGTAGATTTGCCGGGTTGATAGGCAAATTGAAGAGCATGCACAAGGTACTGTAATTACTCAAGTAATCTCTAATATGCCGATCAATGATTTTCTCCATAATTTTAAGAAAGAATGAAGAAAGATTGATAGGTCTGTAAGACTTGGCCTGGTCATAGGTGTCCTTGCCAGGTTTAGGAATGAAAACAATCCTTGTTTTCTGCCATATCTTTGGTATGTAACCCAGTGCTAAGCTAGCTCTGTAAATTCTAGTTAGCACTGGTATGATAACCTCCTCTGCCTTCTGGATCATGATGGGCATAATTCCATCAGGCCCTGGGCTTTTTAAAGTTTTAAAGGCAGATATTTCCCATTTAACATTGTTGTAGTTAATGATATTTTTAGCGATGGTCCATTGATCGCTATTGTCTCTTTGCAAAGAATCAATGCAGTGCTCCCCTTCATTGCTATAAATATCTCTAGCTCCTGGAAAGTGGGTTTTAGTCATAATTTCTATAACCTCTTTCCCGGAAACAGCAAAATTACCATCCTCGTCCTTTAAGGTGCCAACCAAAATAGGTTCATCCCTTTTGAGGAGTTTTTGGAGTCTAGCTCCTTCAGAGATAGAATCTATCTCTTCACAGAACTTCCTCCAGGAGTTAATTTTGCTTTTCCTAACAAGTTTCTTATAATTAGTGAGGTCCGTTTTATAGTTCTCCCATTCACCATTTTTCTTAGCTTTATTAAAAAGTTTCCTAACATTTGCCTTTTCGGTTGCTAGAGAGTCATTCCAACAAGAACATTGGAGTTTAGCTCTCCTAGTGCGAATAGGGCAATTGTTATGATAAGAATCTAGAATACTACTTTGCAGAAGTAGTGCTCATTACTCTGAAGTAGTAATTGAGTTCTGTTTTGTGGATTTTTGATTAAATAATTTCATTTTTAGAAGGAAGTAAATAAAGAGGACTATTAAACGATGTATTTTTCAAATGTGACTCAGTTGTTTTTAATCCATACAACAGTACATCTAAAAATAAATTAAGCAAAAAATTATGAGAAAAATAATTATTTGTTTATTAATTATGTAATGAAATGAGATTTCAAAATGAAACTGCAGCTATTATTATATTATTAAATCAAAAAAAAAATTGACACTTTTTCTTACTTGAAAAAAAGTTAATAAAATTTTCAAAATAAGCAATTGTATTACTCAAAATAAATGAAGAAAAAAATGATGAAGAGAATTTAAGTTAAAAAATTACTTAATTGTCTATTTTCCTTTCCTACTGAGTTCCTGATATTGAAAGCAGAACTGACTAAAATATTCTGACTAACACAAATCTGGATTCAGATATTTGTGTTATTTACTCAAAATCCTAATTAATTTTCTCTTTTTTAAATGTACAACTATTTTAGTAATATTTGTAGATAAGTACACTCTCTTATGAAATCTAAATAAATCAAGCTATAAGCTAACAGTTCCCCATTTGTAATCTGTCATGATATTGATAATTAGCATAATATGCTAAATTTATTTGAGCTAAATGTTTGATTGTATGTTATAACCCTCCTAACTAAAAAAGCTTAAATTTAATACATATTTCTGATCTTCTAATAGAAAATAATTTCTTCTGAATGTGATATTTTCCAATACTCAGAATCTTTTAAATTTCCATTTCTAACTTTTATATTTTTCAGAATTCTAAGATTTCAAGCAAACCCAATTTATATAAATACAATAAATCGAGGTATTAATTCTTTTTTTAATATATAGCTAAAAGTAAAATCTATGTGAAAGTCCAAGATAATTGTTTTTAAAAAGATCATAGCGATTTTTCATAGGATTGTATTATTTGGAAAATTCAATCCTGTAATACCGAATTTCATTAGTATAAAAGAGAAAAGGTATAATTTGTATTGAATTATTCCTATATTTATATTGAAAACTATTTTTAATAAAATTTTAGAACAAATGAGTAGTCATTGGTTCACAAAGCAGATATGTTGTTATGCTTTTAATAAAATTAATGAAATAAAATTCACATAAGAAACAGTTTTGTTATACATTTATTTTAATGAATATAAAAAAGTTATGATTGCCTTTTTATATTAATATTTAAAATTAATTTTAAAAAATTCTTTTACAAATTTATTTCAAATAATTTTTGATTAAAAATATAATTCTTAGATAAAATTTTGAATACAAAAAACATAATAATTAAAGAATGATTTTAATTCTGAAACAAAATTTAAAAGATGTTTAATGTTTAATTATATTCATTAGCAAAAACAATAAACTTCAGAAGATGCTTTACTTAGGAATGCATGCATTACCAAAAAATGAATAACTCATTTATATTTGCTAGAGTTGAAAAAAAAAATCTTGGAGTATTTTAATCATACAGAATATTAATAAATATAAATACTTAACACTGAACCTTCCTTAATTATGCCATTTCTACCCTATTTTCCCCCCATTTTGGAGTTTGGACATTTACTTATCAACTACTTTTTACCTTTTGTAAAAACTGATTTCTGTGATACTGTATCAACTCCTGTTTACTGACAGAATATAGGTATTTTTCACTTTAAATAATTCATAATTTTGCAGATGCAATGCATGTTATAGTTTTGATTACTAACTGTCTCATATGCTATATCTAAAGTTAATTCATTTTTTAAAATACAATTACATTGTACAGTATAGTTAGTAATCTAGTGGTATTTACTTTTAAGCTTTGATGGATAAGTTGGCCTTCGACAGCCATATCATTTCTTAGACTAAATTTTCTAAATACTGAACATCCCTTACTCTAAAATATGTTCATAAAAATACCAGAATTAGAAATGGAGGGAGTACCTTGAATAAATCTTAAAGATGTTGATTTACAGAGGTGATTTAAATAGCTAACTTAAATTTGATAGGGCAAGTAAGGAAAAATGAAACAATATATTATGCAAAAAAGTTAAAATGAGTCAAGAACAAAATTTTTTCTTATGCTTAACATTAGAAGTTTTCAAGAAGGTTAAATAGATTGGGATCAGAAACTGATTAAAATTGCATCAGCACAAGAATAAGCAAAATTATTGACAATCCAAATAAATGTTTTTATTGCTACGAAAACATCTAAATTTTAACTGGATCATAAAACATAGACTAAAATATTCATGTATAAATACTTAATTCATCCTATTTTAATTCAGAATCACAGATTTTGATAATATGAGAAGATTTATATTTTCAAAAGAAAAATATTGGCATGCACTAATGGAATATTTATGAAAAGAATATATTAGTTCACAAAGCAAAATTTATATGGAATGAGATACTGTAGAATATTTTGAAATACAACATTAAGTGGGCTACAAATCGTTAAAAAAATGAATGATTAAATTGGGTTAAAACATAGCAGCTCCCATAATCAAAACACATAGTGTATGAATGGAAGAGAGATTCAAACTAAGCAATAATGGTGGTCTTGTACAGGATTTCATACTTAAAAAACAAACTTGGGCATATAACTCATCTGCATCAACTCCTTTGAAAAATCATTTTAGATCAACTCTTAAAAAAAAAGCTTACATCATGAACAATGAAGACAGCAAATTAAAATCTCAAAATTATAACAAGCCAACAACCACCTTATTCTTTTATAAAGAATATAAATGCATTATATATAAAAACTTTAAAAAATAGTAGAAAATAAACTTTTATTATGTTTTAAAGTTTATTTTGTAACATTTTTATATGTTACCATTATATTACAAATAATTTTGAAATTTTTTATTACTGCATTTTATAAATAATACTGTATTTTCATAGCCAGCTTAAAATTTTAAATATGCAAAGCTATCAGACTGAACTAGAATTTACAGAAGAGACAGAATTTTAAGTATAAGGAATACAATATTGTAAAAATTAAAATGAATTTATAATTGGTGGATACATAAAAATATTTTTAAAATAAAACAAAATTATATTCATATTTTTTAAACTTCACATATGTATTTATAAATTTATAATAGAAGTATTTCTGTATTACAGCTGAATTACATAATGTATTACCTTTAATTCCAACAGGATTATAAGTTTCCAATATGGAATTTTCAATGTCTTGGTTTAAAAGCTCCTAAAATTAAATGTATATATATACAAAAAGTGGAACATTTCAAATTAAAATAACGGTACTAATATTTTAGTTTTTGTTCATTGAATACATGAAAATCTACCACACATACTTTAAGGGAATTTTCTAATTAAAATAAGTAACTTTAATAAAATTATGAAAATATTACTCAAAACATTATCAAAAGTTCATTTTATTCAAACATAGCAGAATAATGAGCAGAATTGCACAATATTAGAAATAAAACAATTGTGAGAGAGCCTAAAAATAAAAATGTATAAATAAAACCTTTAATGATATTAAACCAAAATTTTAAGAGGCAAAACGTATAATTATAAATGGCTTGCTTTACTAACATAGTTAATTATCTGCAATATATTAGAAATAAGTATTATAAGATTAATTAATAAATTTATATATTACTTTAAATAACAAAAAAGATAATATATTTGTTTGGACTTAAACAATTTCTCATATCTTAGTTATTCTATAAAATTTAATTACCTATAGCTTATAATAATTTTAATTACTATCATGAATGTGATTAGTGCAATTAACTGTAATCTTTTACATATGAAGGCTAATAAGGCGAACACAGTAAAAAGTGAACTTTAAACCACTATAAACAATACTCAAGGTAGGAATTGAACCAATGACTAAATCACTAACCATTCATTTGGTGGAAAAGAACTGCTATTTTATTCTAGAAACTATTCTAAGTAAATGTGCATATAAAATTAACAACTAACTTGGAATATATTTTGGCATTATCTTCCTGGCTCTGATAATTTTAATTTTGAAAATAATGTTTTATTTTTGTTTGGTTAAGTTACACTAAAACAGATAAATTTAGTTTTATCCTGTAATTTCACACTATGTATTGTTTAACCATGTCTGCTTAGAAACATTAATCAGCAAGAAGCAACTGAATGTTGTGAATATTTTTCTGCTGATGTTCAACTTTTAATGCTTGATTGGCAAATTACCTACTGATATAACAATCTATTATTTACACAACATATAGAAATAATTATTTTCAATTAAAAAATACAGAAAATGAATAATACTACACATTCTCATGTTAACATTTATTGGTTATAAAAATGGAAAAGACTTGGCAACAAAACAAAACTACAATGGTAACTTCATATAATTCAAAATTAAATAAAAAGCTATTAAGTTATCAAATATTTTAAGAAATTGAACTTAACAGAATGGATTCTTACAATTTCTCATAATAGAACAATACATTTTTTTATCATTTAATAATTTTAACTACAATAAAAGACTAAATATAAAATATTTAAAATATATATTTCTAAAAATAATAGATGAAATTTAACTTCTTAACATTCAATAAATCAACATATAGAAACTTAAAAATGCATTATTTCAATCCTACAAGTGTTCTAAAAGCTAAAAGCTTTTATGACTACAAAATTTCTTGTGATATTACAAGAGTAAAAAAGTTTTAATTTTTCTATACAAATTTAGAGGTTTTAACTATGAAATTTCTACAATTACTGAAAATATATATCCTAAAAAATATACAAATATATTATGAGATTTTTAATGATTATGTTAGTCAAATTTCATTTCAACAATTTTAATAAAATGTTACTTATGTATTCTTATGTACTTTTTACCATTATAAGCACTTCACAAAAATCTTTTTCTAATATTTTATTTATTTCTGTATAAAATTCTAGTAATTTCCTAGATATAGCATTTAGCATAGTATTCTACTGTAAACATATTTTACCTTGTAATGTAGGATAAGATTTATTTTGAATCATTGTTTCTACTTATGATGAAAAATTCTTGTATCACAACAAATCATATTGCTCTTTTTTCTTTCTTTATATTAATTAGTTACTCAAATTTGCTAAAATAAGTTTAATGTTTTTTTCATTACACATGCAGTAAGGTGTAACTTATTTTAATATATTTCATGTTATACTCTTAGCACATTTTATAAATTTAGACTGTGAATGAAAAGGCAATCAGTCTGTATACGTCACTTTTCACTAATTTCTTAAGATATCTAATTAACATTTTCTATAATCAATACACATAAAGGGCAAATATTTTTCATAGAAATTAAAAACTTCCATTAAACCACTACTGTTACATAGATATGGATTGAGACAATCGTTTGTTAGCTGTTTTTTGACATTTTTTCTACAAATGATAATAGTTATTTCTTCCAAAATTTTTCCTTTGGTACAAAAGTTGTATTTGGTGTAAATTTTTAGATTTTAAAAACTGCATGCTTAGTGCAGTTCTTCCATTATACTATATTTCTATTTTAAACTACATAGCTCTTGCAAAACAGAATTCAAAAAAATTTTATACAGAATAATTACAACACTTTGCCAGCACACACAAAACAAAATTTTACTTATAATTCTCCAAATATTGGGCAAATTTCCCCATAAAAGATATAAACCTGAAAAATTATTCCTTGCTTTTTAAATACTAGATAATATATTACAAGAATAAAGAAAATTACCACAATATATATTGGCTCACTTGTGTATTTAAATTATCAAAATAACAATTTTCTGCAAGGAAACCAGTGAAAAATACCATCAATAAGTTAAAAATTAATTAAAAAAGTCAGGTCTGAGCTAAAAAGTGCACAAGAATATAATTTTCATAACATTATAGAACTAGAAAAATTAAAAAATTAAGTTACAACATTAATACTTCATAAATTATCCTTCTAAAAGGCATAAAAATTATGTAAAATAATGCATTGCAACAAAATAAATATAAAATATACTTACAAGAGTAGTCATTAGGCAATTAAGTTTTTCTGCAGGACTAGTCCTTGAATTCAATGATGCCAATTCAACTATCTAATAAAATACTTGTCCATTCAATGCATTTGCATATTATTGTTACATTTTCATATCAAAATTAAAGTTATAAAATTGATATTTATAATTCAGATTTGATTAAAAGCAAATTAAAGAAATCTATAAACTAATAGGATTTTAAATACACAAATGCATCAGTATATATCAGTATGTAATATTTTCTCACAAATAATTTCATAAAATAAAAAATTCCTTGTGCTTCATTCAATTTAATGATATTACAGTGATTTTTCACAAAGATAAATTTCTCCTAATATTACGCTTTTGATCTAATTCTATTTATTTGAACCATAATTTTATATTTTAAATAGTAAAATGAATATATTTTTGTAAGTAAATCCAAGGCAGTTTGGTTTGTCTTTTTCTAGGTATAATGAAGACTGCTGAGCTATAATAGATATTTATAAGTAGTAAGAAGGAAAAAATATATGGTATTCTTTAACTTTTTATTCTAGAAATCAAGTTTAATTTTTCTGATAAAGAAAATCATGGTGCATGATAAAACTGATTATCATTATTCAGAACATAACTAGTTATCACTATAAAATTATTGATGATCATAAAAATTTAAAGTTAAGAAAGGACTTTTTAAAACTCACAGCACTGGGGGTTTGACAACAAAATGACTCATGTACGCCTAGTTGGTCAGGAGTAATATGAGACTCGTAGAGTGAGAGAAGTTTTTCTGTCAATCTTCTATCTTCTTCAAAACAGCTTTTTTTGATAACAGGAAAGACTTTATCATGTACATGGAACATAATATAACTAAAAAAATAAATATACCTCATACATCATTCATTAAATTACATATTAACTCATAAAAATACTTCAAATATTTAATATATCACAAACACAAAAATAGAATTGGTTTTTGCATTACATTGTGAAATCACAACATTTAGGATTTCATAAAATAAACTTTTTTAAATTTAAACTTCCTTTTAATTTCTATTTTATTCCTTACTTTTTTATGATACCTTGACCTGATTTTTAAGAAATGCAAAAAATACAATTTATAAATGATTTTCTGTCGAATTTTCATTAAGTAGTTAAAAAAATTTTTTAACATATGCATATATATAAAATCTAAGATACCTAAAGTAAATTTGAACCACTTAATTTATTGCAGTCATTAGTCATAGAGACATCCAAATTTAAAGGATGCTATTAGTCTTATTTGAATCCACTAAAATTGCCTTTAATTAGCAAATCAAGTTTTTATTTGATTATTTTTTAAGAAAAATTACATTTTATTACTGTAATCAAATTTTGATTTTCAAATGTTTATATTAGCATTTTCAAGCGTACAGCTCTAAAGAGAGAAGACAAAGATATTTCAAACAAATGTCAATAAAATTAGAATCTATTTTGTTTTCACTTATGTTTCAATTAAAATTATTGAATTATAACAAAAGTATAAGAAATGAAGCCAATAAATAAACGTTTAATAAAATGAGAGGTATTACATCAAAACTGATCACATCTGGTACACTAATTTACTAAATTGTTCTACTAAATTTAACCTTCTAGCAAAAAGAATTTTAAGTAGTATATAGGAGTTATTTAAAACACCTGTAATGAGAAAATTATCATATAAATTAAAGTGGGAATAAGCATTTGATCTTCAACCTGTCAACAATTGGCTGGGAAACAATCTAATTAAGTGAAATATTGGATTTTTAACTTCTATAAGAATATTTTTTTAAATTTTGTTTGAGTGCTTCTGTCATTCACTTTGAAAACTTATATATATAATTAGAAAAGAAAACATCAGCTCCTGATGGAAATTAAGAATTCTATACATGATTTTATATGGATTAATATTTCTAACTATTAAAATTGATCAGTTGCTTGTATGTTAATTGAATTTAAAAAATCTCTATAATCATTTCCTAACTTTAAGAGATTGTTTTGTTTTAGCAATAATTATCGTATATAGAAATATCTGTGATGAAACAATTAAAATAATCAATGATGATTTAAAGAGTATTGAAAATTCTAAATACACAAGGAAAACAGGCTGAGAATTTGTCATTAAGGAAAGGTTGCTTATATAGACAGTTGGTTTCATTAAGTTGTCAAACATTTTGGCACACACACAAGGGCTAATATAGGACTAACAACTAAATGTGGAAAATAAATCCAAAGAAACATCCATACTGTAGTGGGAATCAAGCCTACATTGTTGAACTTAAAGAAAATGTGCTCACCTTTAAGGTGACAATTCAGATATATTTAGAAACAATGTATAAAAGGGAAATATTTATTAAGTGTGATATTGTTTTAAGCCATTAAATGAGATTATTTCATTATACAAGACTACATCATCAACAGAAATGAAACAAAAATTATTTCTGCTGTGTTCACATTTGCTTTATATAGCATATTTTTAATGCAATGTATATAAAATTGAAAAATGTATCAAAATGGAAATTAAACCAGCTTTATATTTCAATTTTTAACAAACTATTTTTTTCATCTTATGAACATCAGTGTGATGTTTATGGGAAAATAAATGCCTTATATATTTATCAGAAGGAATCTTATCCCAATTTCTTTTATTATTCTAAAAAGATAAATAAAAATCATTCAAAGTTATAAAATTAATAAAAATATAATGGATTATAAAACTTAAAAAAAAAATCAATAATTTCAAAATAAGGAAGTTTCTCAAGAGAAGTTCACTTAACTTACAATAAAAACAGAATTCAACATAATGAAGTTCTGTTTTTATTGTAAGTTAAGATGGCCCACCGAATCAGCCCATCTTAACCCCAATCTTCACACTTTCTAGTTCTAGCAGGTTTAAAATGTGACCAACTTTTTTATAGTTTTGCAATCATGAAATCAAAACACATGAGCTGTCCAGTTCATTCTATCTAATTTCATACATTCACCAATATCAGGTTGTTTATGTATCCTATATAATTCTGAATTAAATATCCTTCCCAGTTATTGTTCTTCTCTACATCACCATGAATATATTCCTCAAAATCCTTTGAAATACCACGAAAAGATTTTCCTCCAACTAAGCAATAGTCTAGATTACAGAAGCATGTCAAGACAGGCCTCAACTGTTTTGTAAATAAAAAACTTTGTACTTCTAAAGAGTCTTTTTAAGCCTAAAAAAAGCTGTAATTTCTAATAATTTAGTGAAATAAAATAAAAAATGCATTTTCTTTAAAGTGATATTTTATTTGCAAAATTAAGGCTATAAAACAAATTACATAATTCAAATAAGAAATATATACATATGAAAAAACTTAAAACATACTTTTCTAATGCTGCTGAAATCTCATCTTTAGAATAGTTGATAAAGGGACGAAAACTTAAAGACCTAAGAAATTCCTGAAATGACAAATATTAAAAACAAATTTTAAAAACAAAGATTAAAAATGTTAAATATCAATAACAACCAAAATCCCTAACTCACTGATACAGTCCAATTGAGAATGCTTTGTAATTTTACAGCAGCATCTTGCAAATATTCAGCCAAAACCATGTATGAAGAATTAAACGTATATAATTTCATATCAAGCATTTTCATTACTTCCATACATTCAGGAAATGACATAAGAAATGCAGTACATCTAAAAAAGTTTAATATCTACAATTAGAGATTGAAATTTTTATTACGAATTGAAATTGCAAAGAATAGCAATACTAGAACAAGATACATAACTTTAGCTAAATTTTATGAGCTCTTGTTCTGATATGTTTTAATCTGAGAACCAGAATATTTTCAAACCTGTTTTCATGGAGTTAATACAAGGTTTTTCCGGAAAATACGTACAAAAGTTGAATAATAACTTTATTTTACATTTATTCAGGTATTACAATATGGTCTCCTTCAAAGTACTCACCCTGAGATGAAATACACTTCTGCCAACACCGTTTCCACTGTTGATAACATTGCTGAAAGTCTTCAGTTGTGATGCTGTTCAGTTGCCCTGTCGTTTCTACCTTGATGACCTCCACATCTCCCAAGTGCCACCCCCGAAGCACTATTTTACATTTCGGGTACAAGAAGTCACAAGGGGCTAAATCGGGTGAATAAGGCAGGTGCTTTGTCATGGTTATTGAGCTTCGGGCCAAAAACTCACGCACAACGAGTGACATGTGAGCAGGCGCATTGTCGTGATGAAGGATCCACCTGCCCCCTTTTGGCCATTCTTGCCCAGCTTTGCAAGAAACTTGATAATGATGCACATTCCTCAATCAGAGAGAACTTCATTTTGATGGCAGGTGAAAAAGGGTAACTTTCAATAAGCAGCCGCACACTCCTATTTACACGCAGAGCGGTCTGACTCAAACTGAGTGTTGATGGGATTGGTTACAACAGTAGTGCCACCTGGCGGTGACTGCAAACTGTAAAATAAAGTTATTATTCGACTTTTATTCGTATTTTCTGGACAAACCTCGTATTGCAGAATTCACACAATTTTTTACAAGCAGTTGAACTAAGTTAATCTACGAAATTATACACACCTGTTCAATCACATAATATAATTATATATATTAGCAAAGTATATGTTTGGTTTGTTTGTTGCTCAATGGTCATTTTTTGCACACAAGGGCTAATTAGACCGTGATCTACAGTTTAAAGTGGATTCTGAACCACTACAAACATCCATACCCAAGGTGGGATTCGAACCCACGAACTGTTGAACCAAAGGCAAGAGCACTAACCATTTATATGCCAGCTCGGCATTAGCAAAGTATAAAAAAAACTTAATTATATTACATTAATAAACATAGAGTTACTTATAATACAGTGATGGCAATAAATACTTTCTATAGAATTAATAGGCATAAAATAATAAATGATAGAAAAAAGTTTAAGAAGCAAAACAGTCAAAAGTGTTAAGATATTTGTCTCATTTCAATACAACTTGCAAAAATAAATACAGGAGAAAATTCCGAAAACTAAAAAATTTTTCAGGAGTCTTTATAGAAAAAAGCAACTGACCTATTTTTAAGAAGGTTTTGTGTGCATGAAGTCATAGTGACTCATTCAACAAGTGCAAAACCTCATTTATATGAAAACTAATTTATGCTATTTATTTGATAGGATGGGAAAAGAATCATGCATCATGAATAATTAACTAAGAAATAGGTCAATAATTAAACAGAAATGGAGCATTTAACTACTAATCTAAGATAAAAAGCAAGTTGCCCAGTCTTAATAACCATTTAATTAAAGTTGTGTCAGTTTAAGCTGTTCACTATATCAATTCATTAAGTTCTTGATACAGATAATAGAAAAATTCCATCAAGATTATTTTACACTGCATGTTACTTTAAATATATTAAGCCTTCAAATATTGGCAAGAATGTCAATCTAAACACTACCCTTTCTCGATTTTGCATTACATCACAATTTAGAAACTGCAAAGTATTTACTTTTGAGATAAGTAAATCAAATTACATGCAAAAAAATTTTTTTTAATTTTTAAAAAAATACCAAATGAATTTTTGTTAACTCAATAATGTTTATACAAAACCAATTTTTAAATAAATTAATTTAGAATCATTCTCCTAAAAAATCAATGTTATTTTGAATGATTTACTTTTTCCTAAATAAAATAATTTGCTCTTTATTTGATGTAACTTCATAAATTCTTCACCATTCATGTTTAAACAAGTTGGAAGTTATTTAATGTCAAAATGCAATGTTAGTAAATAAGATTTAACATATTAATTTAAAGAAATTTTTTAACTAAATTGAAAACATCTCCCATTTTAAAAACAAATTTAAATTGTAATCAAAGAAAACTTACTCATTCAATGACAATTTATCTCTTTTTTTGGAATTAGAACTGACTTGATAATCATCCTATGCAAAATAAATATTCATAAACTTCAATTAAAATAAACACATTTATTACATTATAAAACAAAACATGTTTAGAGAAACTATTTCAAATGATATAAAGTCTATGTCTACAGTCTATGCCAACTTTTGCATCATATACAAATTTAGCAGTCATTCTATTTAAAGCTTAACTCACTAAATTTCTGGACTGGTTTTGTAAGTTTGTGACTCTGCAGTCATTTTTTACAAATGAAGATTAATTGGATAGGAACCTACAGTTTAAAAGTGGTCTTTCAATGATCATTTTTTGCACATAGAGCTTATCAAACCAGTATCTACAATTTAAAATGAATTTCAAACAAATACAATATCCAATACTGAAGTGGGAATTGAATCCATTAAGTGCTGAACTAGAGGGCTGAGTACTAATTACTTAGCAATTAATTCAGCCATAACTTTTTATAAAAACCTTGAAAAAAATTAAAATTTCACTGTTTCCACTTGAAAGTTACCACACTGTAAAAATGAATTTATTTTTGATACTTTAATTCAATGCTTTGCTTTCACAATGTTAACAATACTATAAATATCTAAGTCAATAAAATAATTAAAATTTTCATAAGTTTTTATTGGATTAAAAATATAATACAACCATTGTTTCAAAAAAGGCTTTTACTTATTGAAATTTTAAAGTCATTTCTTAATAATCTGAATTTAAAATATTTCACTCCACTTCCAACAAAAAAGGTTTTCATTACACTATTAAATAAAGCAAAATTAAAAAAAATTTAAAAAATTAGGGTTACCACACAAAATAAGGTAAAAACCAATATGCAGACATACAAAATTAAGCTTCTCAAATTAATATTCAAAGATTTAACAAACTTATTTACAAAAACATATATGTACAAATCATCTCATTTTTATAAATTTTATAAAATAAAAATTACAATAAACTTAACTATGAAACTATTTCATGAAATAAGATATTCTTTAACAAATTACACCTACAAATTTTTATATGGTTATACAACATATTTGAAATAAATATTTAAAATAATAATGAACTTAAAAATATAATTAGAAAGCAACACACATACCATAATGTTAAAAAAGAACTTAAAGCACACAAATTTAAATAGATTACTAAATATAACAATTCTATTAAATCTTTAATTACTCTGTAAGCATTTAAAATATTTAATAAATTAATTCAGGCTCCAATCCAAAATATTTGTAACACAAAAGTAAAAATAAAGGACGAACAAAACTTTGAAAATATGGATAAGAAATAATAAATACATTTCAAGAATAAAATAAAAATAATCAATTGAGCTCTTCAATCAATTTTCAAAAATCAATTAATTCAACTCAACTAAGAAAATGTGTAAATGTAAAAATTCTTGAGAATCACAGAAGGAAACAGATTACAAAATTAGTTTCACATCTGAATTGAAAGAGTTGGTAATTCTACAAAAGTGAATGCGATATTTTCTTAATACAAAAATAAATAATGAAAGCTCAAAGAGAGAGAGAGAGAAAAAAAACTCACAATTATTGGTTTCTAAGTAATTTAATGAAATAATTATCACTTTTAAAATTAAATATTTTTTTCAATACAGAAAATAAGTTTAAGGAAGTTTATAAATAAAACATCTAAAATTGCCCCGCAGTATTTATTTTAACATGGAACATAAAATAATGACTATAGAATATTTGCTACAAAAAATTATTGATTTTCAATTGCATTTTAAACAAAAATAAGGGTTACACTGATATATATTATTTAAGATCCCTTTGTTAGAGTCATAACATTCGTCATTTTTCTAAAATATGATCAAAAAGGCAGAAAAATTGACTTCTTTAATGGTTGGGACAATTAGAACTATTTCCAAAAGTTATTTGCGAACACATTTGATACAAAAAGGTCCCTTAATGTGTTTTCACACATGTCCAAAGACAACAGTGCATCTCCTATATTATTAGGCACAATTACAATGAAAAAACTTAAGCAACTTTACCATAGTGTTTCTTGACACTAAGGGATTTTTTGACTACATAAATGTGTACCGTATGATATTTTAAAGGGCTAGAAATGTCTGGAACCAAACGGAATCTGATAAATCTGATATTCATATGCTTTTCATATATAATATTTATTAAATGGATAACACAATCTTAATTATTTTAGCATGCACTAGAATCACTCCAACATATTACATATTTCTAAATTGTAATACTGCAACAATTAAATCAACTGTAATTGTTACATTAAAAATAAAGGCTTATAAAATGTATCAACACCAAGCAATACTGTGAATATTTAAAATTTTAAGTATGATCAAATATTGCCAGAGTTCAAATACAAAAAGGATTTATTTTTTAAACTCTTATATAATATTAACCTTAGAGACAAAAAATATAATATAAACATAAAGATTTTCCACTACAATAAATTTTAAAATACTAGAAGTTAGGTAAGCTTTGAATTATTCATTACAACAAGAATAGGTTTCAAGTCAAAATAAATACTACTAAAATTTCTATTATTTAAATAAAACCACTTTAAACAAAAATAACCTACAAATATTACCTCATTTGTATTTGAGCAACTCAAAGGCTTTTCAATGACAACTATTTTATATGGCTTATAATTCTGAAAAAAAATCATTATATTATTCAAAGAAATATAAAAATCAATAATGCTACACACTTTTAAGAGACTATGCTGATAATAGTAATAGTTTAACAAACAGAAGGAGTAATGTTTAACAAACAGAAGGACAAGGAGTAATACGTTAAATAATATTTTCCAATTTCAAAAATATTTTTAATATATTGATTGCTGAATGAATGCAAAAAAGTCTTTAACAGAATCTTGACATGTTACATTTTTAAAGGAGTACCTTAAATTAAAAATGTTCACTCACAAAGCAAATATCACAAGTGTGATTAGCAATACTGAAAAATTTAAACAAATTTATGCATTTCTTCATTAACATTAAGAAAAATGTAAGCACCCTTTATATATATATATATATATATATATATATATATATATATATATATATATATATATATATATATATATATATATATATAAAGGTAATTTCCAGAAGAAAGGCATCAGTGTAAACTCTGCAATTAAGAAAAACAGCTTAAAAAAGTTTAAAATTCCACAATATGAAAACCAGATTACCTCATCATAAGCAAGTAAATGTAAAAATTACCTCATTATAAGCAGTTTCTTCCATTAAAATTTTGATTGTACCTGAAAATATTTTCTATTAATAACTCATACTACTTATGTATAGCAAATATAGAATAAAGTAAATCTGAATATAGATAAAAAAAATATATTACCTGTGGCTGTCTTGATGCTCTTATCTTCCATTTCAAAGGTCATTGAGTTATTATTGTCAGTTGTAACAAAATGACTGAAAAATTATGAAAAAATGTAGACAGTTAAGCAATTAAAAAAATAAGTTTTCTAATTTTACAAATACTTACCTTTTAAAGAAAGGAGAAGGTTTCAAAATATGAGTGTCTGAAAAAGAACAACTTTCAATTAAAAAACAAGATAAAATACAACAAATAAATTAATATAGTTGAAAAATTAGTTACCAATAAAATCTTTTGTAATCAATAATCCTTTGATACTCTTTTGACATGGAACACAAATTATCCATAATTTTTGTTGAGCCTCTTTATATTTTTCAGCAAATTTAGTCTATAATACAAATTGTATTAAAATAATATTTTGAACTAAATTGTTTTAACATAACATGTAATGTACAAGAAAAAATATGGTATTTATATATTACCCCATTGCCCATTTTTGCCAGGAAATCTGTAACCAAATATTGTGATTTAATGCTAAATACCTTTACCTGTTTATGTACTCCCAAGTAATACTAACAGGCAGGACCTGAATTAATCTAATTTGGGCCCAGGGCAATAACTTCTTTGGGCACCCTTTCTGCTTCACAACAACAAATTTTATATTCAATTTGGCCAGCAATTCTATTTTACTGACAGCATAAAATAAGCTTTCTATTAAGAATTTGGGGGTTTTCTCTGATGTAGAGGGCCAGGGCAACAAATTTTAGCAGAGCCTTAGTCAGGCTCTGCTAACAGGTCCTAAATTTTAATCATTTTTTTAAATGTGTGATGGGAGAAAACAGACAATTAACTTAAATTTTTATCAAAACAGATAAAAACTGCTTTCAATTCATATTCTAATTTTTACATGGGAACTGTTGATGGAAAACACAACCCTAAATTTAAATTATCCTGTATTAGAAATAAGAAATATAAGCTTATGAAACAGGCATGTGGTTACTAAACTGCAATATTTGTCATTAAATCGCAAATTTGAAAACTTTTTCAGAAATGATAAATGAGATAATAAACAAGTCACAAAAATACACTAATATATACATAAATACACTTATAAGTTTTAATAATCAACAGAGAAAATGAGAAAAACTTCTGATATTTTACCTTAATATACAATGCTACACATGTTTCAAGAAATTAAAGAGTAATTGAAAAAATAATAGCAAAAAATATGTCCCTATTTTTATATTGATCAGTTCAAAAGCAAACAGGGCATTAATTTATTTGGAAATAATACAAAAATTCACTCACTTAACATATCACTCAAACATATAAGAAAGATTCATATGACATGAGCAATATCTGTAGTTTGAAGTAAACACTGTTTTTTGTTAAAGGTGTTTCCTTAATAGTTTTATAAAATCATAAATCACATAAGAAATCTTCAATTTCAATTCCTCACAATTAAAAGATGTGTCATTAAGTGAGTTTAAAAATTTCTCAATAAATGAATTAACTTTTTAGCTTTTATTAAATTTTCTGTATTGAATATTTTAAATAAAGTCAAATACATTAGCAAGGATGGATTTTTTCAAACTATTTTCTGCATACTTAACCAAAAAAATACGCATTCATATTATTTAAACAATGCATGAATTATCATATATAATGAAATTATAATTTTGTACTTTTCTCACAATAATCTATTGAAATAATCTTAAATTCCTATTCACAGTCTTCACCCATTGGTGTTAATTAACCAAAATTATAAAGATTCCTGGTAATTCATTGATACAATCAATGATATGCCGAATTCGTCATATTATATTATATATTACATTTTATATTTAAATATCAATAAAATTTATACAATATAAATGGCAAATGCAAATAGAAATAAAATCAATTAAAATTGCATCTCCTTGATTGCACTACATGACAATATTATTAGTGATTATTCTTCACTTCACACACATAAATCTAAATACTACATCTGGTCCTAGCTGAACTGGATAATGAAACTATTATGACTGAACTAGATCTTTATTTTAGTCAACAGTTATGAATACAATCTAATATCAATCGTGTAGGCATCTAGTGATAATATCAAAAGCCAATATTCAATGTGGTTTTCGAACAATTTTATAAAAAATTTTAAAATATTTAAATAAAAAACTCAAAAAATTATATTTTCAAACAAAAAATAAATGCATCAAAGTAGGTAAAAATTCCAGAGTAATTCACAGTTTTAAAGGAGTCAAGTCAAAATTTCAGAAGTTTCAAGGGCCCTTAAAAATATTTTCAAATTCCAGAAATTTCAAGGAATTATACGAAACCTGGACATGAGTTACAATTGAACTACTTTTGAAAAATAATTAATTTGGACATATTAGAAATTGCAAAATATCTAAATAAATGTGGATTTCTCAGCAGAATGGTCATCAGAAGTCAACATTAATAAAATTTATACAATATAAATTTTGCGTAGTAAAATAAATTTTGCTTATAAAACACTTGTGCAGTTTAAGGTTAAATGAGTGTGATGGGATAAGTAAGATGTTAGAATTCATTTATCATCTTTCTGTGTTGCATGAAAGCTTAGCATAACAATGAACTGTTGCATTATTAAGTAATCTTTCAGAAAGTTATTCTACTTTGATAAATGCATCAGGAACTAGGCCAGAAGATCAGACATGAATTTGTCCAGAACAAGTTAATTGCATAAGATATTACAAGGAAAGAAATAAAAATATAACATAAAAAACAAGTAAAGGCAAATAAAACTAATTTTAAAATGTATCAAAAATTTCCTTGCTATTTAAGTAAGAAGCCTTGTCTTGATAAAGCTGACTAGAAAATATAAAGTTTGTTGCAAAAAAATCTCATCAGAAGAAAAATGAATGTGAATGAAGGAAAATGAAATTAAGAATGTAAAAGTTTGTGCATGCTACAGGATCTTAAGTCAAAACATTAAGGGTATTTGGTTTGTTTGTTGCTCAGTCATTTTTTTACACACAAGGGCTAATTAGACTGAGACTTACAGTTTAACATGGATTTTAAATCAATACAAACAACTATGCCCTAGGTGGGACTTGAACCTACAAATTGTTGAACCAAAGGCCAATGTGCCAAGCATCATTAGACTACTTGCCCATTGAGGGGGAGTTTGGGCGTGATTGGGATTTTGTAATTTATGATTTTATGGTGACCTGTTATTGACTTGATGAGATTTAAAGAGTTATTGCTTTTTAAATATTTTGCAAATAGAAATCTTGTATTTTACCATTGGCAACATACTTTAAAATCTCCCTAAATGCATTATGTATACTAAGATTTATCTGTTTCTCTACTTTTAGTACAATAAATTTGTTATCAAATTTCCCGAGAACTATACTTCAACATGATACTTTAAAAATATAGAAAATTTTACTTTTGCAAATAACATTACTGTAAATCATGTGTATAAAATCTTCAAAATATGATTCTTCACAACATAAATTAAGAAGATTTAGCAAATTTTGAACTAAATTAGAATGTAAATAATCAAAGTTGATCAATCCATTATTTATATTTCTTTGCTGTACAATCTCTAAAGGAAGTAGAATTCTAGCAAAGTTAAATCCTGGTTTTATCTCCCAGAAATATTTCCACCCAGTTCCTGCCATAAGGGCAAACTGCAATAGAATATTTTTATTTTTTAAGTGCAAATTAATGTTATATCTGTAGAAATATTACACTTTTTAAAAATGTTCAAATAGGTTACTACGGGAACATTATGATAATTCCAGAAATTATGGTAATGAAAGAATGAGCACAATTTACCAATAAAATATAACCAAAAATGCACCTAGCAATTTTATCATATATTACAAAATCTAAAAAATAAAAAATTATTTGATAGAAATTAATAAATTACTATCTACAGAAAATTTTTAAATGAATTTTTTGATCATAAAGTAGTTTGTCCAACATAAGAATAGCCCACACCAAGCAATATGATTGCTGGCAGTTTCTGTAATAACAATAGACAGCCATTTCAATAGAATTTAAGGATGTGATAAATTGGTAGTATTTATATCATTGTCCTAAAATGTTAAAAACCTCCAATACCTCAGGTTGTTCTCATATTCAAAGTATTAAACAATGTACATTAATTTTTATTTTTAGTAATCACACTTATTTTATTAATTTAATTTTTTATTATTAATATATATTTTCATTTAACTTTTTCTAAAATATATTTTCAATTATATAACTTTTCCTTCTTGCAAATCAATTGAAAATTTATGTTGAATATTACAAAAAACATTGAAATTTGGTAAATATATTAATAGTTTACTTATTAATAATCATGAAAATTAGGAAATAGGAAAATATTAGGGTTAGGAAAATATTTGGCTTGAAAATTTTGCATAAATTTTATTTGATTACTCACTTTTCTACAATAAGTTAATTTTAAATATAATTTATAAAATTTAAATATATAAAACAAGGTTTTATAAAATTAAAAAAAGATTGATAAACCTGCCATCAAGGCTTTCAAAGTCTGCCAAAATAGGCACCTTTCTTCCGGTTTCTCATATCTAAAATGGAGCAAGTCTTGTTTTACTAGCAACCACGCAGACAAATTTGCAGGACATATTCTTATGTTATATAGTAATACTATATTACCCCAGATGAATTTTATATATCTTACGAGTTGGTATGGGGTGGACACCACACTGCCCAGTTAATTAAAGTTCAAGTTTTCATAAAAAATGTATGTTATTTACATTATATATTTAGCTTTAGTACCTGGTTTTCACCCATTCAGATTATGTTTACACTATTTCATTAAAGTGGGCACCACTGCCAAGTAAATTAACATCTGAGCTTTGATAAAAATGTACGTTGTTATTCATGTTATTGATTTAGAGTTATAACAAAGTTAATAACTGCTTAGTATTGTTATATACAATAAACTTATAAAATGTTTGTATTCTTTTAGTTAAATGAAAGAAAATCAAAAAAATTGATTATGTATACTTAATTGGTCAAGTAGGGATAGTTATATAGATTTTTATAGTAATTTTATTCAGTTTTGTCTTATGTAGTCTTTGAAAAATCTGTGAAATTAGTTTCTAGTAATTAGTTTAGTAATATTTCTGTAATAAGTAATTATAATGAATATTCAAAATTCCAATATTTGAAATCGAAAATTGAATGAGATTACAGTATTGAAAGTTCGAGTTTGAGCGCCATTGAGATTTTGAGACTAAGTATTGTACAAAATATTCTAATTTAGGTTAGCAAGATACATGTGCAGCTCTTGGTACAAAAACTAGAAATTGAGCCAAACCTATATCAAGTCATAAGATTTTACTATCAATGATTATATTTATTACAGGTCACCACAGTGGTTCATATCAACCCACTAAGACTAAGGTAATTTTTTCGAATCATATAAGAAAAAAAAAACATATGAAATCATACCAGAAAAAAAAATGTAGCATAAATTTAACATAATGAATTTAATAAATATTTCTTATACTGATTAAATTTTTCTTACATCACAGAAGTTGAGAAAATCTATCATGATTCAAATTCAACAGTTTAATTTACAAATTAAACATGCATATAATAATTTTATGTTCTTAAAAAATTCACTGGAGCACTTATAAATTTAGCACAGCTAACTTTGATTCACCACAAACGTGATTTGTGAAGTTTTACTTATATGTAAATTTTTTGTTTCCTATGAACAATTGGAAGAATAATTGATTAAATTTATATTATGACCATTTAACTAATAACTTTTACAAGAAAATATGTAACGCTATCAATATGGTCGAAAATATGCTATAAAAATGAAAAGAAATTTAATATTTTACTGTAATAAAAACGCATTTAAAGTAACAAAATTTTTAAAAATAATTCTACACTTTCATTTGTATGCATAGTATTTATATCATCACAGCCTTGCAAGAATAATTATACATAACTTCAATTAAAATTTAAACTAGAATAATCAAACATTATCAGGAAAAGTATAATTTAAGCATCTACCAATTTTTATATTTGATAATTATAGAGATAATTTGTCAAGACTGAAATTATAAAACAGAAATTTTCAGTATAATTATCTTTGATCAAAAAAATATTCTCAATATAGAAACATATTCTTCCAAAAATAAGAATCTTATAAAATTATTGAAAAATTAAACACATATAGTATTATTTTCTTTTTAGAAAAAAAACTGCATGCATCTTGTAAGCCTGCATGAATCTTCAAGAATAAACAAATTAGAAATGAACTGTTGAAGAATATAAAATGTACAAACCTCAAGCTCATTGTAAAAAGAATTATTTTCTAATTCATCAAAACAAAACGCCATTAATTATTTTTATAAATGATCAATTCAACGTTTTAACATTGGAATTCCGCACGTTTTTAATAAATATACAACATTTGAAACCAATCATAAGCTTCAGCAAATGTTTACCTCCCAACGCGTTACCTTTAAGAAAAGATAGTTTCAATTCTAAAACTTAGCAGCAGTCAGCTTTGCACATTGTGCAGTAAATCAATGCCAAAAATATAAAGCCTAATTTTAAGATCGAAAAATTTGGCAAAAAGCATTTAGGAAACAAAAATGCTTTTATTATAAATAAATACATTTTTTTATTGGCAATACATTTTATAAATTTGCCGTTAAGCAGTAGCAAAAACATTCACTATTTTAAAACAATGTACGAAATTAGTTACTTTTAAAAATTTACATTATTTAAAATCCAGATTATCATAATAAGCTAGTTATCCTTTTTTTACCCTTTAAGGATTGATTTTAATCATATTTATTATATTAATCAGATTGTTGTTTAATCATTTCATAACTTTTATCTGACACAGTTCAGACTATTTTTAACTTTTGATAATTTGAGCTTCACATTATTTTGTTAAAATATTGAATTTATTCAAGCATTTAGCATTGTGTAAAATATAAGCTGAATTAATTGAGAATTATTCATATTCCATTAAAAACAAAGTGAACTGTTAAAGCGCAATCCAATAAACTGTCGAACCATCATGAAGCATTAAAAAAATTAATTCATTTACACAACTGGACATTAAAATTGCATAGCACGAACATTAAAACCACATGAATGGGAAAAGTGGTTGGATTATGCAATTGATTAGCATTTCACCCCATTTAACGACACAAAAGGGACAAAAGACATCTGAAGAACTAAAAATGTAGTGCTTCAGATGTCGTTTCTTTCCCGATTCAAGTCATCGATTATATTTATTATTTGTTTCACGAATTTTAACATAATAAGTAACAAATAAGAGTCCATGAATCGCAAATAATATTTAATGAAGTAATTTACACGTGAAAGTAATTATACATTAACTGAACTATAAACAATACATATTTATACGTACCTATATATATATATATATATATATATATATATATATATATATATATATATATATATATATATATATATATATATATATATATATATATATATATATATATATATATATATATATATATATATATATATATATATATATATACCTAAGTAGCAAAATAACTTGGTCCAATATTGGCAATTTTGCCAAGATAAGATGCCCTATAATGGGCGCCCACGTTTTTCCCAATATTGGGGATGCCAAGATAAGTCAAAGTTGGTCGTGTCAGGGGAGAGGGCAAAGTATTTCCCAGTTTGCCATGATAAGCCATTATTGGTCCTAGAAAGGTATCCCAGTTACTACCAATCTTGGGCATGCTAAGATTTTACCAAAATATAAATCATATGTAGAGTTAAATCCAATAGGGCTGCTTAATTTTTTAAGCTGTTTAGTTGCATTTTTGTTTACTTAGAATTTTCTTACTAATTGTTATTAATGTTTCTGAATTTCAATCATTGTAAAACTTCAATTCTTGAAGTTAAATCGTGACCGTTTTATTAATTTATCAAGAAGAATTTTCCAAAAGTCGCAGTGTTGGTAAGTTTGATTTTTCTTATATTTATAAAGCGAATTTTGGTTACCATGAAAATTTTTAATCTATTTGAACTTAAAATTATAATCGAAGTCAAAAGATTTCATATTTTTATACTTAGATATATTATATTTTATATTTACTTGCAATTGTTTTGTATATTGTTAACCATGAAACTATCCCAAAATCTGATGATCTGATGTTATTGTTATACATATTAATAAATGTTAGCTGTACGAGAATTCATCTACTTTTATTTATTCATATATAAATATATATATATATATATATATATATATATATATATATATATATATATATATATATATATATATAAATATATATATATATATATATATATATATATATATATATATATATATATATATATATATATATATATATATTCTGATAAATGTATTTACAGAATATTATTCGGAAAGAAAGAAATATTGTTTCGATTTATTTGCCTTCATCGATTATTTGATTGGTGAGTTAGTTATTGGTAAATTACTTATTATATATATTTTGGTACAAAATTTAAATTTTTTAATCTATGGACAATAATTATCTGTTACTTGTATATATTAAAAGAAAACCAATTTAAATATTCAACTTGTTTCATTATGCAGGGAAATTAAATTAATTTATTTAAGTCAAATGTAAGTATCGAAGAATGTATTTCATAATTAGCTTACTAAACTTTATCTATATAATGTGTTAAAAATCTCACTGGATAAACAAAATGTTAAAAATTGTTTAACTCATTTGTGTTGTCCTAAGATATGGATCATTCTTGTTTTTTATATTGCTGACCCTTTTTTTTCAATTTTTATATTTTATCTATTAAAAATTATTTGCAATAGATTATTCAACGTGTTTACATTAACTATGACGTTGTTTTTAAATTCACTTTTATACATTTATTAACTTAATTGCATGTTATTTTCCATCATAAATTTTTTGCAAAAGGTTGGTTAATTTGTCATAACTGTATGAAGTTTCACTGCACTTTAGAATGGATAAAGTGTGAAACATTGTAAATAAAAATAAATGTATGGCTTGCCATCATATAGAATGGTATCTTGTGGAATGCATGTGTTGAAAAGCCAAAGACTAGTGCTTTTGATGCCAAATCAAAAGCAACATCAAATTTATGGAAACGACAAACCATATACAAATTGTTGTATTTTGATTACAATCATGGCGTCGTTTTTAATGCAAGGGCATGCAAATGATGTTGTAGCTTTTTCTTTTTATAATGGTTATGTTGCTTTTATAAATTCTTAATTTATTATTAACTGATGAACTCTGTTCCTGATAATTTTTAATGTTTTAAAAATGTAATAGTCATTTAAATAAATAAATTCCTTGTATAACATAATGCTAATTTTTAACTGAATAGCAAATGAAATTATTTTTACTTATTCATAAATGAGATTAAAAAATTATTTCGTTAGACAAAATTATCCAAAAACTAAAAAAAAAATATCTAGGTTATAGTATTACTATGAAAAACGGTGAATAAATCAACTGAATTTACAGCTGATTTTTGCATTTTTCATCTTAATATTCATATTGCTATTGCATTTTCCAAGTAAATAAATTTAGTAATAATACTGAGTACCCCAAAAATTATATGTCATTCATTCTTCAAAACTTGAATATTTCAATTTTTTAAAATATTGGCACTAAATCATCACTTATAATTTAAAAAACATAAAAATTTAAAATCCTATTTAATTTAAATATAATTTTCACAATTAATTTTTATCAAATAAGTTGCGTAAAACTTATGTCTTGATTCTTCTATCAAAACTACTTATATGGAAATGACCATTCATGTGTTAATCAAAAATACAATGTTTTTAAAATGATTAGGCTTAAAAAATACTTAGGTTTGGATATCTTCATTACGAAGTACAAAAGGTTATATTTAAAAGTGAGTATGATTGTATATAAAACATTGTATTTAATTTATCCCTTTTAAAGTAACTAATTAAAATTATATTTTCCTAGAATCATATTTTACATTTTCTAAATAAATAAAATCAGTTATACATTTGATAAAACAGTGTTTGCACTTGTATCACACACAGAACAGAAACAATATTTTCTATTACAGTTTAATAATTATCGATTTTTTTGTATATTTTAGGTATTTATGTGGTGAGAAGAATTTTAAGAAGTTGTTTTAAGTGCCATTGGCTAGATGGCTCTTCAAACTCCAGCCTTGATGGGGTGGTAGTAGCATCTATTTCACAAAGCACATGGAAAATTCCCAAAAATATCTGTAGGTAAAATATCTCAAACTACCCCTATGAGCTAATGGCCATCAAAGAGAAGTTTTTCATCTCTGTTCTAACCTGTAACTGTGCTATCTCCACGACCCTATCCAGATTGAGGACTAAATACCTCCATGGAATGGAATCTCCAGGGAATGAAAATATCTACCAATGTGTACAATCGAAGTTACATTAGCTGTCCTCACTGCACAGACACTGATTTATCTCCTGACCATATCTTTGATTGCCTTGCTATGTTGATAAAGCACTTCAGAATCCATGTCCATCCCCCATCTCAACTCCTGTATTCCTCGGAAGTTATAAATGTGGCCAAAGCTGTCTTGGACCCTTTTGGATGAATTTGGTTCCATTATACAACTTTACCAGATAAGAAAACAACAACTCCTAGATGAGTCATAAGTTTCAGAGTTTATTATTTCCATCTTGAACTGATTAAACTAAAAATTTCACTGTTAACAGGATCATATTTCGAATAGCAATTACATAAAAAAATTTTAAATAAAAATTGATAAATT
Organism: Latrodectus hesperus; assembly: GCA_037975125.1. NCBI lineage: Eukaryota > Metazoa > Arthropoda > Arachnida > Araneae > Theridiidae > Latrodectus > Latrodectus hesperus. The sequence goes on from CM075854.1 coordinate 22,171,353, forward strand.
AACAAAACTTGCTCTGCATTTAAACGGAAGCTAGTTTTAGTATTGCTATAGAAATTTCATTCTAATTTATGAATTACTCTTAAATATTAAAAATCTGAAGCTGTATTTATGCAGTTTTTTAATTACTAGTTGTATTGAAAATGATAAACAATAAAGAAGAGAATAGTTTATTTTATATTTTCAACAGAAATTAGCGCCCTGAGTAAAAGTGATTCCTTTTTTAAATTATATAAAATATTTCTGATGCAGCTTGAGTGTCAATATGTCTAAAAATACATTAATATAATTTATTCAAAAACTAAGGATTTATTAGAGGTTTAATTAATGGTAATTTTACAGTTCCTTACTAAAATAAACTAAAATATCCTACTTAATGTTCCTACTTGAAAAAAATGCAAAAGTGTTAGTTTGTTTTACGTTAATTTCACATTAAATGAACTATGGGTTTACACATTACAGAGCTCATGAATATAATCTAGATCTATCTCATATTTAACATTTATACCAACTTCACCAAATCAAAGTACAATATTTAAAAAAGTGTTTTTTGTGATCTATTTAACAACATTTTATTTCGGTATTAATTAGTAACTGTTTCCACAGAATGTTGCTAAATACCTTATATTTGTAATTCCTTGGTGAATAACATAAATTTTAGTTTTTCCATCTTGTACTGTTTCAACTTTAGAGTTGTGATATGACTTTTCTTACTAATAAAGAATAATAAATTAATAAAACTTATTTAGCATTAAAACTGTTATTAATTTAATACTGCTTTAGAAGTTTCATGCTGATTTATAAATTACTCGGAAATATTCAAAATAAAGACCAAATATCTGAAGTTATATTTATCCATAATTTTTATTTATTAGTTCTATTGAAATTTATAAATAAAGAATAGTTTAATTACATTTTCAACAGAAATTTGAAACCAGTGTAAATTATTCTTTTCCAAACTGTATAAAATGTTTCCGATATGGCATGAATCTCAGGATTCTATGCCTAAAAGTATATCAATAGATCAATTATGTAATTTACTTATTATGAATGTATATATGATTATCACTTAAAGGTATGACTGATGGTAGTTTTTTATTTATAACATTTAACATATCATTAAGTTATAACATATTCAAAGATGTCTACATGAAAAATTTGCACATTTTTATCTTTTCCATGTTTAATTATACAATAAAAGAACACTAGCTTTACACATTATGGAGCTTGTGAAACATAAATCTAGATCCTTCATAACATTTATGCCAACTTTTAAACAATCACCTAGTCAAAATACAATACTAAAAAAATTATTTTGCTTATGTTGAATACTAATTAGTGCTGGTTTCCAGAATAGTGCTATAATTGTTTAAAAGTCTTTCTCGTATAATGTTTTTCTTTCAACCATTTATTTCAATAATAATTTTTATGCTGACAAATACTATTGAAATGAACAGTTACAATAATGTAATTTAATATTTGTTTATAATAAGATCGTATGCTTCCAGTTGAAAGAGTTAACAATTGATGTCATATCCAAAAAATAAACTTAATCTTGAAACTTTTTAAAATTAAAAAATTATGTTGAGTTTGAGAAAAACTTTGATTACTTTTTAAATATGTATGCATGTGTGAAAAAGTATTATTTATTCTAATAATTTTTTGGAACTAGTTTGATATCCCCCATTGGCAATCATTGCGACTTTTTTCTACGCCAAGTTAAGCACGTTTTTTAACGTGTGAATTTTCCCAAAATTCAAAAATACGCATTTCATAAAATTTTAAATCACAAAATAGTACAATAAATCTAAATAAGTATTATTGGAAAATGAAAAAAAACTTTTTTGTTGGGTTTGCCTTCTCTTCAAAACAACTGGTAAAAGAGATAAGTAAATAACAATAATGAACTTATTTGATTTGACGTCAAGCTCACATGTCAAATATGCTCGGTGATATTACGGAAAAATATATAAGAAAAATATATTAATAAATTAACAAAAATATTAAAGAAAAAGATAATAATAAATAAATAAAAAGAAATTGAAAAAAAGCGGCTTACGATGAAAATATAAAAGAAAAATATAATAATAAATTCAAAAAATATATAAGAAAATTATATAATAAATAAACAAAATAAAAAGATATAAATAATAAATAAATAAAAATAAATTGGAAAAAAGAACAGTTTACGATGCTTGGATGCTGACGACAACGAAACACAACAGCAAACGTAGAACAAAGAGTTGGAATTGAAAGAAAAACGAAAATTTCAAATGCTGTTGCTACTGAAAAGAATCATATATATGACGTAAAAATGATGTAAAACACGAGGAAAACCAAATATGGCAACAAAAAATTTTAAAAGTAGCAAAACTCAATTTGGCAGCATTATAATCAAAACAAAAATTGTCAACAGTATAATCAAAACAAAAGGGGCGCTCCGTGGCTGAGTGGTCTAAAGTATCACCGCTAATCGCTTGAGAGCGTAGGAGTGTGGGTTCGATTCCCACCATGGCCCTGGGTGTTTTCTTCGTTATTCTTCTGTGGTTGTACATCTGTCATTGTGCTATTTGTCCTATTATCGACGAAGACTTACAAGCGGATCACAAGAATCAAGCATACAAGTCTGAATATATGTAATGAAATAAATAAATAAATAAAAACAAAACAAAGGACGCTAGATTTGGCGAGAAATTACTTGGGGGGTGGCATATCATACTTACACCAATTTTTTATTGTTACAATTATAGGTGCTGTTCTAGTGTTGATCAATTATAGTGAAGAGGCTGTTTAAAAGTGATTATAGTGAAGAGCAACAATGTAGAAATCTTAAAAGATAAATATATTGCAAAAAAATTTGCATTTTGTAAAATAAAAGTTTTAAAAAAACTTCTACTGTCTAAATAATATTTTTAGGATAGAATATTTCTACAACTAGGCAAATTTTGTTGAAAATTTTGAATTCTTGACAAATAATGAATAAGTTTGTTTTTATTTATGTCCCTTCTTATATAAAGGAAAAAAAAAAATATTTGAAAGTCTCTCTGACAGCGTGATGTAAACTAAAGTTAAAATATTCAGAAACACACAGTAGATAACATCTAATTGAATATTTTTAAGTAAGTGTAATTAAAATTTTGATACGTTTTTGTTGGATGCAAAACAATTCATTATAAATTAGAAATTTATAATGATTTTTTTCTCATTAGAGACATAAGTAGAAAGATTTAAAATGTGTAAATGCTCAATTTAGTCTCTTGTAGAAAACAAAGTTTACATTTTAATTTAATTTTGAATTTACTTGATAGAAAAGAACCATTTATTTAGTGAAAAAATAGTGTAAAATATAAAAATGTGATTATACACAAATATTGACAATTTGAGTTAATGAATGTTAAACAATGCTGAAACTTGATTCTTTTTTAATGTTAAGCAAATCAAATTAATATATTACTAATATGATTATTTAAAATATGGCGGATACAATAATTAGATTTATATGCTTTCACACAATTGGTAAGTAATAAATATTTACTTGTTTTTTACTTCATTTTTCTTCCTTTTGGAATGTTAATTTCAACATAATCTGGTTTTCATCATTTGTAAATTTAACTAAATTATTTAAAAATTGCTTAAAAGAATAACAAATTTGGTCACTTGCGTTTATTATTAAAATGGGATGCAAAATAGTACATTTTAAGCATGATAAATATTATACTCATGTAAGATGCAACAATACAGCTTTAAATGAAAAAAATTCTTACTTATTGTAATAATTTAAAATATTTTACTTCTAATTTAGTAATTCAAAATAAAGTCCTTTGTTATCATTATGAACTATATATAATGTAGACAAACACATAAGCAAAGGTAGGTCCTATCTTGGCTGCCTAAATTAGACCCATTTCGACAGCCAAGCTTGGTCCTATCTTGGCTGCTTAAATTAGACCAATTTTGGCAGCCAATATTGGTATATACATATACATATATATATATATATATATATATATATATATATATATATATAGTGTGCAGGTTAACTGGTTTTAAATAATGGCAGCACACACCATATATTGAAAATTAATTTAATTTTATTGCTAATTAAAGAAATGCTAAAACGTCGCAAATACAAAATTCTCTGAGAGAGAAACGATTTCTGAACTAGTCCGTTCACATCGTCGGAGAAAACGTGAATGTGCTACGTTGCTCACCCTGCGCTATTGTTCGGAGAAGATTGGTGTTGCCAATGTTCAGGTCGAAAGTTTTTCTAGCTGCTGCTGCCAACTTCCGAGCAGAAGTGTCTCACCACATTACTCCCCCTCCCCCAAGTGCCTAAGGCACGAGGAGTTAGAGATATCGTGAATTGAAATAAACTCTTCTGCCGGATCGCGTAGTTTGCACAGGAGATTCTTCGTTTACAGCAGAGTCTTGAATTACAGGGACAGGTATCACTTTTGGAGAGTTCGGTGAAGCTTGGATAGCAATGGGAACAGGTACTAAAGATGCTGGTTTTAGACGGTCGACATTGATAACGGCTTCTTTTCCTTTAATGAGGAGAGTGTAAGTTTTTCTAAGCCGCTTAAGCACTTGATAAGGACCATCATATGGACGAGTCAACGGAGGTTTTACTGCATCCTGCCTCACAAACACATGAGTACACGAATCCAAAGCTGAGTGCACGAAATACTTGGGGTTGAAATGAGCTGAAGTGGGCACTGGTGCAACATTTCTCATAGACTCACACAGCTTTTGTAAGAAGGAAGCTGGATCCATGGAAGTAGAGACACTTGTTGAATGAAAGAAATCTGCAGGTAGCCGAATTGTTGTACCGTAAAGCATCTTGGCACAGGTACCACCAAGGACTTCCTTTTAGGCTGATCGAAGATCCAGCAACGTAATGGGCAGGCCTGCCCATTACATTGCCTGCAACCACTGGACGTCATTGTGGCACATTAACGATTGTTTTAATGATCGGTGAAACCTCTCAATCAGTCCGTTCCCGGCAGGGTTCTATGGAGTTGTGTGAATTCGGTGAATGCCAAAGATTTTGTTGAGATTCATGAATAAATTCGATTGGAACTGACGGCCTTGATCAGTTGCTATGGTGGTAGGTATTCCAACTCTTGCGACCCAATGGGTAACAAAAGTTCGGGCGATGGTTTCTGCGGAAATGTCACACATCGGAATTGCTTCCCGCCAGCGAGAGAATCTGTCCATCATTGTTAAAAGATAAGAATATCCTTTCGACGGGGGTAAAGTTCCGACAATGCCCAGGAGCACATGTTGAAAGCTTTGTAAGGGGACAGCAAAGGCTTGAAAAGAGTTATGGTTGTGTCTGGAAACTTTTGACTTCTGGCAATCAATGCATGCGCGAGTCCATGCAACACAGTCATTTGAAATTGAAGGCCAGACGAAACGAGAGAGAATCAATCTTTTAGTCGCTCGTACTCCTGGGTGAGAAAGTCCATGGAGGGAGTCAAACAGAGTTTTTCAGAGTGAATAGGAAACAAAAGGACGGATTCGATTGTTGGTTACATAACAAAATAATTTAAGTTCTGGGGACAGTTCCATCTTCTGTAGCTTTAAGGAACTACCTGAAGTTGATAGTAATTGAGTGAGTTCTGCATCATTTTCCTGGATTTCAGCTAAACGTGCGAAATCGGTGGCGTTATTACTATGGCGAAAATTCTCGATAAGGCGTTGGCAACTGGGTTGTTTGATCCAGAAACGTGTTGAATGTCAGTGCTAAATTGAGCGATAGAATTCATATGCCGAATTTGTCTAGGAGATGCAGAGTTTGAACTTTATTTAAACAAAAATGTAAATGGACGATGATCAGTAAATATAGAAAAGGTTTGTCCCTCAAGGTTGTGCTGAAAATGTTTTACAGCAGAATATATAGCCAATAATTCTCCATCATATGTGCTGTACTTGATTTCAGCTGGCGTCGGTTTCCTGGAGTAAAAAGCTAAAGGTTGTAAACCATTGGTACTTTGGGCGTGCAATACTACTCCTATGGCGATATCGGAAGCATCTACCATTAATGATAGCTGCTGATCAGGGGAACGGAAACCAAGAGTGACTGAATTCATTAAATCGCTTTTGCATTTTTCAAACGCGGCAGTTGTTTCCTCTGTCCAAAGAACAGGTCGTTTGTCATTCATTTTAGAGTTTTTTAGAAGTGAATGCAGTGGGGCTTGAGTAGCTGCGGCCCTAAGCAAGAAACAACGATAAAAACTTAGCATTGCTAAAAATCTTTTAAATTCAGACAGTGTTTCAGGCTTAGGAAAGTTAGAAATTACTGCTGAGTTTTCGGGAAGAGGCCTTACGCCAGTAGGTGTTATTAAGCAACTAAGACTGATTTTTTTCTATGAGCACATTTAGAGGGGTTCGATTTTAGTCCGTATTCGCGGAGTCTATCAAAAATGAGGCGAAAGTGTTTACCATGATCATTTTCGGTTGCCGATGCAATAAGGAGATCATCGAAGTAGGGGACGCAAAAATCCAATCAGTACAGCACTTGATGTATGAATCTTTGGAAAGTTTGACCGGCGTTACGAAGCCCAAATGGCATTTTAAGGTATTCGAACAAACCGATTGGGGTGGTTACAGCAGTTTTCGGTACGTCCTCAGGATTGACAGGAATCTGATGATACGTTCTTGCCAAGTCAAAGGTAGAAAAAATATTTTTGCCGAAGAAAACCTGTGTACAATCCTTTTTATGGGGTACAGGATACCTGTCAGGAGTTGTCATAGCATTCATGCGACGGTAGCCGCTACAAGGGTGCCAATCACCATTAGATTTGCGGACCATGTGGAGAGGACTGGCCCAAGGGCTTTTAGACGGTCGAATAATTCCCTGAGACATTAGGTATTCGAACTCTAAACTCGCTGCTTTGAGTAATTCTGGGGCCAAATGGCGGGGTCTGAAAAATACAGGGGGTTCCTTAGTTTCAATGTGATGAAAAATTTCATAAGTTTTAAGGTCATTTGTTACTAAAAAAGGGTTTGTAAGCTCAGGATACTTAGCGAGTAATTTTTCAAATTTGGAATCACTGATAAGTACGGATATGTTGGAATCCAGGGAAAAATTGTTGAAAAATATGCCGTTTGACGAGAGAGACGTCCGAGAGTCGATCAGACGGTTATTTTTGACATCGACAAGTAACTCAAAATGTTTAAGAAAATCAACACCTATAATTGGTTGGTTTACGTCAGCAATGACTAATAAACACGAAAATTTTCTACGGAGATTTAAATCAATAATGAGGCGTTTATTGCCAAAAGTAGAAATTTTAGTGCCATTTGCTGCATATAAGGCTAAATTTTCAGAGGGTGTGGTTTTTGGAGCATATTTTTTAGGCAAAACAGATATGTCGGCTCCTGTGTCAATTAGAAAATTTAATTTTGAAGGCGGATCGGCCAGAGGAATACGATTCACTTGGCGGTCACTAGATTGGCCAGTGTGCAAACGCCCGTTTAGTTTCCCGACTGACGAAAAGAACATGGAGCTTGGCACTTTCGCGCTTGATCACCGAAATTGACATGGTAAAATCAAAGTTCATTCGTACGTTCCTTGTAGTGACTGAAGTTAGTACGAGAGCAGGAACTATAGCGAGATCTCCTGCGTTGAAATGATCGGCGGAAATTACGCCTATGGCTACGGGAACTGCGTTCCAGGGTGGTGCTTAATTCGCTAACCTGTAGAGTTAACTGCGCTACTTGGAGTTCCAAGCGAGCTGTACAGATTCATGAGAGTTAGAGGTGATAGAATTTACATACAATGGGATAGCTAGATCGCTTATTTTGTCAGCAACTGCTGCTATTTTATTCAAATCATCCTCGCTGAAAGCGGCTAAAATAGTTTGGGTGTTATATGGCAGCCTCGTGAGCCATAACGAGCGTAAAACGCTTTACCCACGGTATCCCTAGCTAACGAACGCAGGTGATTTAGTATTTGGGAGGGTCTTTGATCACCGAGTTCTACTCCCTGCAATAAGGTTCGAATTCTAGATGCTTCACTTTCGGAATGAACAGAAATTAGACGTTTTTTTAAGACATCGTATTTCTCGGTAGTAGGTGGTCTCTCTAAAATGTCGTGTACCGAATTTAGTATATCGGTATCTAAGCAGGAGACAACATGATTGAATTTTGTTAGATTGGACGTTATATTCGCCAGGAAAAACTGCGATCCCAACCTAATAAACCAGAGGGAAGGGTTAGTTTTCCAGAAGGGTGGTATTCTTACCGAAACGTGTGCAGCCTGCGAAGGTGTGTCTTCGGAGGAAGGATTTTGAGTAACGGAAAAATCACCAGATAAAGGCATGGTCAAAATTTAGCAGAAAAATAATTACAAAGTATACAAATAGATAATAGGGAAGTGCGTATAGTTTCGAATACCAAGATACATAAATGAGAAATACAATAAACACAAAAAATATTATTTATGAAATATAAAAGAAGCAATGAATATTCATATAATGCAATACAGTAAATCAAATAATAAAATCCAGCACAATGGGAAAGGATTGATAAAATTGTGGAGTAGTTAACGGAATGTAGCTCATGGGGGAAAAATATGTACCAATAATAACTTAACTAAAATAAAAATTTGCGTTAAAATATATACAAATTTTTCCAAGAAACTGACCTCAGTGAACAATGAAAGATCACATAACGCTATGTTTAAGAAAATTATAGAAAGATCCTACCTGCATCCTAGAAGATATGAATGATTACCAATCAGCACTGACATTCACTCATGAGATCTCATGGAACTATAGATGTTAATCCAAAGGAATTCACGTCGAAGTTATAAAAATCCCACGTGGCGCCGGAGTTACTTGCAAATCCAAGTAAGGCTGAAAGAATATGCGTGTTCACGTTTTGGTCACCAGATATAGTGTGCAGGTTAACTGGCTTTAAATAATGGGAGCGCACACCATATATTGAAAATTAACTGAATTTTATTGCTAATTAAAGAAATGCTAAAACGTCGCAAATACAAAATTCTCTGAGAGAGAAACAGTTTCTGAACTAGTCCGTTCACATCGTCAGGGTAAACGTGAATGTGCTCCGTTGCTCACCGTGCGCTATTGTTCGGAGAAGATAGGTGTTGCCAATGTTCAGGTAGAAAGTTTTTCTAGTTGCTGCTGCCAACTTCCGAGCAGAAGTGTTTCACCACATATATATATGGTATATACATGTTCAAGTCATCCAAATCAGAAGGCAAAATTGCATGTGATTGGCGTAAAATTTCCTAACGTCTTAGAAGACTCCAACTTTACTGATAGAAAAAAGCTGATTTTGTGTTTCGTTGCGATTACGATATTATATTATATGCAACACTACATAAAAGAAAAGTTCTGCAGTAGGTTTCTCATTTGGAAATCGCTTTCTAAAGGTCAGAATTATCAGGAATAGTTTTCTATGCTTGCCAGAAAATGTCAGAACTTGTGATACAGGCAGAATCATTGCCTAGTCAAAAGTGTTTATTGTTGTTCTTTCTATCTCACACTGGCAGAAATCCAATCAGTCATAGTGGGTTTGGTTGGTCATATTGAACAGTAAGAAGAATCTCAACATTTTCACGAAATTAAAAGCAGTGAAGCGCTCACCTAAAGTGAATATTTCACTTCGTATAGCCCTCTTTGCATGGTGGCCATTTACATATCTGGAAATTCGAAGGAGAGCATTCGTTACCTGGGCAGATTTGATTTTGTAAAAGATAAATCCTGCACCTATAGTTGATGGTATGAAAACCATTGTAGTCACAATACGCTTATCTTTAATTTTAATCGACAGTAATCTAAAAGGTAATAACATGTTTCCCGCTTCAAGTCGATGTACAACATGTACTGCGTGTTCCTCTTACCCATTGAAAATATCTGTTCCTGTGTTGCTAAGAGACTTGCCCCTCATTTCCCTCCTACAGTTGATGATGTGAAGATTTACCGTTCAAATAACATGGAATGAGTTGCCATTTCAAATGAGAAAGAGTGTTATTTAGCCTCCTTTCGACTCAATGTCTAACTAGGTGAGGGCCATTTTAGGAGCCAGTAGCAGCAATATAGTTTCTACTGACTTCACACTTTTCTAACCCTCATACTGCTCCCAAATTTAATCATTTGTCTTAATGCCATATTTTTATGCAAAATACGCATCTTTTTTCCACTCTCTTTCATTCATGGTATAGCAATTTTAATAGTCAGCAGTATATTTTTGTTCTTGTTTTCTAATATCATGCGATATCCCTGTTCGATCATGAATATGTGGACCCCATCAGTGTTAAAAAAGAAATAGCAAATTTCTTCATTGAAATAAAATAATCAGAATACTACTTAACATTGAAATAAAACTATTAGAAATCCATTTTTTCTAATATAATATTGCCAATTTTTTAGTGTGTATTCAATATTTCCTACCGTTCTTTCAGAAAGTTTTCCTTTTCAACTTTGGAAATCAAATTCTCAAATTCATGTTTCCTTTCTATACTGCTTTGCATTTCAACTAATTCTATTTCTAAATCATGGATACTTACCACATAAATTTAGTTTCATTGTTTCAAATTTCCTACAAACTTTGGAAGCTCCGTTTCCGAAGTTTCTATCATATTGTTGAGCTCCAAGACTCCAAATATATGAATTCTATGTCCTGCTGCTGTTTATTTCTTGTTGAAACATGTTAATGCTCATCTGCAGCTATTTCCAAGCATAATTTTCTTTCTCTTTAGGATTCTTCTTTTTATAATAAAATTGCCTATCTCTTCACACGTTTACTCTTTGCAAATTGCATATAGTTTTTCCAAAAATATCATTTCTTTTCTTCTTTTAAAAATTATTTTGACTTTTCACTTTGATACAGATTTCTCAAAGCTTATTTGAAGAATCTGTAAAGACTTCGAGCTTCTTTAACTTTTTATATAACATTATTCTTCTAACGCAATTAACACAAAAATGAAAAAGCACACATTACGAGCAACAGAGTTCTAGTTGCTTATATGGTTTTGATGGTTGCTAGAGAATCGCACAATACCAATGGCATTGACAATTTTTCTTAATGATTTAAGACAAGCTTAACAGTGTTGCCACTGTCATTGTATTATCAAAACTTCCTGTTAGTGTTTCATGTGCTTGTATTTCTATTAATTATAATTTTAGGTTTGGCAACTTCTTCATTCTGTTTACTATTTCAGTTTCGATTACGGATTTAAAACATGTTACGTTTTCTGGCTATGTCTGCCGTTCTAAATATTCCTTGTAAATAGTTATTTGTATTTGTGCAGTGAAATTCAATGTTGTGCTTTAAATAAAGGATTAAAACTCTAAAAAGTATTACGATTTGTGACATCTGGCGTCCGTGGACACGACTGCTTCTAAAAATTTAAACGGAAATCTATAAACAAGGTACGAAATTATTTTATAGATTTGATTGCTTTCTTTAAGTATTTTAATTATGGAAGCATTGAAACTGAAACGAAAAGCTTTACGCACAACATTTACGATCACTGCAAAGACTATTGATGAGGAAATTACGAAATCGAAAGTAGATGTTATTAAACTTCGTGAATTAAGTACGCAATTGACTGATAAATTTCAACGCTTAGATACGACACAGGAATCTATTTCTGAGCTGTTGCTTAATGAAAACAAAGATGATATGTATTCTAAAGATTTTAGTGAGGCCGAAATTTATAAGGATCGGTATTTATCTTTGAGATCGAAGATTGAAAACTTCGAAAACGAAACTGATTCACAATCGGTTAAATCATCTTGTGATCGAAAATATCGCTTGCCTAAGTTAGAATTAAAGAAATTTGATGGCGATATAAAATCTTTCTTGGGATTCTGGAGTCAGTTTTCTAGAATTCACGAAGATGAAGACATGCCACCTGAAGACAAATTCCAATATTTGATCTCGGCGATTGTACCCGGAACTAGAGCTGACACTTTAGTAAAGAGTTTCCCACCTACGGCTGAAAATTATCCTGAAGCAATTGAGTTACTCAAGGAACGATTCGGGAGAAAAGATCTGCTAGTTCAAGTTTACGTAAGAGAATTACTTAAGATGGTAATGAAAAATGCCGTTAGTGGACGGAAGTGTGTTGATTTAACAACTTTATATGATCAATTAGAGTCGCATCTACGAGCATTAGACACGTTGGGTAGATCTAAAGATAAGTTTGCAGATTTTTTATCACCTCTAGTGGAATCTTGCCTTCCTGAGGATGTGTTGAGAGCTTGGGAGAGGCATAGAACATCCAGCATTTTGAATAAAGACGCAGGGCTTCCAGAAAACAGTCAAAGATCTTTGGAAAATCTTATGGCTTTCTTAAGGCAGGAAGTTAATGGCGAAGAAATGATTAATTTGGCAAGATCTGGATTTGGGTGCCAAAGTAAGGTTAAAAAAGAAGTAGTTAATTCAGAAAAGCCTGAAATTCCTTCTGCTTCTGCTCTCATATCTGCTACACAAGGAAAAATTCAGTGCGTTTTTTGCAAAAATTTTCACTTAAGTCAAGATTGTGGTAAAGCTGGTACGATGACTATAGAAGAAAAGAAGTCAAGTGTCTTACGGAAGGGACTTTGTTTAGTTTGCCTAAAACAAGGGCACATGGCTAAAAAATGTCATAGTAATGTACGGTGTGTCATTTGTTCAAAGAGACACTATGCAATCTTATGTCCTGATTTGCCTAACTCTAGAAGTAATGTTCCTCCTAAAAAAGATAAGAAGGAAGAAACTATAACCACACTCTTTACGATTCCTTCCTCTACAAAACCGATCTATTTGAAAACTCTTGTTTTACGATTGAAAAATGGAGGAAGAAGTCAGTATGTACGAGCTTTATTGGACGACGGTTCTCATCTTTCTTACATAGAAAAGGACTTAGCAAGAGAACTTAGACTTTCACCTACAGGGAAGGAAGTCTTATCCCAAGGTTTATTTGGAGGAGGACGAACTCCTGAAGCTAATCATTATCGCTATTTAATCAACCTTGAGAGAATCGATAAAGAGTTTTCTTGCCAAGTGTCAGTGCTTGATCAGCCAAAAATTTGCACAATGCTGCCAAGAGTACGTGATAAGCATTTGCTAGCTGAACTTGAAAATCATGGCATCGTCTTAACTGATATTGGAGAAGAAGATCCTCCTATAAGATTGCTGCTTGGGGCTGATGTACTTGGAAGAATACTAACCGGAAGAATCGAAGTGTTAAAATCAGGTATATCTGCTATTGAAACTAGCCTTGGATGGAGTATTCTGGGAAGTGAGAAGAAGACAACTACAGTAAACATGGTAACCTTTTGTTTACAAAATTTTGAAATACCTAAGATTTGGGAATTAGAAAATTTAGGTATTGTCGAACCCACAGAACATAAAGCTGTGAAGTTGTTGGAAGAAGAGACTTTAGTCCATTTTCAAGAAACAGTTAAGAGAAAGGATCACAGATACGAAGTCGCCTTACCTTGGTTGACTGGCCATCCACCTGTGTATAATATGTATGATGTTGCAGAATCGAGATTGCGTTCAGTAACAAAACGTTTACTAAAAGAAAATATTTTCGAGGCTTACCATGATGTTTTGAGACAATGGCAAAGGGATGGCATTATAGAATCTATACCAGAAAATGAAATTTCGAAACCCGGCCATTACCTTCCCCATAGGCCAGTCATTAAACCATCAAGTACTACAACTAAAGTTCGTCCCGTATTTGATGCTTCCTTCAAACGATCAGGCTACGCATCTTTGAATGAATGTTTAAGTGTTGGACCAAGTCTTTCAGAGCAGATTTACCCCCTCCTTTTAAGGTTTCGTACTGGAGCAATAGGAGTTATAGCTGATATAAAACAAGCTTTCTTACAGTTGAGTGTCCGACCTGAGGATCGTGATTATTTGAGATTCTTGTGGTGGAATATTGAGGATAGATCAAAATTACAGTTCTTCAGACATTGTCGAGTTGTCTTCGGACTAACTTCGAGTCCATTTCTCTTGAATGCCAGCATTCGTCACCATCTTAGTTCACCTGAGTACCAAATTGAATCTCTTCAGACGACAGTGGATAAACTTAATCATGGTTTCTATGTTGACAATTTAACAATCAGTGTTGAAAGCCAAGAAGAATTAGAACAATTCAAGAAACAAGCTATGGAAATAATGAATGCAGCATCTTTTGAATTAAGATGTTGGGCTCACACTGGAATTGAAGATCAGGAAAGTCAAAGCGTTCTTGGCATTAAGTGGGATACAGAAACTGATGAGCTATATTGCATTAATCATCAAACTGACACTGGATGCAATGAAATTGTTTCAAAGAGAAAACTACTTTCTATAGTTAATAGTATTTATGATCCTATTGGTTTCACTTCACCTGCGACACTCTTACCAAAACTTCTACTCCAAAAAGCCTGGTGCAACAAATTAGATTGGGACGATGAATTACCATCAGATATGCTATTAAGCTATCGGCGTTGGGCTAGACATTTAGATCTCATTGATAAATGTAGAATTCCTCGTAGAATACTGATTGGAAGTGTAGAAAATGCTACCATGCACATATTTACAGATGCTTCTGCATATGGGTATGCTTGCTGTGCTTTCCTGCGATGTGAATTGGACCAGGAAGTGAGAGTCTCGTTGGTTTCAGCAAAAACTAGAGTAGCTCCCGTTAAGAGGCCTACAATTCCACGTATGGAGCTTTTAGGAGCTGCCATTGGAGCTAGAATTGCATCGACAATATTAGAAGCTTTGAACTTGCCTCTGAAGACCTATTTTTGGACTGATTCAATGATAGTCTTAGCATGGATTAATAACTCAGAACCCTGGAATACATTTGTGGGTAACAGGATTAAAGAAATACGAAAACTGACAAATGTAGAAGATTGGCGATTTGTCCCTGGAGATATAAATCCAGCAGATTTACCTTCACGCTCGTGTAATTGGTCTGAACTTTTACAGAGTCGATGGTGGGAGGGTCCAAAATGGCTTTATGAAGGCCCAGACGCTTGGCCATACAAAGAGATAATCCTACCTGAAGAGGCAATGGTAGAACGTCGAAAAACTGTTGTCGTGAGCCTGAACGTAGAACCCAAAGAAAATTTTGGAGAAAGATTTTTATACTTTTCCAGTTATCCCAGGATCATTCGCATGACTGCTTGGATATTGAGATTTTGCCAGAATATCAGAGTAAATTCTCACAAATTGACAAAGGAACTGTCGTACGAAGAAATTGAAAGAGCCGAAGAAGCTCTGATACGAATAATCCAATCAGAATGGCCATCAGATAAACGGGAAAAGTATACCCAAACAATTCAGTTTTACGAAGAAAATAACGTATTGAAGGTTCGATCAAGACTAATTCTTGGACAAGATCCAGAGGACTTTGTTAGACCCATTGTTCTACCAGATCATCCAATTGTGAGGAGACTCATTGATTATACTCATAAAGAACTTCATCATGCTGGAGTACAAATTACCTTGTCTCATCTACGTGAACGATTTTGGATTCCTCGGGGCCGAAGGATTGTTAAAGAAGTATTGCAAAGGTGTGTAATATGTAAGAAGCATACATCAAAGCCTGTAGTGCCAATTGTTCCTGCTCCACTTCCTGTTGATAGAATCAATCGCGTTGCTGCGTTTGAAGTGACCGGAGTTGATCTAGCAGGCCCTATTTTCTTGAAAAGAGGTGAGAAAGCTTGGATCGTGATTTTCACATGTGCAGTTTACCGTGCTATACACTTAGAATTAGTGACCTCTTTATCCACCGAAGCATTTATGCAAGCTATGCGGCGATTTTTTGCTAGGAGAGGACGTAGTTCTGTCATGTACTCAGACAACGGAACTAATTTTTTGGGAACGTCCAGAGCTCTCAACACTATAAAATGGGAGGAAATTATTGCTGAGTGTGCTATTCAAAAGATCAAATGGCATTTTAATCCACCAGCTGCGCCATGGTATGGAGGTTGGTGGGAGAGAATGATAAGCATCGTTAAACAGCTTTTGAGGAAAGTATTAGGACGGGCTTGTGTAACGTACGAAGAAATGGTTACCTTGCTTTGCGAATGTGAAAGTATAGTCAATGGACGTCCACTTACATACCTTTATGATGATCCAAATGAGTTGAGGGCTATCAAACCTTCAGACTTCATACAAGATATAAAGGGAAATGAAACTGTCGACTTGGACATTGTAGACGCAAAACATCTGCGCAAACGCGTTCGTTACTTACAAATCTTACGCTGTCAATTACGCCAACGGTTCCAAAAGGAATATTTGGCAGAACTTATAAGAAATAAAAGGTTACCATCGAAAAGACATAACTTGTTCCCTGGAGATGTGGTTCTCATTGGTTCAGACAATGCGAAACGTTTAAACTGGCCTTTGGGACGTGTTATTGAGCTATTTAAAGGTAAAGATAACATCGAGCGAGTCGCTAAATTACGTACAGCCAATGGAGAAATCATTCGACCGATACAAAGAATCTATCCCTTAGAAATGAGTCCGACTGAAATATCAGAAGTCCTACCTGAAAATATAGAAAATGACACTTATATTACTGGTGATAACAACCGCGGGTCCACTAATTCAAATAAGACGTCTTCACAAGCTGATGAGCATCGGGAAGAACAATCACAGGCTATTAAGAAAACCCGCTTTGGTCGAAGAGTTGTTCCTGTGAAACGATTGGACTTGTGAACTATTCTAATGACTAATTTTCTGTGTGTTAAGAATAACATTTTCTTTTCGTTATTATTTTTTGTAAGTGACGTTTTGTATTGCAATGTGAATGTTTATACGCAATACAAAAGGTGGGAGAATGTTGCCACTGTCATTGTATTATCAAAACTTCCTGTTAGTGTTTCATGTGCTTGTATTTCTATTAATTATAATTTTAGGTTTGGCAACTTCTTCATTCTGTTTACTATTTCAGTTTCGATTACGGATTTAAAAACATGTTACGTTTTCTGGCTATGTCTGCCGTTCTAAATATTCCTTGTAAATAGTTATTTGTATTTGTGCAGTGAAATTCAATGTTGTGCTTTAAATAAAGGATTAAAACTCTAAAAAGTATTACGATTTGTAACAAGTATGATAACAAACACTCGATCTCATTTCTGATAGTCACTGACCGGTAACTTCAACATTTATCAGAAAGGTCGTAAATCTTTCTTATAAATGTTGCGCATAGAAGCGGAGAAAAACATGTACAAACTTTTCAAGGTTAAAAAGTATGTGCGTAATGAAGTAGTTGCAAGAGAATGTACTCCTTACAAAATAAGAAAGTGGTTTGTTCAGGATAAAAAACAATGCTTAGTGATTAAGTTTATAAATATTTGCTTGGATTCGAGAAAGTTTTTTAATTATTGTAAAAACTCTGTCGTATCCTTTATCTAAATCCTACATCTAGCTCATCCTATTAAATAATTTAAAAAATTTTTTGCGTCAATGATTATTTTCCAGTTAGACTAAAAAAATAATTCTTGTATTTCAGCTTCTTTCTTTTCTAAGTGAACGTTATTAATACTTTCACTCATTTGATCATGGTGGGGAATGTTAGAATTGCTCTCAAAAATAATATTAAAATGCAGTTTTAATATGAGTTAGAATCAATTTTAAAATTTGTTCAGAATACTTAATAATAGAATACAGAAATGATATAAATTATCTTTGGTGATGAGAAGCAAATAACTTGCTCATATCTTACTCAATTTATGAAGAGTTGACTGTTCTAACTTGATTAAATGTTCTCTTATTACTGAGTCATATTTTGATTATTTCAAGTATCTACAGAAAATTTCCCTTTGTTTTCTGTTAACATATCTCCTCTGTCACCTTGAAACAGACGATTTTGCTTGGCTAAAAACACAATAACATCGCAAAGATCTCTATAATTACGTCAACAATTAGCTTTAAAACACTTTTTATAAAATTAACTTTTGAATAAGTGAATGATGATTATATTATAAACTAATTTTTAAAATGGTAATGGTATAATTTCAGGGAAATTAATAAAGGTGCAAATCACATAAAATAAACAGGCTACAATATTTTCCTTCGGTAAATTAAAATGTTATGTTTAATTCAAAATTTCACTAGCTTTTATAAAATTCTTAAGGATTCATTGTTATACTTATATTGTCTTAATAAACAGTGTAGAAAATCGTGTAAAATAATGTGACATCACCTCAACTTGAGCTTGTTGTTCGAATTTCTTGCAGGCTGCAAATATGTAGGAAAGCCTTACCTGATGTACTGTTCAGCTAAAAAAATTATAAAAGAGACATTCTGGGAGTTGTAGTATGTTGATACTTATGGTCATGGAACAATTTTCAAAAACTATGTATTGTGATATGATTTTAATGCATGTAAACGGAGCACCCGATCAACCAGGTTGTACCAACCGTTGCTGCTACAACCTTCAAGCTTGCATCTTTCTTGTCAAACCAACTTAACTGTTGTACAAAATGTAAGGTATATAGCCTACGTGAATAATCAAGCTGAATCTGGGAGACCATCTAAGGAGACCATAAAGGAAGGGCGGGAAGTTCAACAGTATGATATATTAGCACATACCTCGCATATCCGAAATGCAGTACAAGAGTTATCTGAGACTTCTCTAAAAGTCAGGTTTGTAAAGTGCTAAGTGAATTCAGTGCTCATCCATACTGACCAACTTTTTATCTGGTTTTACTGGACAGGGAAGTCGAAAAACGCTATACATGTTGCAACTTCTTCATGAATTAGAGGTCTTGCTAACATTTTTGGTAGATATAGTGTAATGGAGGAGGCTTACTTTTCACGAAATGGCATGTACAATAGGCAAAGCAACTGCTACTGGGCGCAGAGAAATCCTCGTTTTATTACCGACGTTTGACAGTAAATGTGGTTTGCTATTAAAATTTAGTGTGTAATTTACAATAAGAAGTTGACAGGGCCAATATTTTACAATGTTTTGTTAACGGGTGCACAATATTTACAATTAATGCAGAATGCAATACCTGATTTTGGAAAGAACTTGTTGTTTGGTCTTAGGAATCTGGTTTCAACAAACATACACACCTGACAGCATGCCTGATCACAAGACAATACCAGTGAGGCAGTACATCATCAATAAATTCGGGAATCAAGTAATTGAGTATGGTGGTGTCGAAGATTAGTCTTCAAAGCCGCTGTTTTGAATCCACTTGTTTTTTCTCTATGGGAATACCTGAAATAGCAGGTATCCCCATTGGGAAAAGACAAGTTGAGTTAAGTATACGACCTCAATACAAACATTGCATGACATTGAAGAACACATTATAGAAACATGTGCCAAAATGTCACACTCTATGTTACAATGAGTGCAACGTATCATTCAAATGGAGATCCAAACGACCTTTGCATCTGATGGTGAGAAGCCTGAGCATCCTATAATGGTATATTGTTATAAAGTAGATATTTTTCCTTTCTCAGATTATTTTTTCACGTCACAGTGAAAGATATCACGGAAAAACAGATATGTGTTTTAAGTGTTCGTTTACTTGAATTAGTACCCACAAGATATCTTTTCGTAAAAAATCAATGATGCTCTACAACTTTGCAAATTATATTTCCATATTTCTTTGAAAATTCTATGGTTTTGCACTAGGTAACACCTTAGGAGATTTTATTCAGTGACGCATAGCTCTCTCTCTCTACTTCCCTATAACTAGATACAGCCTCTTAACTTCGGCCTGTAGCAAACGAGAGAGCGAATTCACAGGAAAACTGACGTCGGGGAGCCAATGACACCAGAAAACGTTACAAAATAAGAGTTCCGCGTGACACTTTATTCATGCTAGAAAGTTAGAAATATCTGGCAAGGAATCAGAAACAAAGACTGGAAGAACAAAGAAAATTATTTACTTTTTCTCTTGTTTTTCTTTTTTTCTCGCTTAGAAATGTTTCCGATTAGCTTTATCAATTTTTTTATGAATAATCCTTATAAATCGTTACAATGGTCATTAAAATAATTTTTGAATATTAAAAATATCATCTTTTATTAATAATTATAAATTAAAAATTCATTATTTTATTAAAAATTAACCTTTTTATTAAATTTTAGAAAGTTTATTAATTTTATGAAATATATTAGATAGAAGATATCTGTAGGACTCATAAAAGGTAAAATTATTTTGGCAAGTAAAAAGAAGCTCTACTGAAGGAAATAAGTCATAACTTTTGCGAAGCATTTGAGAAATCCGTGGTAAAGTTATAATTTGTATTAATACTAAATATGGATTTTTTTATAAAAAGGAAATAAATTGAGATTAAAAATCTTGTTTTTCATATTTTTAAATATACCTTTAAATTAATTTAGATAAAATGCATAGAAGAGAACATATTCTACATCGAAATATACTATTAATATTAATGAAAAAACGATTCTTATGTTTAAAATAAATGACTAAAAACGTAACTTTGTTACATATTGCACAGTGGGGGATCGATTAACGAACATAATACATTACAAGACTATGTTTGCTATCCGCAAATTTTGTTAATCGATCATCGATTTACATTTTTTTGTGAAATCATCGATTAATTTGTTCTGGAGACACAGAAAATTAAATAAAAAAGGGATGTATAATTTCTTTGTATAAGTTTATTAAAGAAAATAATTCATACGTCTAGTCTTACATATTAATCAGTCCTTTACATTTTTTTTGTTTATTGGGCATTAAGGAACATGTCCAATGTCGACTGTTTTCTCTCTTCTTTAAGTCTTTCCGAGGTGATTAATAGCATTGCTGTTGTAAAGATCCCTATCCTTAATGATATCAGATTCATTTGGGTGCCATTCAAAGACCTTTGCTCTGACATCCTCCCACTTTTGTGTTCAACGAATGAACAAAGGTATGCTCACAATCAAAGTTTCGGTTTTGAATTCGTTTAAAACCGAAACTGATGGTCACAATTTTGGCTATATTCTATAATATATATATATTCTATTCGGAAAAAATTTCAAATATAGAAGCTTGAAGTTTAATAGGCAAGCAACATAATTCAAGAGAGATAAAAAAAGATTTTTGGTTCGTTGGGTTTGACAAACCTGCACATCGTGCTCCGCGAGACGAGAAGTGTTAGTTTGAATTCTTTTTAGTTCGTTATCCGAATATGTGTTCGTTGCCCGCACACAAAAATCTCTCGTGAAAATGTTCGTTATCCGATGTGTTCGCAATCCAAATATTTCGTTAACCGATCACCCACTGTATGCTGCTGAGTTATATCATAATTTTTTAATAAAATAATTTCAATCATATGTTTTAAAATTAAAGAGTAAGTAATTAAAGTAATATTTATTAACAATTCATGTTTACATTGTATACATAATATGATAATTGTTATTGCAGAATTATTTTAGATTTTTAAAAAATAAATTCAAGAATACATTATATTTTTTGTTTTCCATGAAACAATTTATATGAAAAATATTTCAATACCACTTTTTGAATTGTGTTGATAGTTTATTTACGTTTCTTTTAAAGACTTAGAGTTACCATGAAATATATCGCAAATATTTATTTTTAAAATATAATTACACAATATTCAAATCAATGATGTAATTCAAAGATTTTTATTAAATTTAGAATATATGTTAATAAAATATACACCAGTTTTGTTATATAATAGAAGTTTTCAATATCCTCGTTCGTCACGGTGAATTCGCTGAGATTAAGGTTTTACCAGAGAATTCGCTCTTGTTTGCTAAAATTATGAGCTATAAGAAAGTTTCCAGAACATTATCTCTTAAAAAAGTAAATTCGTTTTTAATGCAAGGTTTCTCTAAAGTGCTTTTGTGTTATGTATCACTATTTGTACTAGTTTCAACATTTTCATGGTTTTGGGAGTAAATGAAGAATTGATTAAAAGATTAAAAAAATTCACGACTTAATGTATTTTTCAATGACAAGTAATTTCTGAATGGTAAAGCAAATGCCACGCTAGAGTTTACACATTCTAAATTTTTTAAAAAGTTTTATATTTACCTTGTTCATATAATGCTTTTTGAATAAAAGAATACTAATTTGAATAAAATTAAATATTTTCATGTTTAAAGAGTTAACTTTTAATTTTTAAATAACACTTAAGATTGAATTTTTCAATTAAATATTAGCTGATAAACTCTAGGGATTAAATAAAATAATTACACAATATAAGATTTTATTCTTTTAAAGTTTTTAGCTTAAATTTTCAGATAAAAAAATAATAAAGCATATTTTTTTCAGTTCTTATATTATAAAAAATTAATTTCAGTTCTTGTACTGCACCATTTTTTATTTGATATCTGAAAGCTTTTTTCGATCTTATAACTTATATTTTCAATATAATTTCCTCATCCAATGTTTCTTCCATACATATCACATCAGAGTCAATATTCAAAGAATCCTGGAAGAAATTTTTTCAGGCAGTAAAGATATTTTGTTGCTGTTGAAGTATGAAAATGACCCATCTTCACTCAGGTCATCAAAAATATTTTCTTGCTTTCTTCAGTTATGGTGCAGTTTTTAATAATGCCTGTATGTTGAAATGCTTTCCCTATTCTTTCCTTCAACATATTTAAAGCATAGCTTGACAAATGTGTTGCTCATAGGTCAATTTCATAAGCCCCTCTAAATCCATAATCACTCATTGCATAAGTGCCCTATAGTATTTGTTTTAAACTATTGATTATGCCCTGATTCACATGGGCTATAAGGCAGAAGTTAGATTTGGGAGGAGAATCTCGATACGAATCGATTCAAGATCAGCTCAAGGTGCCAGTGCAGTTATACACAATAGAACTTTACGATTCTCTGATAAAAATCGTCTATCTGCCTCTCAATTTTCATAAATATAATGAGTTATTGAAGCTTTAATGTTAGCATGGTACACAACAGGAAGTTTTTGAACATTTTTAAAGCACTTAAGCTTTAAATATTTTCCTTTGAAAAACAACGTCAGTTTCTGTTTTCCAGTCATGTTGGCTATGAACACTAATTCTTTGCTTCATTTTTCTGGACTAATAAACGTTTATCATTACATTGATCACCTTTGAGCCTAAGTGTTTTTTGGGGTAAGATTAAAAACACACCTGTCTTGTCCATATTGCAAAAAAAATACTGTTAATCGTATTTCAAAAGTAGATTCTATGATCCTTTTTTACATTTAATTTCTAAAATTTTATTCACAGCTCTACTTTCATGACATAATTTTCTAATTCTCAAAACGTAAGTGGTTTTAAATTTTTAGAAAACTGTTCAATACTTTGAAATCTTTTATTTTCAGTTTCATAGCAAAACATTTGGATTTCTTTTTAATGGCATTACAATCAATGGGAATGTTTGTGTGTTTGAGATAACTAATAATTTAGTATTTCAATCTATTTTATTATATTTTGTGGATGCATTTGTTAATTTTATTAAAATTGTGTAACACAACCAATAAGGATATTAGTTGTGTCCCTGTTTATCAAGAGAAAATAAATGTTATGAAAATAAACACATATATTGAATATTTCTGTAAAATTAGAGATAAGGCTGTTTGAAATTCACATTTATACCAAGATATTAAAATAATTAAAAACAATAATAATGCATTTCTTTAGATATAACACTTTATTTTTCATTCATAGAACTACTGTACATTGAAATCTAATATTTTGTATGCATGTTTGATTCAGATTGCAATACAGTGAATTATCGATTACAAATAATCCAAACTGATAAATTAAATTTGCTGTACAAAACACATAACATGATAACCAATTTGAAAAAAAATTTAAAACTTTTATCTTTTCATAGTACTACATCATCTCCAAGAATTAAATTTTGTGAAACACAAAGATGAAGAAAATCTATTTAAGCTGAGAACAACATAAATAGAATTCAAATGTAAAATAAACTGAGCTCTAATAAATCTCTGACATTTTAAACAATAATTTTTATAACTTTTACTAAACAATAAAATAATATTTAGATATAAATTAAGATACTCACATTCATCATATTAAATGATAAAGTTTGATGAATTATTTTACAAATACTTTGAAAGAAACATTGAAGCATTTTCTATTAAAATGCAAGATATTCATGAAATATGATTATGAACATACAAATAAAGGAACTATATCTTTACAATAACTTAAAACATGCTGTAAATGAAGTGAGAAACATCTTTACACATAATACATATTAAAACTTAAGATGAAATAGAATCTGAGAAAAATCACAAAAACAACTGTTAAGTTGAAATATTTGTTCGCACATATTTTCAGAAACAAATGTTCATTTTTTAAATATCACACTATAGAATCATGAGCATTTTGGTAACTTGCTAAAGTTGCTGTCAGACGTCTGTTATCTTGCCTTAAAATAGACAACTCTGTAGATAACTTGATTTCAGTTGCCTTTAACTTTTTCATTTCAAGTTGACAAGCCTAAAAAAGAAATATGGTATAAAAATAAAGTAAGATCACATTAATGTCATATAAATTACACATTGTTACATATAATTAAAAGAAATTAAAAATAATTCTAAGAATTTCAGTCTAAAGCTTATGTACAAAAAACATTTAGCATCATGAGTAAAATCTAAATTTCCATAAAGTCTTAAGTAAAACTGAGGTTAAAAGTTTTTCAATCTAACTATACAAACTTATTTTACCATAATGCAGAATTTAAATTTGAAATTTTTTCTACAGTGAAAATAAATATAAGCTAAAAAAATTCCTTGAGTAGTGATAACAAAAGTTTATAATCATTCAAATTGAATTTATTTGTCAGTTTAACAAAAAAGAATGCATAAATATAGAAAATATAAAAAAAAATTATAAAAGTTTTGAAAAGGAATTTTTATACAAGTTAAGATGATTTTTACAAACAGATTTAAATTAAAGAAAACAAATGTACTTACTGATATTTCTTTCAGCAAATTTAATTTATCGATTTTTAATTTAGTAATTTCTATATCTGTTCCTGTGACAGTGTTACTGGTATCACAATTTTCATGCAATTGAACTGAAATTGAAATAAAATTGTCAAATAAAAAGTATATATTAGTATCCTATACATATATATAATTAAAATGTATTAATTCCAAACTATTTTTAAGAATAAAAATGTACAAAAAATTAGAAATTTCTTTACTATGCTATTGATATTTTACCAAAATGAATAAAGAGTAGTAAAATAATGAAAAATGGATCAACTGCATACTTAAAATCTAATATAATGATAATTTCACCTTTACAGAATAAACTTAGACAAAGATATAAACAATAAGGTAATGGAATATACTATTTTAATCACAGATATTTTGATATAGCAGTTAAACAGTTATCTTTTTCTAAAAGATTACAGATTTTACAAAGATCTACATGTATCAAAGTGATTGCATGTCATTTCATAAGTTCCTGACTCATACATTTCCTATGTGCATCAGTTTGAAATTTTCAATAACTACAAATTTTTATTAAGTACAAGAATTATAAATACATACATTTTAGTAAAATTTAGAAATAATACAGATAAATAAAAGCCAACAAAATAGTATCAATAACAACCTTAACAAGAAAACAATAAAATAAGTGTATAAACAAAACAAGAGTTCTGAGCTTTTCCAATCATTTTAATCTACTGCAAAATAAGTTTATAATAAAAGTATTACTATGGAGTAAGATTTAAAACTTAAGTATAAAGTTAGGTCTGTATACAATTTCACTTTATCCAACCACAATATGCCTTTAATATTTTTTGCCTTATGTTTTTGATTTTCGGAAAATTAAGTTAAATGTTTATACTTATAAATTTGAAGGGATTTATTTGTAAGATAAAGGTTAGAAGGTAGCTCTATTACACAAATTATAAATTTAAATATTATTTAAATATAAATTTTATTTATAGGAATTAATTGTATCCATAAACAGATAATAGTAGGTATTTGCTTGCATATGATATTAACAGTTATCATATGCAAGCAAAGATTTAATTATTATCTTTTTATAGATACAATATGCAGATAACTTTATATATGGTACATTTATTGTGCACTGTTCCTTCACAGTCATGGGGTGCATAAGATTTCTACAAATGGGGCAATACTTTTTGGTGTAAAGGTACTCTAAGCCTTGAGGTTTTCTATGTTTTATGAAAACAATTTAATATAGGAACGTATGCTTCTTGTCAAAGGGTTTTCAGATGGAAATGTCTGTTATCACTTACCTGCAAATGGATTAAACTTTGTTTTCATCTATATTTTGGGGAAAAATTGCTTCTTTGAAATTTCTAAGATAGTTTATAGTACAGGCTAAATTCTTTTAAACTTACTATTAATGATCTATGACACTGATTTTATGAATGTATTGCATGATTCTCATAATGTAGTTCTGTGAATTCAATATCAGCAAAAATTATTTTTAATCATTTGGTGATTGAAAAGCAGTTTTGTATGCATTAGTAACTGAATTTAATTTTATTAACCTACCTCATAGAATTTCAATTTTATAAGAACACTTTCTCATCCCTTATCACAAAATGCATAGTAAATTTGAATTTTCTAAAATTACATTTATTATTAAATTTCACATTTATAGACACATACAGATTTTCTTCTAAAAATGATTCTCTCATTTTCATTTCAAGAGATAAAAATTACATAACAATACAAAATTTGATTGGCTTTCTGATTTTATAATAAGCATTTTAAACTCAAAACATTGAAGCAGAATAAAAAAATTTTCAAAACTAAATAAGTAAAAAAGTATTTATTTTCAATACCTTAAAAAATGAATTAAAAAACACTACCATAACTTTGAAAGTAAAAATATACAGAAAAATAACTAAAACATTTATGGAACTTTAATAATCTCTGTAATATTAAGGGAAAATAAAAATATACATTTATATGAAGCTTAAATATTGTTTAGAAGTCTAATGTTTTTGCTACATTTAAGGACATCAAAGATGTGGTATATTACTGAAAGCACCAAATTTCAAAAGGTTTCATTGTAAGTAAGTATCATGTATTTTTGACCACTGATTTAATGAATGACATCTTTTAATACAATAGACAGCATGTTTACTATTTAATTTATTGATCAATAAAATGAAACTGGTAAGTACATAAGATTTTTGAAAGCTATGAAAACTTGTTTATTGGTGATAAGATCTCAAAGTGTGTATGGAATTGTTACGTGGAAAATTGCAATAAAGTTTCACTAATATTACATCAAATTAGGAGAAATTTTGGGTATGGATAATTCAGATAATTTTTTTAACATTAATTTATAAGTAAAAGAGTAAAAAGACATTTGTTCACTGTCTTGAAAGACAGTCAATATTTTATTATTATAACAGACTATTATGATTGTTACAATTGTGCATGTGACTAATATCTTTCCTCGAATCAAAATAAAAGTGTGAGAATTAAAATGAAGTCATCATTTATCTCTCAGTTTCATTGCTGACATTAAACAAGAATTTTTCAGCAAAGCATTCTCTTGTCCCTAGATAATGTTATCTCAGGTAAAGTTAGGAATAATTTTGTTTGATAAATGGTATTTTGATTACTCAAAGATACATATTATTCAAATGATATTTTTACAACAGATTGTCCATTATTCTATTAAAGGGTAACATTTACCTAAATTCAGGTGTTTTCTCTATATTTTATTGCAGTATACATTTTTGTTTTCAAAGCATAAATTATAAAATAAACTGAAATTAAAAAACAATTTAGAACTCCTCCTCATTTTACTACTTCTTTAGACAAAAATAACAATGATTTTTAAATTTTAATTGATTATCAGATTGATTTCTATATTTTATTCTGCCACAGAATAAAATACATTTAATTTTGAACTAAAATTTTATTTTAGTTAAAGTATAACTAAAGAGTTATGTAAGTGGTTTCAATAAACAAATAATTACAAAGTATCTCAAATATGTGTATAAAAATTCTTAAAATACAAATCTTTACTAGATGAATTCACATTTACAGCACAAATAAGCATAAGCATCAATATTTATATTAATTACTGTATTTAAAAGTGCTTTATTATGCATATACATTTTGGTGCGAAGTTTTGCATTATCTAATAATTATTTTCAATTAATTTTATCATTAAATGTATTGTTTTGTTCCAAAGGTGTGTACATTTAGTTAAAAATTTTTACAAATGGAATGTTTAAAAAATGGGCAAAAAATAATAATGTTAGAGTCGATTAAACATGTGACTTATGGGTAATTTATTTAAAAAATAACAATGAATCTGTTTATTTGAATAGTACACGGACAGTGTATTTATTAAATAACAAGAAATTAAGTTCTAAGACATATTTCAAATTCATTTCATATTGTCAGCGACTATTCAGTCAAAAACCATTAATTATAGACAGGAAAAAGTAAGTATTACTAATGATGGTGCAATTTCAATTAAAGATTGATAATATGTTAAGTAATTATACAATACAAATAAAAAAATCCTATGAAAAATAAAAAATTGGCGATTAATTTTATTGTTTTGTTACAAAGGTATATACAAATACTTGTATACATATTTTGATAGATATATGTATATCGAAACATTTATATATGTGAATAAGGTAAAATTAAGAGTTTTGAAGTCTATTAATTCTTATGAAGCTAAGCAGTCAAAAATGCTTTTACAAAAAGTCTAGAGATAAATTTATTTTTTAACGAACAAAACTGAATTAAATACATAAAATACATTTACATAAAACTAACAAAAATTGTCAGTTCTATCTGAAACAGGGTGTGCATTATATAGTGAATTTTACGCTTTTTAACAAATTAATATACTCAGTTATAATAACATGAATGCATGGAAGAAATATTTCAAGTCATAAGAATGTGATGCAAATAGTAGCATGTTGCAGAAAAATATATATAATTTCTATTTTTCTGAGCTTACATTGATATATATATACACATACACATGATTCTCAAATTTTATCAGAATCATTCAAGAAATCTAAGAAATAAAAGTTGGTTGGTTGGGTTTTATGGCTCAAGTTCTAAAAATGAACAAGCTACACCAAGAGTAAGATCTTTGAAAAAAGTTTTTTTATTTATTTTTGTTCTAATTATTTAATTACTTTTTGTTAAAACCCAAGCAATATTAAAACTTTAATAAATAAAAACAGGTGTATATATAATTTTAAAATCTAATGATAAAATATAAAAGAGAAAAAACTCAAAAATATATATGATTTTAAAATTTATAATAGAAATTAAATACAATGTAAAAAAACTTATTGCCCTTAAAAAAGGGAATAGGTTTCTACATGGTGGATCCCCTATTAAATCAAACAAAGTTAAAATATCAGTTTAAAAAAAATGTAAATGTAAGTGGTTAATATCATGACATGAAATTAAAATATGATGTACTGTATATGGTTCATCACATATTTCACACCACAGATTTAATTCGTTTAGAAACAAATGTCTTCGTCTGAAACATGTGTCCGATACAAAGGAAAGTCAGAGGAATATCAGCACTTCTTACCGGTAAAACTGTTAATGAGGCGATGTATGGAAATATGGCAAGAAATTTATTACTGACCTGCATGTTCCACAACTCCTGCCAAAGATCTTAAATAAATTTTTTAACATAACTTCTCACATTCAACAAAGGAATGGATGGAAGAGATGGGCCGGATGCTGATTTAGCAGCTGCACCAGCCCTCTCTTTGCCATCAAGACCTACATGACTTGGGATCCAGCAAAAATGTCATATCCTTGCTAGGAAATAGTAAAGACTCCATCACCAAAATGCAGAAAAAAGTTGTACTTTAAATAAGTTTGTTGTTAGATATTCTCATTTGCAAAATAAAACGATCTTTCTGTACATGTGAGTGCATGGTAAACCTAAATTGTTTCTAAATTAAAATTGGCCGCTAGAAAGCACATGTTATGGAAAAATAAAACAATATACTTTTTTTATACAAAAAGTGAAAATAAAAATTTTCAGAAGGTATCAATTTAAATTAAAATCCATTTACAGTAGACATTTTTATAGCTTTACACAGTGCAAAACAAAACAGCATGATGGAATAAATAACTAAATGGGTAATAAAATGTATCATAATGCATTAAAGGTTTGTTGAAATAAAAATATCAATGTAATAATCTATTTAACATTTTTGTAATTTATAATTTAACATTTGATATTATATTTTCAAATATTCCTTGAAATATATATAAAAACAAATCATTGCACCCATTTCTAAGATCTTTTACTAATAACTTAGTTATTTGAAACTGTTTTAACTGTTTAATAGTTTTAAATTTATATATTCAATTACCTGTTACACAATAAAAAACATTTAAGCAAATCTTTGTTTATTATATAATCAATTTACATGTTTAAATTTTGTTACATAAAATAATTTATTTTCTTTTTCTTTAACATGTTTATGATCCATTTTAATTTAAAACAGTAAATTTTTCAGTTATTTATATAAATTGAATATTTTTTATAACTTTAAAAATATATCATGCTAATATATTTATAACAATAGCAGCATTTAAAAGCTAAAGTTAACTTAATAAACAATTTTATAAATAAAATTTATACCTGCAGTACAGATTTTATATAAGTAATAGATAAATTTTTTACTATTATTTATAAATTTAAATTAATTTTACATACCTTAAACCAAGATATTACAGTTCTTTTGATGCTGATAAGACATTCATAAAATATTTTAAAGTTTTCTGCTAATGCTTTTACATAATATTTTAAATAACTTTAAACATAAATTTTAAAAATATTCATTCAAATTAAAGAGAAAGCTATAACACTTACATTTTCCATTCTCTTGAAAATTTAATGAACAACCTGATTGAGTAGAATTTGTGGGTGGGGCATCTGTAGATGACATACTTTCCATACCAGTATCTGAATCTTCAGGAAGAATGGGTCGTTCCAATTCTAAGCTATTGGTACTTGATGTGTCAGATTCACACATAGTTGGCTGAAGAGAAGGTGGAGTGCCAGAGTTTGACAAAGACATCTCAAAATTACAACTAGTCCTTTCGCCAGAATTATTATGACTGCTGAATTAAATAAATGTTTTTATTGTGACACTCTCAGATTTAAAAGACTTTTGCATTTTAGCAATTTCTTTGATAATAAAGATAATAGTAGTTTAGTCATGTGATATAAACAGAGAAACATTTTTAGGGGCTTCACATACATTATCAATGAAGAATTAGAGAAATATTTCTTTCAATAAAAATTCTTATAACATTCATTTCAAAACAGTAACTGTGAAAGGTTCTTGATTGAAATCTTAAATTCAAAACAACTCGTAAAATTGGATATAATTTTACTGAGACATCATTCACAATTGGAAAACCTTGCAAGTAAACCTTCTTTCCAACAGTTTCAAAAGCCTTAGATTTTGATGCAGAGTAGTGAAAAGCTTAAGAATTAATTTTGATTAAGAGAAGAAAAAATGTCTTTTTAATTATTTATAACTCATGTAGAAAAGTTTGACGTCTCAAACAATATAGGAAAGAGAAGGTAAAAGTTAATCATCAAAGTTGAGGAGCAACTTTGATATAGCACAAAAGATAATCTGAGTGCACATTGATGCTGTGAATAAATTTATATAGATATGTAATTATTATTGGAATAAAGTCTTTAATTATATTTAGAACAAAAATTTACAGGAAAATTTATTTTTGGAAATAGCTTTATTACATTTAATAAACAAGATCAGGCGCAATCTTCTGAAAAATTGTGATAGTTAAGGACTTATTTTTCTGAAGACTATAAAATAGTCTTCAGAAATCATTAAAAATTACAAGATGGTTTTAAGAAATTAACTTGTTGCAAACACAGAAGTTAAAGAAAATGTCATTATTATTATTAAAAATGTAGTTTAAGTATTAATGTTTAAAAATCACAGTAAAAAGTTTTACACTTAAATGAAATATTTTGTAAAATTTATGAAAATGAAATTATGGATGTTAAACACAAGATTGTCACGAATAATGAACATTCATAAAATAAATTTTTTTAAGCACTTATGTTCATGAACAACAATTATTATAGGTAAAATGAGATTAGTATATTTTAGGATACAAAATTTAATCATTTATTGGCTAAGATTAAAAAGAAAAAATATATAAAAATACTTTAAGCCTAAAAACAAATAAGTTCAACATGAGTATTCACATGACTTTTAAGAATTTCATGCAAAATTACTTAAAAAAGAAAATAATCAACAAGTGTTAAATACATAGAAAATTTAATTAATGACAGATTTTTAGTGGAATACCTGTTTAAAGTACTGGATGATACAGTAGAATCCAATATTTGAGAACTTTGTGCTCTTAGTGTCTAAAAAGAAGGAACTTAAGTTAGCATAAAATTTTATTAACATAATGCAATTTTGAAATATATATAAGCACATATAAATTTATACTTTACAATTCATTTGGTGAGAAAACTCTTTAATATTTTATATTTTAAAAAATTGCTTTAGGGATTTAAATTACAAATAACTGTAAATTTAATTGAATAAAAATATAAAATTCCTTAATATATCATTGTGACTTAGTTATAACTCAAAAATAAATATAATTAAAAAAATTTATAGGAAACAAAATAGATTTTTAATTTATCTTTTGTTTTCTATAAGCATTTTATAAATCATAATTAAATTTTGACATATTTATTTTTAATGGAACACCATCAATAGAGTACATTATATATCATACAAGTTCACAATACGAAAGATGCACATAAGTTTGATTTGTTTGGTACTCAATGGTCATTTTTAAGATACACAAAGGAGGTTCAAAGTTTATAAAGCAAGTTCAAAGTAATATGTTGAAACTCAAATTCCTTGCAACTGATTTTCTCAATTCAAATATATGTAAATATAATCACAGAAAACCATAAAAAATTAAAAAATAGAAATGTAGACTTCATGCATAACTTGTGTTAGAAAAGGAGAAAACTTCAAAGTTAGCACAAGAATGAACATCAAGCCGAGGGTGCAAGTGAAAAAATTCTCTCAGTAACATGGATAAAATTAAAGAGGGGCAGATCAGAGAATCGGCCAGTACTATAAAAAAAAAGGTTTTGTAAGTAATTTATCTGATCATTCTAAGGCATGCCTTCTTGTTCTTCTGGAAAGGATGAGTAAATAACCACATTTCTGGGTGTAAAAAGGATAAGCTCTTGGTTTTCCATCAGGAATCACACTAAGAGTAGAAGTTCGATTTTGTGGAATATTGCCCCTCATGTAAGAGGAACAGGAGACAAGGAGGAAGCAAAGAAAAGACATCCTTTATCAACAGATGAACTTGTTACGGTTCGTACAGATTTCCAAGAATTAAATTCCAGGAGTCAAATCAAAAATTACCAGGAGGTATTGACATTCATGTTAAATAATTTTTTTAATTTTACTTTAAAAACTGTTCTTAACCAAATTGGAATATAACTATGCATATACAACATTTTTCAATTATATTTTTAACCAACAAATTACTGCATTATAAGTACCATAGGATGGACCTGACGGTGTTGTGTTACGTTCTGAAAAGCTAATAACAATTCGCTGAAATAATAAAGACTCATGTGTTTTGATCGATCAAGCCAAACCAGCATTCCTAGAAGTTTATGTCCAAATGTCGCTGACGAATCACATGGTGTTGCTGACTCCAATAAACAAGAAATTCACTCAAATTATGGTGGAACTACTCGTTCTGGTTATCATATGAGTTTTCCTAGAAGATACATGCTTCACTGACTGTCTATAACTTCATTTCCTAGATCAAGCATTGGGAAGGGTGTACTGTGGTGGCTTATAATCATCTTATTTTTGATTTGATTTTGAAATTTATTTTTGTAAGAAACGAGCTTGCAACAACTTTAAAAAAAGTGAGAATCTGTAAACATGGTAGCAACCATACTTCCAATATATCACACTTTTAATTCAATTTTTTTATCAATAAATATAATTACATTAAAATGTATAATTAGTAATTATAGAACCACAAGACTAGGATTAGATAAAGTTTCCAGGATGTGACTATTTTTAAAATTATTATTTTATAAAAGCAAGCTTAATTTTTCTTCTGTTTACTTTCAAACTATTAAAACTACACACACACACACAATTTCAAATTCATATTCTAGACTTTTCTATTTATTTCATCATTCAATAGATTTTGACATTTCTTGGTTATTTATGCATACACAATATTGCTATCAGAAAATGCTAACTTTTGATCTCTAAAGTTTTCACTTTTAATTTATTATTCATACTGAGTAATAATTGTTGCTTCTTTGAAGCACCATAGCACACATGTTTGATTATACAATTAATGTTAATTTACCAGTTCTTTCAGCTTCCTAAGCAATTAGTTTTGTAGATTTTTTAAGTTCATTTTCAAACACTTCAATTTGATTTCAATAGATATGAATTTATCTTTCCTTCTCTTATTGGTTGCTTTTTTGTGTTAATCCATCTAAATATAACTTTACTTTTGTCTGGCACTAGCAGCCAAATTAAATATGTCTTTGCTAAAAATTATATTGTTGACATCTCCTACATTTAAGATATGATTGTTAGTGATGCAGTTGATTGACTGATTATTAACAAAATTGATTACTCAAGTTTTCAACCATAAAATTTTTGCTTGCAGAAAATCCACATTTAATAGAAGATTAACTATGAAAGAGTAGTAAAACCAAATGAGCTACTTTCCATAAGTAACAATAATTTTGTCTATAACCAAAAAAATAATTATATTATTTAACTAAATTAATTATAGTAATTAATATTTGATTGTAAATTAAAATAAGAAGTACCTATTCTATCTTTAACAGGATCAAATTTCTCATTAATACAATCTTGAAGTTTTACATAGGTTATAATGATCTAAACTTTTCTACAAAGCTACGAAATTATTTATTTTTTTCTGAAGCATGCAAAAGCATATTTTTGTATGTCTTTTCTAGAGTCTACTGGTTATTGAAAAGACACTTTCTATCAGGCATATTAAATAATTCATATTTCAGCCATTATTTCATTGATAAAGAAATTCATCCCATTTCACAGAAATTATATGCAGTTTTCATCAAGGAAGACATAAAAAGTACATTTTAAGTCATAAATGTTATCTTTAAATAATATTCAGTGAATTTATACAACATTAAAGATAGAAACAAATAGTAAAAGAATCAATAAAACACGCCCAAAACTGATAGCACACATGACATCTAATTGGTGACTACTCTTCAAACACATAAAATCTAAAGACTACATCCAATCCTTAGTGAACAGGATCATGGAATTATTGTGGCTGAATTAGATTTTATTTCAGTCAACAGTTATAAATATTGTTTAATACCGATCATGAATCCATCTAATAGTAACATTAAGGGTTAATACTCAACATGGTTTTTGAACAGTTTCATTAAATTTTAAAATATTAAAACAAAAAATAAATGCATCATGGCAAGCAATGATTCACAATTTTAAAGGAGTCAAAACTCCAAGAGTTTCAAGGGCCCTTAAAAAAAAATTTCTAATTCCAGGAGTTTGAAGGAGTAGTATAAACCAGAGATAAGAGCTTAATAAGAGCTTGTTCACTGTCACAGATGGCACGATGACTAAAAGTCAATTGGAGGATGACCTCACTATTATCCCTAACAAATAAGTCACCACAGTATTTACATTTTATTTCGATTTTTGAGGAATAAAGATTATAATCAGTAATAGTCTGCATAGCAGCTCATAAGTCTACAAGAATGCCAATATTGTGATGAAAAGTATTGCTTAAAGTTTCCAGAAAAGTATATATTACAAAAGTTTTGCTACCAAAATTAGCAGACCAAGTGCCAAAAGCTCCTCAATAAAAAATTGTTGAACATTCTTGGGCACAGGAGGAAGCAGTGACCAAGCCTTCAATAAATATATGCAATGGCTTCAATTTTGGGTATTTATCCTGGGTAAATTTCATACCTCAGTATATATAGATAAAATAAAAATCTTCCAGAATAGAAAATTATTCTAGAGAAAAAAATAAAGAATACCAAGGCACTATATTTACTTTTAGGTAGCAAAAAACAATAGATTATACACAATCATATTTAAAATAATGCAATGTGTGAGAGTTGATAACAATAGGAAAAAATATGTTTTAACTGATAACAATTGAAAATTTTCAACATCAAAAATTCTTTTATGAATTAATTAGCAAGTTATACAAAAATAACAGAAAAAAATTTAATTGAAATATAGGGAAAAATAAATAACCGAAAGAATTTAACAGAAGGAAAAACGTCAAATTTTATTAAATTTAGAATAAAAAAGAAAGAATTTTTAATCAAGCCTGATTACAAGCAAATGAAATGGAACACAAAATTGATAAAAACTAGTCAAAATTATCTGATACTATTATAGCTAAATGTAAAATTAGTTTAGTACTATCTAAATGGCAGTAATCTAAGATCCTGTTTTGATTTTTCTATAATATAAAAAAGCAAAAAGATTCAAAGAAAGATACATACATTTAAAATTTTAATTTCAATATAAAAATGAATACAATTTACAAAAGTCAAATGTACAATTTATTGTGTATAGAAAAAAGAGCAATGAAACATGTCTAAACATTATATAAAACAAAACATAAAATAAAAATACTTTTAGATATCACTTAATACATCTATTTTTTCATTTTGGTCAAAAAAGCATAACATACAAATAAGATTAGCTGTCTCATCCTGCATTGAATATGATAAATTTCAAAGTATTTTTTAAATCCACTCTCTTTAAATATTTGTGCTTTTGTAAGGAAGTAAGATATCAGAATATCTATTCTTGCTTGTTCTCAAATAGCCAGTAGATAAGTTTTTCAGACAAGTGTACTGCTAACTGAAAATTTTAAAAGTATGTTTTGAAACATTATGGATTTTAATTTCCTTAAAAAAATAATTTGATATTTCTGTAGATATGTATATCACAAAACGGGAACCAGTGCATCAAGCTATCATGTAGTTAGAGTAAAATGAGATATCTATAATATTTAACACCAAACATTTACCAATAACACCTTTTTATTTTGGAACTGATAAATAATACATAAAATAAGTAAATTTTTTCACTCTGTAAAAATGCAAAGTAATATAAAACCACATTAGTAATTGGTAGGAAGAAAAAGAAAAATTCAACTTACTGATGGAGTTGTATCTCCAGTTAGAGTTCCTGTTAAGCTGCTATTACTTGCTCGTGAAGATGATCTCTTTGGTGTTATATGATGAGCAATATTGGATTCTACAGAATGACTACGATTCCGACCACTTAAAGCTTTGCGGACAGAATCAAAAAAACCTGATGTAGGACCAGTACTTTCTGTTTTATCAACTGGCAAAGAAAAACCACTAAAGTCAAGCGTTCTTTCTAATAAATTATCATGAAGAGCTTGTAATAGTGAATCTCTTGTTCTCCTCTATAGGAAAAAATGTTAAATTTTATCATAATATTAAACTTTATTTCCCTTAATTCAAAAGAAATACAAAATATTTTATTTTATATGAAAAAAATGTTAGTTATATAAGGAACAATAAATTTTAAAGGAAAAGGGACATGAAACATTTTTTAATTGAAAAAATAAAAAATAACTACAGTGAAATGAATAGGTACACTCTAGTATTGACCTTTGCAGATGAAAATTGAAAGGAACCAGTAGTATAACAGGAAGTTCTGCAGCTAAATTAATCTGCTAGTAATGGGTTAAGCATTTCATTGTTGTATTTTCCTATATTTTAACTATTTATAAATTAAGAATCCTAATTTAACAGTTATTTAAAACATTAGAATAAATTTTTGATTTATAAATTGTTAAGAAACTTTTACTATTTTTCTGGGACTAACTTTATAATTAAAAGCTACTAATAGCTAAGTTTACTTAGATTATTTACATCCACAGCAAAAGATGACTATTGAGCATTGCTTGCAAATTCATTTTTTAACAATTAGTTATACAAGAAATACAAGCATCTGTATGAAAATTTCGCAGAATGAGAATCCTTGCTTTGAAAAAGAAAAATTTATCAAGAGAATCATATATTTATAATACTTAATTTATGGAAAAATGAAAAAAGATATTATTTTTGATGTAAGAAAAGCTTTAATTTAAAATACAAAAATCGAGAAGTGTGAATAAAGTATAAGAAAATGTTCAAAACACACAAACACAGTATGAATTATTCCACATTACAGCTCTTCAAAATAAAGGCAATATGTGGATGATTAAATAAATATTTTTTTGAAGTAAATGATATTTTATATAGAATCATCCACTTAGGAATATTCTTCCTTTTGAGATATTTTTAAAATATTTTTTCCTGTTCATTACATATTTTTAAAAAGTTTCAGGAAGTTAATCTTTGGTCACATTTTCTATTTGCATTTTTCTTACAAATGGTGAGTCATGGTTTTTGGAGAGAAGTACTTAAATCAGATTTCATACAAATTTTCAAGAATCAAATTCCAGAAGTTTTCCAGGATTCAAACTGAAAATTTCCGAGAGGTATTGACATTTATGTTAAATAATTTTTCTTTATATTATACCAAATAATTATATGTATATGTTATGCATATACATAATTATATTTTTATTAAATTTGTAAATAATAGAAATAAATAATTCTAAA
The DNA here is from genome assembly GCA_037975125.1 of Latrodectus hesperus. NCBI lineage: Eukaryota > Metazoa > Arthropoda > Arachnida > Araneae > Theridiidae > Latrodectus > Latrodectus hesperus. Next base: position 22,210,039 of record CM075854.1, read on the forward strand.
AATTAAGGAGAATATTTTTTTATTTAAGTAAGAATTATATTTAATGATTACTTCAAAAGCCATCAATGAATTTACAGCTATAACAGAATTTTTTTTATTTAAATAATCAATATTCTAAGAATTATACATTGTATAAAATAATGGGTAATTTAAAATTTTTTGAACATTTATATTAGATTCTTATCTATAAATTTATTGAGTATTTCAAGATGTGAATAACAAATTCTTATCAAATAAATATACATATTCAAAACAAAATAAATAAAACTATTAAATAAAGTTTAAAAGATTACTTTTTTTCTAGCTATTATTTAATAAAAGAAATTCTAAATTTTTACTCTGTTTACTTTCAAGCTCTTTCAAAATGATACTATTTTACATCCATATTCTAGACTTCTTTATTTCTATAATCATTCAATAGATTTTCACATTTCTTGGTAATTTATATAAAATACTGTCGTTAGAAAATGCTAACTTTCCACCTCTAAAACTTTTGTTTTGAATTCATTATTAATATTGAGTAACAATTACTGCTTCTCAAAAGCATCACAGAGACACATGTTTAATTTTGCAATTATTGTTAATTTACCAGTCTTTCAGCTTCTTTAGCACTCTACTGTAGATTTTTCAAATTCATTTATGTCATCTTCCAAATGCTTCTTTTTCATTTCAGTTCATCAAATTCTTCAAGGTGTGCTTTTCCTCTGTGTTATCGGCTGTTTTTTTTCTGTTTTTAACTCACATAAATATAATTTATACTTTTGACTAGCAGCAAAACTAAATAAGCCTTTCCAGATTATTATAATGTCGAAACCTCCTATGTTTCGGACGCAATCATCAATGATGCGCTTACCAACAATTGATTGTTTATTTAAATTTTCCACCATCAAATTGCTGTTCACAGAAAACTGACATTTAACAGATCCTTGATCATGAGAGTAGTAAAAGCAAGTTAATTTCTTCCATGAGCGACAATTTTGTCTATTTGAGATAAGTTCAAAAAAGTACCAATTTTAAATTTAATAGGATCAAATTTTTGATCAATGCAATCTCAAAATCTTACAGTCGGTTGTAATGATTTAAACACATGATATTGTTTTAAAACAGAATCATATTCTGACACATTTATTTTAGACTCATTAGACAAGTACAAAAGAAGTTTCTGCATTTTATTTACATTATTTGATCCATTACATATCAATGATTCAGGATCTAAACATGAAATGTTTTGTACAATAGAATATTGTTAAGGGCTTTTTCCTATTAACTTCTTTTTTATTGATACTAAAAATTATTTGCAATTAAAAAAAATTAAAACTTATTTTTTTCCTATCAAAATTTTGTTTGCATACAATTCAGAGGACATTTTTTGGTAGCAAGTCTAAACTCTAATTGATTAGCTTTTTTTGGACTTTCTTTATCTGTTGCATCAATACTAATACATTTAAATAAAGAAATAGACAGCAAAGAATCTTTCAAAAACTCTTAATTTTTTCAAAAATGCATGAAAATCTGTTGTTGTTGTTACTAATGACACTTGGACAAGCCAAGCTTGCTATGCCTTGGATATGCAAATTTAAGTCAATTGGGAGCGTCTTTCGTTTAATCAGAGCACCATGAAGGTGAAAGTACGACTTTGCTCTACACACATGCCATAGGTACCCGTTTACAGGGTAGGCAACCATTCACACCTCATTCATACAAGGAAAGGACAAAGACAGGATAGAGAGAGAAAGTACATCCATGCCCGAATTGGGATTCGAACCCAGGACCTCCTTATCAGCAGTCAAGCAAGCTGACCACTAGACAAGTTGGGCGGCATGAAAATCTCATACAATTGGCAACACTGGTTTATCAATTTGATAATAACAAGAAGGTGAGCTGACTCTGAAGGAATACGACAGTTACCAATTTGATTAAGTGTCAGATAAGGTGCCACATACCAAGCAATAAATATATATAAAAAATTACATTTAGCAGAGAAAAAGTGATATCTAAGTGATATATTTTACTTTGACCAAATGATATCTATGTTTGAAGGTACAGTAACATTTCAAGTAATCTGCTCAAAGTGGTTACATTTTCTACCCATCAATGTTTACAAAACTTTGCACCAGGTTAAAAAATTTTATGCCTGGTTCAAGGTTACCAAGTCATTCCTACAAGCGGACTTAGTCTTTAAATAATGTATAAACAGCACTTGCTGTTACTTCAATTTTTGGAAATGAGGAACAGCCATGGTTGTAAGCATTGCATAGATTGTGCATAGATTACAGCTTCCAACATTACAATATTGGAATGCTGTTCACTTTTAAAAAATCAGCCATTTTGATAAACAATGAAATTTATCCCAATTTGTTGGAGGTATTGAAAGTATATTTTATAATTAAACATTAATATACAATGAATTTTATAAAGCTTAAAATGCAAAAAGAAAAAAACAATTAAATTAACCCACCTGAAAGTGCCAAAAGCGATCTTATTGGTCATTACTTCACTTCCCACATTAATCTAAATACTACATCTGGTTCTTACTGAACTGGATCATTTTGAAGTCATAGTGATTGAATTGGATCTTTATTTAGATCAACAGTTATGAATAGAATAACAATCTAATATTGATCATGCTGCAATCTAATGGTAACATTAAGAGCTGATACTCAATTTTGTTCAGATCATTTTATTGGAGCTTTTAAAATATTAAAAAGAAAAAATTATATTTTCTAACAAAAAAGAAATGTATAATGTTAAAAATTCTATGAGTAATTCACAATTTTCAAGGAGTCAAATCAAAATTCCAGGAGTTTCAAGGACCCTTAAAAATTTTTTCAAACTGCAGGAGTTGTATGAATGCTGTTAAGTCCTTTGAGAAATTTCATATATTCAGAGAAAGGATTCTCATTCTATTTTTTCCAGAGGTATTAGGAGGTTGATGCATTTTCATAACATGTATGCTACATAACAAAAATGGAAAATGAATATAAAAACAAATTGGAAAAATTTAAATTAGCTAAATAAATCTATCTAGATTCAGTAACTTTCAATTTGAGTACATTTAAAAGATTAAAAAATTCTTCTTTAAGAAATTTGTTCCTGAAATATATAAAATTTTCAGAAAAAAAATTTTGAAATATTTTTAATTTAAGTTATTATTCACTGTACAATAAAGATATTTCTTGTCATTAATCATTCAAATATTTGCTATTATAAATTCATCGAATTTTTCATATTCATTCATTTGAAATAATAAAAAATCTTATATTTTTAGTAATTTTTTGCTGCTATATTTATTTTAAATAGAAAAAATTCAGGTTTTTAATTTCTGACATTTTAATATATGAATAGCTTTTCAGATATTTTTCTTAAAGTTATGAATTAAATGAATTTGTTTTCCATAGTAATGTAAAAGGAAAATTTCTTGCCACTTAATTTTAATGTTGATATACTGTCATTCATATAAACTTAATCAGAATTCAAAATGCACCAAAATAAAATAAACAAAGTACATTTATTTTCAGGCCCTATTACATCTCAATCCCTCCTTTGGAAAAATTGCTAGTTCAAAGAAAGTGATAAATTTGCAATTCTTAAAGGGTGACATTATAGCTGATTTAATTGCAATAACACATTTCAGCTGTGTCATGTGAAGGATGAATGAATCTTGAACTTTAACTGTAAAGCCAGTATTACATAAGTGATTTATTTCAAGCAAATTCTTGAAATAAATAAATATAAATGTTTGTGAAGATTAGATTTCCAGGACTTTATTTTGAAACATAGTTGGGGGGAATTTTACAAGACTGCCATGCATTAATCTCTACTGAATAAAACATTTACTTTAAAAATCCCCAATAATGAAAAGAGATTTTTAATTTAAATTTTTAAATGAATAATAGCTAAATTTTTACATTCATTCTATTAAAAATAAATCATCAATGATATCTTAAACTTCATTATATAATTCTAGTAGATACTTTATAAATAAAAATATTAATTTAATTGTGTTGTAAATACCTCAAGGCTGGCAAATTTTTTTGCTTTTAAAGATGCAATTTCAGCATTTACTAGTTTGGACAGGAAAAACTTTCTAAACTCTTCAGACTTCTTGAAAATAGCAGAATTTGACAGAGGAGGTCCAAATGAAGGAACATCATCTCTGTAAACAACAGCCACTTTATACCTAAAAAAAATCGTATTAGTATGAAAATTTAAAAAATTAAATTATAAAGTTAATAAATTATTTATAAATACAATTACCTGGTATTTGAAGAAAGAGGTTCAATGGCTTGTACAACAAGAAATGTATGAAGAAAATGTGATGCTATCATACTTGGCATAAACGGAGTACTTTCATCTTGAAATACTACTGCTACAACATCATTACCAATGTGACGTTTTCTTTGAAGCTAAAATTAAAAGAGGTATTCTTTCCATAACTCATGATTTAGAGAAAAAAATTAAAATATATCATTCTTTTATAGTTTAATTATGCATTAAATTTACAAAAAACCTAACACGAATTTAAAAAATGACAAAATTGAGATTTGAGTCAACAATATAACATTTAACTAAGATAAATGTGATGTATATAAAACAAATTAAATGACAATGAACACTAACATACTAATTGAATGCAAAATTCAGTTACACATTAATATGTGTGCTTTATTTTTTAGTGTTAAATTTCCACTACGTTTTAGGGAAAAATTACACCACATCCTTAGATAGATTGGTAAGCATATACTTGCAAAAATAATTCTTCAGTGGTGTTTTCACTCTCACAAGTCACATTGATAATAAGTGAGAGTATGTAATTTACTCTCACTAGTCAATTCAGGCCTTTGAATTCCACATAAAATTTATTGACATTTAAAGAATTTATGGGAGTGCACTAAAAATTTTATACCATAGTTTAAAAGAATTATGTAATTTATAAAATTGTTTAAAAAAACATGCAATTTATAGAAAAGAGAGAGAAACCATTGAGCTAACAATAAAAATTGCAATCACAATTAATACTATGATAATTTAAAATGAAAACAAAAGAATCTTAAGGCGAATGACTCAATCCCTTTAGTATTACAAAATCTTAAAATCTTAGAATACAAGGTTAAAAAAGTTTATTGTATAATGAAAAATCTAAGAGGTTTAAAATTGTTAAAAATATACCATGTTTAATTTTATGAAAATTTACATATTTTTCTTCCAATATCTTTTATTTAAAATTAAAAAGAAAAACAGTATAGAATGAAACATTATTATGTCTACAATAAGTTTTTAAGTGAAAGTTCAAGAGGAGAAATTTAAAAAATAGCATTCTTTAAATAGTAACACCTGTTAAAAAGAGACAATTTAGGAAAATCATGAATCTTGCACTGAAATAAAGAATTTGAACCATTGCCAAATAATTAATATATTCCATAAAAGATTGATTAAAAGCATCCATGTTTTTGGTCAGATAATGAAATTTACAGATTTTATGTGTACAGTTTATCATTATCAAGATTGATAATAATGAAAATTTTTTTGAAAATGTAACACTTATCTTCTATGTTTAGACACAATTTAATTCCCCAAATTGAAAGCATATGGTAGCTCACATATTTTAAAAGTGTTTGGAAAGTCAACCTTAAGTCTCAGAAGCAAATAGCATACATTATCAAATATTAGCTACAAGAACAAATATTTTTGTATTAAGTGCTGATTAATTACAATATATCATTACATGTACTACAGGCTCAATAAAAATTGGATTGTTCCATGTTCTCACATAAAATTAGAAATAATTCGAAAATAGGAAAAATTTGATATATACTTTAAATGTACACATAAAGTGCGTTTTTGTTTTTTTAATAATTATTCAAAATTTGCATATAAACTGAAATAAAAATTACAATCAAACATGTGATTTTAAACATGTTACTAAGAGTCTTAATAACACCCAACAGGAAAAACTTTGAAATATTTTCAAATTAAAACATAAAATAATAATCAAGATAGCTAATTATAGTAAACCTAACTGAAAATGGCATGTTTTTAATTCATTTGTGACCTGTTGAAAACTTATTTTCTATGCTATTTTTATTTCAATTTGAAAGCTCAATTCAAAACATAAATTTCAATGGTCACATTTGCAGAAATTTCTAATTACAAACAGAAGCAACCAGAATGTCTTCATAAATGGTGTTGGCGCCAGCACTTTGAAAATTAGCTCATTTTTCCGTACGACAAATGCACCAACAACCCTAAAGGCCGTGGAATAAGCACTTCACTTTTTCATAGTAGTTCGTACTGCCACTCCTTTTTCTTTGTTAGCTTGCTAGAAAGCGGGTTTTACCCCGATTGTTAATTGCTAAATAAAACTTTATTTGAATCACATGGAATTATTCTAAACACATTACACTACATTTTTTGGACCGCCTCGCCGGAGAACCAAACAGGAATCATGTCATCTATTAAGATATTAAATCAAAAACGCGGCAATATTCAAACCAAATTAGCTAAACTTTCATCGAAAACATTAAAAGATTTGGAAGAAACTGAACATCGAACAGTTCTAGATTCATTGGAAGATATTAAAACCAAATTTCAAGTAATAAAGCAGGAATACTTCGAAATAGAAAATGACGAGGTATTTAAAGAAGCTGAAAAAATTCTGGACAAAAATGACAAAGAGATTCAAGAATTTCAGGTCAGTGCAAATCTTTTTCTTTACAAATCGATTGAACTTAAAAACAAAAGTTATTGTGTTGAAAAAAATATTTGATTACCTGAAATTCCTTTACCACAATTTGATGGTCAATTTAATAATTGGAACACTTTTAAACAACAGTTTCAAAATTTAATAGAAAAGAGCTCTAATAATCCTGAAGGGGGGTTGAGAACTTACTATGTAACTTGAAAAGATTTGCAGATGAACAAATTATATTACATGTGATGCACTTATTTTCTGCAATTATTCAAATCAAGGTTCTATATTTAGTGATTTATTGTTCAAACCCAGCTAACAGAAGAGCATTTTTGTAAAAGATTAACAGATTCTTAAATACAGTAACTTTTGTTTAATAATAGAGAAAGGTGCAGAAATTCAAGACTAAACAGCCAATGAAGTTTGTTGGTTTAAAATAAAATGCCAATGAAGATTTATAAGTCTGTTATGTTTTTTATAATTTTTCAAATTTTCTAGTAATATTTTCAATTTTTGGCATTTTCTAGTAATATTTCAAATTTAAGAAAGCAATCCTTTGAAATAAGGGCTTTATGATGTTCATCAGAATCACAATGCTAATTTCTTCTCCAATAATTCTAATGTTTTATTTGCATTCATAATAGTAATTTAAAAATATTTGAGAAACCAAAAAACTTATTCAACTGTCAGCTGTAATTCAGAAGGATTATTCAAAAATGAGTTTCCTTTTACTAACTATATCTCAAAATATATTTAACCTGTACTTAATATAAAATAAAATAATGTAAATTTCAACAAAATAATGTAAAATAAAATTAACATAAAATACATTTGTTTAACTTTTATTATTACAATACCTGTTGAGGGTCTGTTTTCGAAAATGGTAAAAGAGTAGAAACATGAAACATAATTTCTACATCTTCAAATTTAGTATAAAATGAATGGTCGCCAGTTAAACCATCTTGAGTATCTAATCCACCTCTGAAACTGAAAGATGATGGAAATAATTCTGCATTAAATCAATACAAACATGATTTTAAAAATTTATATTAATTTTTGAATAATTACTACTACAGATTTGGTTTTTAAGGTTGGTAATAAACTAATTAAAATTTTCAGCATTTTTATTTTTATATAAGTAATATTATCTATTAATACAAAACTGCTTATTATACATATAAATAACATTAGAATTCAAAATAAAAATAAACTAATAAGGCTATTGGATTAATTAGTTTGTTGCCAAAAGGCCAAGACACAGTTTAACATGAATTATGATCCACTAAACACAACCACCTGCAAGAAAATGAACAAGAAACCAATTTGGCTGCAAGCAAAGTTCATAATAAGAAAATATTTCTAAAACAGTACTACACAGATTTTAAAAAACTAAGAGATGGAATGTAAAATCATTAGAATTAAAAACAATGTAAGAAGTTTTTACAGAAATTGGTGACTAAATTTAAAATGCATGTAAAAAAACATAAGGAAATACATAGTATTTAGTTTTCCAGTTCTATTAGTTCTCAATGAAGAGAATAATCACCTTAATCAATAATATTTCAGCAGTGATATTTTGATTTGTTTGATATCAGTGAATTACATGAGTAACAATAAGATAAAGCAGTACTAAACCTATGCAAGATTCACATAGCAGTTTATGAACCAACAAGATAGTCTAAACCTTAAGACATTAAAATTAGAAGGCGCTTTCTTTTGATTGTAATGCATAAGTTTGAATAATGACAAAGCAAGCATTATGTGCTTGTATTATAAAGGTTTTGGTCATATCAATTGCATACAAAAGAACAGTAAGGTCTAAGATGCAGTATTGAACTTGCAAAAAACCGATCTAAAGCAATTTTTGCATTGAAAAACTTTTTTGATTTGTAGCAATTACCAACAAAAAATGTTTTCATTAGCAGAAATAAAATATAGTTATTCAAGACAAATATACCAAAATTTAAGGAAGTAATTTACTCATAAGTAAACACAAATTTTAGCAACATTTATTAGAAAGCATATATTAATAAGATGCACATTATAAAATTTGTATGTATTTAATTTGGTTCAAATTGTTTGACATGCCACCCTATAAAGCCACTCTATAAAGAAATATTTTAAGTTAAATTAGAAATATAAAATTTAATTTAGAGGTAACAATACATAAAAAATTATATTGGTTTTAAGAAATATAGTGGCATGCAAGAATCATAACTTAAATATTAATGTTGTCTTTTTAGAATAAGGAATTTTTTAAATTTAAGAACAATGATGATAATGTGAATTACAGATCATCCAGACTGTCCCTGAAAAAATTTAGTTAGTAATTAATGATTCTTAATTACCAAGAAAGTACAGGATAAGAAAGAAAATCAACCAAACAATTTTTAATTAAAACAAACTAACAATGTAGACTTTCAGTATAACAGCAACAAAAAGAAAGATTATTTTTTCCAAAAAAGTACTTCAATAATCATAAAGAAATATAAATACATTCTGTAATGTTAATAAAAGTCACAGATATTCCATATAATTTGAAATTCATTTCAGCGAAGAATTTACTAAAATCCAATTGCTGAGCAAAATTTCATGTGGGTGATTTATCTTCCAAAATATTTTTTAATATGTTACTTTTGTTTTTCAAATAGTAATTAATCAACTAATATAGATGTTGGTACATTTTAAGACTATATAAACATGCCAATTTGACTCTTAAAAGAAAAGAAGCTTCAAGGGAAAAAGGAATCCATACAAATTTTTAAACAGCCGATTTATCACAAAATATCTCAATTTCAAAATTTTATGTATCTTGTTTCCTCTTATAAAAGCAGTTTTATAATTATTAGAAATATAATAATACTTATGAAATAAGAACGTTTTTAAATTTCACACATGCAACAATTCATACTGGAGTATGCAAAATTATTATTCCAGGAATATAGTTATACTTATTATTTAATTTGTCTATTCTGTCAAACTTAATTGTTTTATAGTATAACAAAGTGAAACAGGAATTCAAAGTTATTATTTTTTGGTGGTACATGCAGATAAATTACCTTTTCTCTTCCCTCTTACAGAAAACATTCTTTAATAAAATGCATCATAAAAAGGTAATTTTATTAGATTAATGTTAATGTTATGAATTTTTTATTAATAAAAAATGTTTTAAATTATTTAACAAATAAATTTTATAATATTAACAGGACTTCAAAGTATAAGTCTAGAAAGAGGAATATGGAAAGAGCATTTAGGGTATAACTCTTGTTTCCTTATTTACAGTCAAGTACATATTAATGTTATTTAAAAAGTAAGGTTTAATATAAAACATTTACATCCATTTTCATAATACAGTTATTATAAATGATACAAAAAATATAAATATTTAAATATTTCTTCCATACACAATACAAATTTTTTAAATTTAAGTTAAATAATTTAAACTAGAATTCAGCTTTATGTTAAATATATCAGATACTAGAATTATTGTACAATTTAAAGTTTCTGTAATAATTTTTTAAATTAAAAAATTAAAAAGCTAGTACAAATATTAACTATAGAAACAATCAACGTAATTATAAAATAGTATTTGCAATATTTAATTTAATATCAATAAAAAAATCATGAAATTTAAAGATAGTTGTGAAAATTAATGACAAAAAAAAAAAAACTAAATAAAACTTTTATGATATAATGAATAATATTTTGTAAATGTTTTTAAAAAATAAAAAATGAAATGGATTCTCTGCAGAATCTGTAATTGGTTATTATATTTATAATAATTTTGTAAACATCTTTTCAAATTTAAAAACTTAAAATAATGATAAATATATCTTTACCCAGTAAAACCCTTTAATTCAACCTTTTCTCCTAAAAATTGTAAAAATTCCTCCATAGCTGCACTATGCGTTTCATTCCCAAATATCTCTTCCTCAGTAGTCTGAAAAGGAAAATTAAAAAAAAAATGTTAAGGTAAAAGAAATATTGGTCTAAAATCAAAATGTAAGCTCCTTAAAATAAAGTATTAACATTTAAAATGAAATAGAGGAAAATCATAAAATTGTTCAACTCTCACAAAAAACAACAATCTTCCAATATTCCACCATTATCAACTACACATGATTTTTAATACATTATTGGATGCTGTAATTTTAAATCTTTAAGACGAATTGGTCAAATACAGAACAGTTATGAATTCATGAAACATTTTAATCATATTGGAGAATGAGCCCATTTCTACATCAAAACATAGAGAGGAAACATTCTTCATTTGTGGCACTATTATTGTGAGCATTTTGAATGCAGAATGACAATTATAAAAAAAGCAATGAGTTTACAGATAAGATTAACTACTATGAAAGTTTCACAAGACACAAGAATTTAATAGATATTTTCTCTAATATCCATTAATAATTGGAAATTTCAGTCACCTTGCCTACTATACATGTACTCAAATAATCACATTAAAATGTAGTGGCCGATTATCAATTGTGAAATCCAGCTTATCTGTAAAGGAATGTAACTCAGGTGTAGGATGGGAAGTCATCATATGACAATCAGTTATCATTACTGTAAAAAAAAGAAACTATAACAGTTCAAAAATATGTTTAAAAAATATTACTGCCACATATATTGTCACTCCTATCAAAGCATTCAATCATAATTTTTTAAAAATTATCGCACATAACAAGAGTTTTTACAGATTATCTGTGCTTATTGAAAATATTTTTTGATCACCATACTCACTAAATTTGTATATAGAGTCCATATGGGATGAAACTTTTATTTTGGCACTATACCAACATGCAGGAACTACAAATCAAGCTGTAATAAGCATATAGAATTTTGTCTCGGGACAGTTTACAAAATTTAATGATTCATATTTATATGCTTTCCACCACAAGTTTTTAGCAATCATATATATAAATCAGCATCACAACCACACACACCAAATTTCATTCCATTCCATTCTTTCTGAAATACTACAAACACCTAAATCAGAGGTGTGTTTAGTTTGATGTTTTTCACTCAATTGTCATTTTTAGCACACAAGGCTAATTAGACAGGAACTTAAAGTTTGAAATGAATTCCCAACCACTATCAAAATCCAAACTTTCAGAAGAAAACACCCCATAAGACTTAAATCGTGTAGGAGTGATTTGAAAAGTATAATGATGAATTCCTATTAATGTCATGGGCACCTAACAAGCTGAATCTTACTCAGATACAGAAAATTTTAACTTTCACAGAAAGGCAGCTCAGAGATTAAAAGTCATGTCAGAGTACCTCAAAAATTGCGTGACTGCTGCTTAGACATATGGTATAACCTGTTTCAGTCATCTACAAAGAACTTGTGATATACATGCCAAGAAGAGTTGGAGCTGCTTCCCAAACCAGAAATATCACTAGAGTCTCTTGAGAAGAAATTCGTTTTGAAATTTCAATAGTATATATTATTAACAATATCTGTAACAAAATAGTGTATATCTTTAACAAAAAGTACTAACTTTCATATTCTAAGGCTTTCTTTTTTAGCTCATATGGCCAATTTCTGTTCATTGAGTAATAATTTTGTTACAAGTTTGATTTTGCAATTAAAGTTAATTTGTTTTTCAGATTCGTTGGAACATTCTACAATAGATTTTTAAGCTCTTTTATATCAATTTCCTAACTCTTTTTTTTTTACTTTAAGATCAAGATCTTCATTAAGATTTTGCTTTTTCACTATTTTAAGTTTCTTTTTATACTTCTTTATTCATCAACATATAATGGATATTACCCATCATCATCAGCAGAACTAAATAAATCTTTGATAGTTATAATATTTCTGACATTACCTTACATTTTAGATGTGACAATTATGCGGTTCAATGCAATTATTTGATTCCTTTAAATTGTTTACCATTAAATTATTGTTTACAAATACATGCATTCAGCAGGGACCAACTATGGGAGAATAGTCAAAGCAAATTAACTACTTTTCATAACTGAAAATTTTCTTTATTTGGAAGAAAATTAAATAAAAGGAAACACCACCTCATCTTTAATAAGAAGTTCTATTCACATTCTGAAAAACTGATTTTAGATGCATTGCAAATGAAAAATTCTGCATTTTACTTATGTTACATGATTTATTATTTATCACAGTTCAAGAGTCTAAATACTAAATTCTTTATGGCTTAGAATATTGCAATAATCATAATAGTTCCATTAGCTTCTTTATTATTGATATTAAAAACGATTTATACAGTAGGCACTCATTTTCACAAACTTGTAGGGACAGGAAAATAGTTATTAAAATAAAAAGTTCATAAAATAGAAGAATCTTAAAGCTATTTTTTTTTAAGATATTGCTCTAACCTTTAAAAAAAATAATAATATCAGAAAGAAATTTATTTAATATAAACTATATATGAAACACATGGGAAAAAAATTCATACTTAAAAACAACTCTTTTTATTTTAGCAATGAAAAACCTGGAAAAGTAATCACTTATTTTTTTCTTTTAACATATCTTTCCTTTTTTCATGTAGGAGAAAGTATTTCCCTATAATTTTTAATAAAAAACGTACTTCAATTTTGTTAGCCATCATCTGGTTGTTTTGCTGATGGTCACAGACTAAGTCATACTTAGAATATTTTACTGAAATATTCACTTTTAGAATTTCATTGATTGAAAAAGTGAATTGAATGAGTGACAATTAATGAACTGAAAGAGTGAAATTCAGAACTTCTTTAAAGCAGAAAATGTGTGTAAAAAGTTTAACAAATGTACTAATTTTTAGAATATTGTATATTATATTTTTCTGAATATCGTATTTTTGTTATGCGATACCTGAATGTTCTTTTCCATTCTCACTCATTTAATACACTGCTGGACAATTGCTAAGGACGAATAACACTATCATCCATAGCAACCACAAAATGAAAGGAAGCAAAATGTGGAAAATTAGAATAAGTGCGGGATATAGTAAGAAGTATGCGTATGCAAATTTTTTTCCACCTCTGTTCATCACGTGATAGCGATTATAAGAGCTTTAAAGGTTTTGACGCGTGTGGACAGTTGTTGTTTCAAGTCAAAGTTTTACAGGAAAGATTTAATTGACGAACTTGAAATTTTAGACAGGTTTTCCCGACATCACTTAGATGATTTTATGCGTGGCCGAATCATTGGAAAGATTGAAGAAGGGCGAAAAATAACAAATGTTGCCAGGGTGTTTGACATCGCTCAAAACGTTGTTTAAGGGCTGTGGAAGTCATTTAAAACTACTGGAATGTGTAGTAGGCGGCACGGGGGAGGTCGTGTTAGAAGTACGACACCTGCAGAAGACAGATATACCGTCCTATCAGCAAACAGGAACAGGTACACCACAACTCAGCAGGTGGCAAATCAGTTTCTTGCTGCCTCAGGAAAGCAGATCTCCTGAAAAACTGTTGCCAGAGGGGAGGAGGACTATACGCCTGCAGACCTGTTGTGTGTGTCCCATTGACCAGACAGCACCGTACTGCCCGTTTGCAATGGTGTCGTGAGCATCGCAATTGGACTGAACAGGACTGGGCATGCGAACTATTCTCAGCTGAGAATAGGTTCAGCCTGTAATCGATTTGTAGACGCCAAGTGATCTGGCGCGAGAGTGGTACTGATTATCGTCCAGAAAATATCCAGGAAAGGGACCGATATCCGACATGCAGTGTCATGGTGTGGGCCGGTATCATGATCAATGGCTGCCTGTCCCTACATGTGGTTGCGAATGGGATTATGATGGGCCAACGATACATTAATGAAGTTCCACTTCCTCATGTTCGTCTTTTCCGTGGTGCTGTCGGTGATAAATTTGTTTTTATGGACGACAACGCAACATGTCATCGAACACTTGCTGTTCAGGATTGTCTAGACAGCGAAGGTATTCAACGCTTCGTATGGCCATCACATTCTCCTGATCTAAGCCAAATTGAAAATGTGTGGGATGCTTTAGGGAGGCAAGTTGCTGGTCGAAATTATCCTCCGACAAACAAGAACACCCTCATACGTGTACTCCCAGAGGAATGGGATAAATTGCCTCAACAGCTGCTGGATAATGTTGTGCAAAGTATGATGCAGCATGTGGAATTTTGCATCACACTCCACGGTGGACATATCCCGTACTGATACCTTTCTTCAAGGTGCCTGCTGACTTTTAGCTGCATTGTTCCATTTTTCCGTTTGCAGCATCAAATGAACTTTTTTTTTTCTTTTTTTCTTTCAAATGTTTCACAGCTTTTGTACTTTCCAGAACAATAAATAATCTTTATTCTAATGTCTGAACAGTGTGGAAACTATATTTTATCCTACTAGGCCTCATGTCTCGCTTAATGTTATGCTACATTGCAATATGTGATCCGTCCTTAGCAATTGTCCAGCATTCTACTTATCAAAACACATTACATCTATAGTTCATATTCAAAAAGATATAAAATTAAATTTTGGACATCAGCGGGTTTCTTTGTAGAAGTTAATAGATGAGTAACTCATCTTTACTTATGTTGTAAGGTAAATGCTCTAGGATTTCTTCAGTTAGGGTAGTTTCTTTAATATAGCATACATATCGAAATGAATTAGATATTGTTTCCTCTGTTACCATTCAAAGCAGATTACCAAGTGGATTGAATCTAGAAGTCAATTTCACAAAATGATTCTTTGCTATGATTACTCCTTGCAAAAATATTTACATTTGAAGTTACTGATAAGACCTGATGCATGGGCTGTAAGATTGGAGTTAGTTTAAATGGAAGAAATTCCCCACATATGCTTCAAAGTTATTAGCACAGTTAGTTATCTACAATTAGAAAAAATAATAACAATATAATTTAATAACATCAATCCAAGTTTCTCAACTTTATATAATATTAAAAAAAAAATCAGACGATAAAATATAGAATAAATTAAAGATGCATGAAAATGAGTTTTCAAAAAGGAAATTTTTAAAAATTAAGATCCTGAATGGGAATTAAAATTATTTTCAAATATACAGGGCCATGTTAACGAACAGACACTAGCTCGTAAAAATCAAGAGTTTCCATTAATTAGAGGTTCATAAAAACGAATGTCATCAGTATTTCAAAATTTTTCTTCTGTTTCTCAATCACACTTGCTAAGAACTAGTGCATAAATCCAAAATCTAATATTTTTTCAATACAGCTAGTATGGAATTTATATGAAATTTATAAATTTTTTCTAACAGAAAATATAAGCCTAAAGTAATTTAAAGATTTTCAGAGTTATTATTTTCAAGGAGTCAACTTGAAATTCTAGGAAGTTTTGAGCTGACTCCAAGAAATTTCTATGACCTTGATAAACATAATCTATACCAGAAACATGGTTAAAAAATATTTTGTTTAAATAGAAATTTTTTGTATAAATTTTTGTATAAATTTAAAGTTATGCTACAGAAAATAACTTTCTCTGACCATGATAAACATTTGTTTATTTCTCCAGTTAAAATAAAAAAGTTTTGAATTACTTTAAAATAAAATGATAAAATAATTGTTTCTATAGCGTGATAATATACATTTGAATGGATTTTTTAAAAAGAATTTTTGGATTTTATATTTGATCATAAACATTCAATGAATAATGAAAACTGTGTTAAAAGAGAAAAAACATCATTTAACTTTTAACCAGGAAACAAAATTATAAATGTATTACAGAAAACAAAACACACAACAGAATCATAAATTACTAGATTGATAGTTATTAACGTGAAAGTATATTAGTCATTAAAAGTCATGAAGGAGATAATAGCGAAGAAGCTATAGAAACAATTTAACATGGCTAAAATTAATGATTAATTAAGATCATTAAATAATCCATGTAATACACTACAAGCAAGGCATAAAATTGTGGGTATTTATAACTTTTTCATAGTATAAGATAAGAATTAAAATAATAAATCACCATACCTGCATTGGTTTTTGGTAAATGACACCAAATTTCATTTTATTCACTAGAACATGTTCATCAAAAGCCATAATAAGATCAGACGCCTAATAAATTGGAATAAATTATTGAATTATCCTTAGTTATGTATAAAATGATTTTTTAAATATAATTTAATATAAGTGACATTTTATTCCACAAAGGATTACATGTGTTCATATATTTTAATTATTTCTAAATATTACATATTTAATGTGCAAATATAATATATTAATTTAGTAGCAATTTTCAATGCACTATTAACTCCTGTATTACAGTTCTTTTATTGCAAGACTACATAGATGAATGCAAAAAATTATTTTGAGATTTGTTAACATTTTTATTTTAAATTTCTTTCTTTTACTCACATGTGTGTGTGATTTAAAATTGGTAAATTATAAGCAAGAGATGCCAACAAAAAGTTATTCCCAATGATTAATAACAAATCAGAGACCTAGAAATTAAATTCAGCAAATAGCAGGGAGTATTCACATATATTTTTAATCTCTCAGAGCACATTTTAATCTTATTCAATTTCAGAGCACTACTATCTGATTGAAATATTTTGTCTAAAAATCATGAAAACAGAAGCTATTTATAAATAAAACATTTCTAATGGATTTTATCAAATGTAAAATTAAATATAATTAAAGAAATTAAATCCATACAAATGAATACAAAAATAAATTACTACAATGCATCCAATACATATTTATAACGCATAAAACATTGGGTAGGCTCTTGAAACTAAAGTAAATTTTTAACTATATTAAAAATTTATTCATAACATTGCCACGATGTATTGGACTATTTGATGTATTCATAATATAGCCACTATTGTTGCCACTATTCATTATTAAATGTTGCATAAGCAATAAAATATTTAACATTTATAATTAGTGTAAGGTAGATTTCGTTTGATGATTGACTGATTTATGGAGTTTAATGACACAAGGTAGGATTATGGACAAACTGCACCATATGTTGAATTCAGTATTATACTTTAGCTCAGTTTTAAAACCATTGATAAAATATAAAAAATGGTAAAATTATATATTAAGTGAGAAAAAAATACATATTTATATTGTTTAAGAAACTTATAACATAAAAAAACAAATAAGTTAGTATGTGGATTTACACCAATTAAAATTTCTATACTTAGAGTATTAGAGTTAAAAAACAACGATATCATTAAAATCAGGACAAATTAAAATATGATAGACTGAATATGCAACATTACATTTTATACAAAGGGGTAGATGTTCATTAAAAAATAAATTGTGAGTGAGTCACGTATGACTGATCCCAAGAAAAGTCAAATCTCTTTTTACAGAGTTGAGCGACTTAAATTCAGACAGACACTGAAGTTTATGCCTTTTTCTCAATAGATATAATGAAATTACAATTGATTGAAGAGAAAAGAAAAATTTTCTACTTGTCAAAGAAGACTTTTTATAGTCTTCATAGGCATCTTTTAATTTAAAAGCTTGTTTTAATTTTGTTATGAGTTTTTGTCAGATTTTTTAGAAACCTTAGGAAATTCAATTGGAAGAGATACATTATCTGTTCGGACACTAACAGTTACCATGAACTTTTTTCCCTGTACTAGCAAAGCTAGTACCTACAGAAGATGTTCAAGATGTTACTATGCTCTTGGCCTATAGATAGGAAAAGTTATTTTTAATTTTCACAGTTGTGATTTCTTTTTCTAAAATCCATGCTGGATATAAGTGAGAGTAAAAGGGATGATCACTTTTAAAATCTACACATTTCTCTCTTGCTTGTCAATTAGAACTTTTATGTCCAACTTCATACAACAAATGCAAGTAATATTTTTTCTGCCTTTGCTATGCTCAAAACACAGGCATTGGAAGCATTGTAATGGGTTAGGAACATATGGATACTCTGGTAGTGACATAGAGACAGCCTTGATAGACTCAGGTAACTCAGATGTTTGAAATGTAAGAATTATGTGTTTGGTGTTTAATAAGTTTATCATCCCTTTTCATCTCTATTTGTTTAACATTGCAAATCTTTTAAATCTGAAGATTTTGGATTATTTCCTCTTCCAAAACATTTAAAAGATCAGCAACTGATGTAACACTGCAAGATAAATTTAAGTGACTATGGGGTATGATAATGATATCCAATTTTGCTAATTTATGCATGTTTGTAAATTGATATGCTCTAGTGGAAAAAGTTTCAATGAGAAAATCATTGAAATGTAGTTTCTAGATGAGCTTAACTGTGCTAAGGCAGCCTATTATACCCTTCTCAAAAAGAAAAGGAGAGACATTTAAAAAAGAACCTTCTGTTAATCTTATAATGAAAACTGAGCATCAGCAACATCAATTTGTTGTTCTTGGTGGTGAGAAAAACTCTTCCAGAGGAAAACTAATTAAATTCGAGGTTTGGTGTCAGCATCCACCATTTAGCCCTACAAGGGGATGCTGATAGCAATTAACAATGCTAATCAGATCATGTTATGTTTTTAATACATAACTGATGTGTACTTTACTCATAGCAAGTTATTGACAAGTCACTCAGTACAAGATCACTTGATCTAATTGAACCAACTGTTATGAGAGGACCACTGCACACCACCCGTTTACCTAAAGCAGAGGTCAAAGTATAGTGTTGGTCCCTGGGGGCCTCAATTATCAGGACCCTCCTTTCCAAAGTCCCTAATTTCCATGCACGGCAAGTATATGGGTGATTTAGACCCTAAAAGAATTTAATAGCAATAAAGTGGGGATAGCTACTCAAGGGGAAAGAAGAGGAAAAGAAAGATGAGAGTAAATTAATGGGATACCTTGGGATTGTGACATCTGTGTTTATTTAAAGGATGTAAACTCTATGAGTGGATAGATCTTAGTTGAAATTTGATATCATGAAGTATTTGAGGTCATCAGTTTATTATTCTGGTATTGTCAATACATATGAAGTTATTAGGCTTTCAATCAAAAGTTTCTACAGTAATTTTAGCAGCTTAATGTTTGGAGCTTAAAAATATTGTGTCTGTGTGACTTAAAATCTAAATTCATTCATTTTAATACTAAACACTATATAGAAACATTAAAATTCTTTGTGAATACTAGATAATTTTCTAGTGAATTTATACAATTTTTTTTAAATTCTTCATTGAATTAATATTTAATTTTTTCTGATGAAAACATTTCACAAATCATTGAACTTTTTATAAGTATAAATTCAATCATACATCCATTTAATTTTCAAATGAAGTCAGTTCATTTATGTAAATTTTTTTGATCCCACATTCAAATCCAATATTTTTTGCACAAAATTTAAACCTATTTTACAAATTTCAGGTAATTAATTTGATAGTGATAGTAAAATTTTGGTACTTCAGTAACTTAACACATATTTTTTTGTTATATTTCAGTAATTTTTTTCAATCACAAATTTAAGCAAAAGAATCATATTTTAAAATTTTTGTGCCTAACGTTTTGCAAATTGTTGGCATCAATAATTTATAGAAAATTGTGAATTAAAATTATATTCTCAAAATCTGCTAAGTTCTGAAAAATTTAATTAAAATATTTTACCTCTAAGCAAAATTACTATTGGTGAATAATTTTTGATAAAATTCCACAAACATAATTTGTACATAATAATAATATGAAATTTCATTTATTATTGCTTTTCAAAAAATTAACTACATAAAATATTTCTTTTATCATTAAGTTCTGTCTTTTGATCGATGGTGATGTTGTTAAAACCATATTAGAATAAGATCTTTTTCTGATAACATCGAAAATCGCAGAAAGCTTAATGCAGCCCATAAATCTGACCATATTTGAAAAATAGGATTAGTATAAAAATATTCCAAATGGGTGGCACATGAATTAAGTCAGAAGAATTTTGATGATTGAATCATCATATGCACTTTTCTGCTTGTTTGGAACAACATAAGCCCTTGAAACAGATAATTAGGGATGAAAAGCTGATTACCTACAATAACATCATAAGGAAAAAGGTATATTATACAGAAAAAAACCTAGTCCTTAAAACAAATTTGATTCTGAATAAGAGAATGTTGTGTATATGGTGGGACATTTGAGGACTAATACATTATGATCATTAAAATTTTAACAAAATGTTCAATTCGGAACAGTATTGCCAGCAACTGGATAATGTTAAAGAAGTATTCCAAGAAAAGAGTTCATCAAAAAATTGCAGAACTAGGCTGGGAAATTCTGTCCTATACACCATATTCTGCTGACTTATCACCCTCCAACTATCACTTGTTTTTTGTCCTTGCAGAATCTTTTGAAGGACGAAACATTCACAAATGAAGAAGATAACAATCAAGCACCATTTCCATTTTTCACAAGAGAAAATGAAACACTTTTTAAAAATTGCTCACATTCTGACAAGAAGTCATTAATAATAATGGCATATTATTTAATAAAGTTTATTGATGTTAAGCAAAATTTGTATTTTGTTTTATTCCAGAAATGGACAGAACATTCTGGAAGACCTAATACTTGCAATTCTTCAAAGAAATCAGAATTTAAAATCGAGTGATTTAAATATAAATGTGAAGAGAGTACCTAAAAGTTTCTAAACGACTAAAGATCACTGGAGAGAAGTATAGAGAAGCTTTAATTCATCACATATCTATCCTATGATGCAATCTTTGTTTCCGGCAGGAGCAGAAATTTTCTAGGATATTAACACTTTTATTTATGCAGCAAGACATGTCTAACTATAGTTTGATGAACACAAAGATAAAGTCAAGCACCTCACTTGTCACTATGCAATTATTTCAATATAATGAAACCATAATGGCTAATGGTCTACTTAAAGCTTGCAAATCAGAATTAATATTACTAAATCAGTATCTCTCCAAAAACTTTCCTTATATGTCCGTGAAGAATAGTACAATATTCCTCTAAAACAATTCAGAACTTGTATGATTTAATTCTAAAGTTAAATCAAGTTGTATTACATACTAAAGTTGACTTTTTGCTGTATTAGTCAAGTTTGGTTTGTTTGTTGCTCAATGGTCATTTTTTGCATGTGAGGGCTAATTAGACCGAGACCTACGGTTTAAAGTGGATTCCGAACCAATACAATCCATGCCCAAGGTGGGATTCCAACCCACGAACTGTTGAACTGAAGGCATGAGCGCTAACGATTTGGCTGCCAGCTCGGCTCGCTTTATTAGTCAAGGATTCTTTAAAAATCTAGGGTGTTTCCATTATTTTAATTACCATCTGTATGTTAAGCAGTTGATTTTAAGTTATTAAATTAAGACAATTTATGAAAGTGCTATCATTTGAATATTGCATTTTTTCAAAAAGTATCATTAGATAAAATTTTTTAGGGATGACAAATTTAGTAAATTTTATTCAGATATTTAAAATTCGGTCAGTAACACAGTTTTATAAGTAACAAATTAAAGCAATATAAAAATTTCAAACTTTGCACTTTCCTTAAATGATGGGTATATATTTTATAGAAGAACTGGAGTTAAATAGAATTGTATAAGAAACAGAAGACTTAATTTAAGGGAATTAAGTTTTGCTTTTCAAAAAAATCAGATAAGCATAATTCCCATGTAGTTACATATATCTCATTTAATTACTTTTAAATATCGTATTTACGCGAATCTAATGCGCATGGTTTTTCGCCAAATGTCGTAGTCAAAATTGGGGTGTGCATTAGATTTGAGTGCAAGGCCAGCAGTCCGCAGATGACGTCAGCCAAATTTAAATCATTACAATGGATTACTGTATTTCTCGACTACATTTATCGTTGACACATCATTACATAGAGGATACAAACTGCAGTGTACGTAGTCACGAAATGGAGGGCAAACAAAGAGGAATGTCGTATAACGCTACTTTCAAACGTAAATTAATTCTTTATGCTGCAAAAAATGGCAATAGAAAGGCAGGTAGAGAGTTCAACATAGCTGAGAGCAATGATCGCTTGTGGTGGCAGCAGAAATTGGCACTTTTTGCAACTAAAGATAGTAGAAAGAAATTCACTGGCCCTCGCATAGGAAGACACCCTAAAATTGAAGAAAAAGTATTGGTATTTGTACGTGAAGGGAGGAAGAATGTGACTAGTAACGCCATAAGAAATAAAACATAAGAGGAGGCTGAAGTTCTTATTATATCGAAACAAGAGATTAATGCTAGCTGTGGATGGGTGGATCGGTTTTTGAAGTCAATGAGCTTATCTCTAAGATGCCATAAAACAATATGCCAAAAGCTTCCAGCACATTTTGAGGGAAAACTACTAACATTTCAGCGGTATGTCATCACACTTCAGAAGGAAACAAATTTTTCAACGGGGTAAATTGGCAACGCTGACGAGACGCCAATTTGGTTTGATATGCCTTATAACTACACTATTACGGAGAAGAGGACTAAGGAAGTTATCAGCAAAACTTCGGGATGCGAAAAACAAAGCGTAACAGTGATGGTGGCAATAACAACAGACGGGTGCAAACTTTCCACCTTTCTTCAAACGGAAAACATCCCCTAAAAATGAAAAGCTGTTCCCAGATGACGTCCTAATTTGAAACCAAGAGAAGGGGTGGATGATGGAATCATTAATGCTTGATTGGCTCTGAAATAAATTGGAACGGCGTCCCGGTGGGCTCTCCAATTCACCATTAGTACTTTGGACTTATTTTGTGGTCATTTTACCGACGACGTAAAAAAGAAGATGCACACCTAGGCAGTGATCTTGTTAGCATTCCTGGAGGGATGACCTCTGTGTTACAACCCCTGGATGTTAGTATAAATAAACCTTTTAAGGGGTATGCTCAGGCAAACTATGAAAAATGGTTTTGTGAGCCAAACCGTGATTTGACCCCAACAGGAAAATTTAAGCCTGCTGCACCGCACATTGTTGCACACTGGGTTTCTGTTGCCTGGAAAAACATCGAAGCACCAATGATTGTGAAATTTTTCAAGAAATACTGCATTTAAAATTCATTGAATGGCAGCGAAAATGACGTGCGCTGGAACGCCGAGGATGACGATGATGAGGAAAGAAGAAATGAATCTGCTTCTGACGAAGAGAGCTGCAAGGATTCCAGTGATATAAACATTAGTGAATAAAGACGTTTATTATTAATCACTGATTGTAGAAACTCTTAGCTAGATAGAAATGTTACGATTTATTTTGTGTTCATATTTTACGATAAGTACTGTATATACGGTAGTGGTAATTAACAATAAAACATTGTTTCACATAACAATAGCCCACTAATAGGTTAATTCTATGTTCTGCTACTTTATGCATAAATACATTGTTATATAAAATATGGTATCTAAATTTAAATAAAAGTATCATATCATTGAATGATAGTTTATATACAAATCCATTGTTGTATAAAATAAGATACAATAAATTCCTCATACCACATTGATGCGCATTACATTCGCCGACAAACAATTTTTTTATTATTTAAAGTTTTAAAATGGGGATGCGCATTAGATTCGCATAAATATGGTATGTAGTTAACTATCCAGTTTGGTAATTGTAATATGAATCTTGGGATATCATTTTCAGATACACCAGTCTACAACTAATATTTCCAATTCTACCACACAAAATGAGGTGATAATGAATATTTTTTATTGAAAACCAAAATGCTCAGATATTTACAATACAAGAAAAATTAATTTAGAATTTTTTTTAATGTTTCCTACCTACAATCACAATCTTTGATCAATATAAATATTCTACACAAAACATGTCTAAATATTTTTGAGAAAATTTTTTAGTTCACAGCATTAAACTTATTTGTTATGAGTAATAGCTGAATATCTCATTGAAAGTATTATACATTGAACAGAGAATATCAAATAAAAAATTTCCTTCAATTGGAGTCTTTCCCATGAGGTTGGTTTGGTTTTTTTGACACTTAATGATCAAGTTTTGCACACAAGGGCTAATTATTTTCACATGAGTTAACATTAAACTTCCAACAGCTAGTGCAAACTTTCATGAGTAAAAAATGAATACTTAATCGCACAGATAAATATTATTTCCTTGATAACTTCAAAATTAGCATCAGCAATCATTTAACTAGATTCAACAATAGATAATATATAAATCCATAACAAAAATTACAAAACCTATACTGTCATTACATTAATTGGACTTAGAGATTAAAATGTCGCACACAAAGCTTGCATTTATAAAGCAATAACTAAATCAAAGTTGCACTTACTTTAGGAAAAAGAACTGCAAAACACTTTTCAGTAGAAATGTCTTCACATATGAACTGTAAAAAAGTAAATTATTTCATGAAGAATTATAGAACTCTTCAATGACATTAAACAAAATTTTTATTTCAATGAATTTTTAATGAAAGGCACCTTTTTTAAATAATTATGTATCAAAAATGTATTTTGACAATGAAGCATGCAAATTTTTGCTATGCCAAATACAGAAAATTAAAAATATCATGATTTTTGTTATGTAGAATTGTTTACTATACTGATGAAAACATACAGTATAATTTTTAAATAATTAACATTATGCAAAAAGTTTAAATACTTATTTTTATTTTGATTTGGAAGATTTTATTAAAAATTTAGAAATAAAGATTTTGGTTTCACAAGAGTAATTGATATTGAATTATTGATTTCTAGTATTACTTAAATATTATATTATTTTCAATCTCTCTCCCTCACACAGACAGACAAACACACACACAGATAATAAAGATAGAATTAATGACAAACAATGATGATAATCATGTATTATCATTCATTTTCCTTTAAAACAAAATCCAATAAATATGGCAGATGGTATATTTCATACATGATATAAATTTAATGATATTAGATGATTAAAAAAGTAGTAAGAAAATCTAAATCAGAACAGAAAAAAAAATTGAATATTATACCAGTTGTGACTGAAATATATATATATATATATATATATATATATATATATATATATATATATATATATATATATATATATATATATATATAATAAATGATTTTTTTATCCCTTTAACACTTTATATTATACACCTACTAGTGTTTTTTATAATTCACTATTTCACATAATGAAGTAAAAGGTTCTGATCACATTTTTATGATCTATTTTGCTGCTTTCTTGCAAGATAAAAAAAAAGCAACAATGAATAAGATGCAACATATACTTTCAATATTTCATGACACAAAAGCAGATTTTTAATCATTTAGGATATTTTTATTTCCAATGGTTTCAAAACATAGAAAGTTAAGGTGAATATCCTATCAGTTTTTTAAAGCAATTTTATATCATACTTTCAACTAAAAATCATAGAATTACCACAATTTTGACAACAGTTCATATTATCTATGGTCAAATTAATAACATGATATAAATTTAGTAAAACATCAAAATTAATGCAAAGCTTCAGATATTAAATTATTAATAAGACTTACTTTTGCAATTTTTAGTGCTTGAAGAGGCTCATTTTCAAAAATAACAGGAATTATATCACTCATTATTTCATGTTTTTTCCTACAAAGTAAATAAAATCTATTCATTATAATTACATATATATTATATATTCAATTCCTTTAATTCAAATAATATCAAATTGATTGAGATTATAAGATCATTTACCTCAAAATTACACGTAGATATTCTCTACCATTGATAGTATCATACTTTAATGACATAACCACTGCCCCAACGGTAGCATCATGCATGATGAAGTTATAATGTTCCTGTAAATGTAATATTAATAATTCATATCAAATTTTATCTTCTAATATAATAATAACTAAAGTTAATTTAAAAGTATAATGTGAAAGCAAGCATAAAAACTGAAACAATTTTAATATAATAAAAATATATATATAAGAGATAAAATAACTATAAATACTACAATAAAAAGAAATTGCAGTTAAAATACAAAAAGGAAATCAAATAAAAAACAAAAGTATGATAATTTATAAAATATCTATCATATTTCTAAGAAACCATTACAGTATGAATTGTCATGGTAAATAAAGAGTAGCGTTTCTACTTTGGCGAGTACCACATGCAGATTCTCTAAATAGCTATAATTCAAAGGGAAATTACCTCTGGGGAAAATGAGTGAAAAAGTTCAGATGATTTAACCAATGAGTCAAATTTGCATGCTGCAGGAAAAAGGAGAAATATTTGTACCAAGTTGTTTCATAAGAATACATCATGGTACAAGAATTATACCAGCCATTAGCAAAAAGGCAAATTTTCTTGCTCCAAAAATGTTAGTTTTTCAAGAACTACACTCTTGTAAATTTACAAGAACTAATTATTAAACTTACAAGTTTATAACTTTCATGTTAAATATATCTTTTATCATTTAAATTTTACTTAACTGAAAACTAAAATGTCATGTATATTAATAACGAAAAATAGCATTTTGTAGTTCTTGCCGAACATTATTTTTGAATCCAGCAATTCACAATAATTTAATTCCAATAACTATTGTGTATTAAACTTCCTAAAACTATCTAGGTAAGGAAACTGATGTAATCTTATTACACATTACAGTTACAATAGAATTTGTTATTGATTGCTTGAGTATTATTTATCCAGAATCAGATAAAGTAATACATAACTGCATAACAATCAATCATACATTTTTCTATAGCAACAGTGAGTTTTAATTTATGATCTGTGCTTTGCAAATAATAACACTGAAGCAGTCATTACTAAAATAAACAATACTTAACAGTAATATCTAAATAGATATTTAGATTTAAAGTAGGGTGGTTCCAAAAGATTGTGTGAAACCTATAACTAAACTATAAATGCAGGAGAGACAAACATTTTATGGGATGGGCAGATATAGATCAAAATACTTAAAATCAATTTATATAAAGAAAGTTGTAAAATAAAAAGAGGTCAAAAGGATATATACAAGATATTTTGGCTAAAGACTCAGAAGCTTTCAGGAAATTAGAATATATGTGGAACACTCTCAGAATCACAAAGGAATGTTTTATCAGTAATGGTTTTTTGATGAATTGGATTTTATTTGTTTCTCATGCAAGTCAATTTTTGCACACAAGGGCTATATATAGTTTAAAATGGATTCCAAATCAATATACATATCCAAGTCAAAGGTGGAATACAAATCCACAACCTGTTGAACTGTAGGTCAGAGTTCTAACAACTTGGATACCAGCTCAATGCCCAGATGCATTAGAATGTGAGAAAGGTGCTGATGTTTTGAGCATACAAACTTCAAAGCTTTATTTTGCAAGCAGATAGAGTGAATGATTGTAGGATGACAGATTTCATGAACACAGACAAATGGGATGATAGAAGTACAGATATAGTAAACAAGAAAGGAAATGGCACAAAATAGAAAAAAACGTATTAGAAAAAAATAGAAGAAAATTTGCTGTTTATAAATATAAAAATAAAAATGAAGTACAGCTGATATCAAAAGAATGTTTGAAATGATAAACTTCAAAATGTGATGCAGGCCCAGATCTTTCCTGAATATAAGTTTGAACAATCTCAAATGTCCCAGCGATACCTTGGATTTTCCAGATAGTTGGAATCATATATACAAAAAGATCCTTTGTGCTGTAAAGAGGGATTTTGGAGAAAAAAGTTTTCATATGCTCATTTAGAAGTAATCTATACACAATGTTAAGTTTGGCAACTTGATACAGCAATTTGCTGAACTACCACTGCTAATCTTTCATTGTCAAAATATTATACTGAAAAGCTTAAGTATAGATAGGTGTCAGTTTCTTTTGTGTTTTGAAATATTTGAAAATAACTTTTTATCCAATGTTATTTAACCTTAACGCTTGAAATACTTATAATTTTCAAATAGACAAGAGTCACATCAAGAAAATATTTCACCCCCAATTCCGGGATCAAGGATCAGGTTTGTTGTAGTTACAGATATCCATTTAGAGAAGCACACTAAAACACAAGTGTATATTTAACATCTAAACAGTGTCAGAAAAGCATTTCTGAAGCACTATCTCTATGTGATTCACAGTCATCTAAGTATATTCTACCTTATCTCGAAAATTGTAAATTTTTTAAATGGAACACCTTAAACACATTAATTTTAAGCAAAGTTATCTAAAACATAAGCAGAATAATTTTTGAACAAAAGTTTATAAATTATTTGTTTTTCACTATAACTTTAGCATTCTCTTAATTCTCTAGTAAAGAAAGCTTTAAATACAATATTTTACAAATTATGCATGCCCAGAGAAGAATTTTTCCCATTTAAAGCTTATCATGTAAATATTAATGTATTAAAACAGTTACTGGCAAAAGAGATATAATTTTATTGATAAATATTAAAAACTATTTTCAATATGTTGTAAAATTATTCTAAATTATAGTAGCAAACACATGATGAGACAGAGTTTTAATTCAATTATTAAAATCTCTATACCTTGCAGTTTTTGAAAGATTAATTTAGAAATGCTTTTTTAACTTTAAAAAATTCCAAGTTTCCATTTTAGACATGATTCATAATAGAAAAATTATGCTTGTAGAATTAATTTTTATTTTATTTATCTCATGTACACAATATATAAAAAATATACACATAAAATAAAGAGAAAAGTCAGTAAATCAGGATAGATTTTGTGCACAGTTAAAAATGCTGTAAAGAATGTTTCTGTATTTATATCATAAATTCCATTAAATTGATCACAACAGTTAATTGAAACTATTTTCAGAATAAAAAGAAGACTAGAATTATTCAAATTAACTATTTACAATCATTGTTTTTTGAAAATTTTAATAACATTTTTTTTCTGAAATATATTCCTTTCTAGAAAATGTATAAGGAATTCCAAATGCTGAATTAATAAATAAAAAAGAAAGAGAGGGAGAACACTCCTATACTAAAATAATATTAACACACAAAACTTTTTTCACATTATTCGAATTAATAAACATCACAAAAACAGACGTATATATACATATACACTGCCTGACACTGAAAATGTAACATCAAGAAAGAGTTGCCAGAAAGTAAAGAGACTTGCCAGAGAGAGACAGCAACAAACAATAAGTTATATGTATTTTGTAATGAAATGCATAAAACAGAGAGAGAACAGGGTCAGGTCAGTAGCCTGTAGACCACTGTGGGTGGTGATACACGAAACAACAGGTTTATGCACAGTCAATGAGAGAACGGATGGTGCCATGAGGAATGGCACTCCATTCCCTGTCAACCATTTGCCAAAGTGAGTCTTCTAAAGGAACCAATGGCTGGGCCTGTAAATAGCATCCAATCATATCCCAAACGTGAATAATTGGTGAGAGATCTGGCAAGCACAGTGGCCAGGGAAGTAGCTATACACCTTGCAGGGCATGTTGGCTGATGTGAGAAATGTACGATCAGGCGTTACTCAGCTGAAAAAGGGCATTAGGCACCGCCTAAAGTAGGGAAGTGACACCAGCCGCAGCAGATCATCCACATGACCTTGGGCTGCCATACTGCTGTAAATACGAACTAGAGGTGACCTGGAATCATATGCAATGGTTCCACAAACCATGATGCAGCACTGTTGTGCCGTGGGGCATTCCTTAATTGCTGCAGAATTGGACCTGTCTCCATGTCGAACACACACTCATACGTGGTGACTATCACTGAATAAACAGAAATGCGACTCAATTGAGAAGACAATGTTGTTCCACTCTGTTGTCCACATCGCTCTAATATGGCACCATTCTAGATGTTGGCGTCTATGCTGTGAGGTCAATAGCAGTCTTCTTAACAGATGCCATAAGTGCAGGCCACTAGCAATCAATCAACAACAAATGGTTCTAATCAATATGGGAGCATCGACGGTGTCCTGCACATGCTACAGAATTTTGGTAGACAAGCATTGTGGGGCTGCTTCTGCCAGACACATCTCTCCAGACATGCTGACGTTACTTTGGCTGCACAGGCACCCCTCCCACCAACATTCCACAGTTGCTTGTTCCAACCATCTTTGCCACAGCCGGTGCACAGTGGATGTGTCCAGGTGCTTGTCAGCTGTGATTTGTTGTAAGGACCAACCTGCCCATCTCAGTCTGATCAAATGCCCCTCATAATCTCGTTTGTCTGCTGGAACACATTTAATGGACAATGACCTGGCATTCTCTGCAATTACAGGTGTCCTTTGCAACAAGAACAAACTTTCGATGATTATTTTCCTAGCAGCAATAACAGCACTAATACTGCCAACTCTGCCTGTTCCTCATCTTATATCTTATCCATTGTGTGATGGAAAACTTCGCATTTCACATCATTTACATGACTCAGTAAGATGTGTCTGCTCTGAAATTTGCATAATTTTCTGACTATTCCTGCTTGATGTTGAATTTTCAATGTCGGGCAGTGTATATAAAGTAACGATTATTCACTAACTTATAAACTTAGAGCAGTTTGGAGTTCATTTACTTCATTAATGAATACTAGTGTATCTAGAATACTAGTGATTAATATTGTAGAATGAAAATCTGACTTGTTTTTTGGTTTTTTGCTGTAGTCACTTTTTTGCACAAAAAGTCTAATTTAACTAAGACTTAAGGTTTAAATTGAGTTTCAAACAAAAAATATCAATATTTGAGGTAGGAGTCAAATCCAGGAACAGCTGAACTGAAGGGCAGAATGTTAGCCATTCAAATGTCAACTTGACAAAATCTTTGTGAAAAAAAAAATTGACTTTTATATAAATCTCTGAATCTGAATTAAAGAATCTTTGTAGAAGACATAAAAATCTTGATTGGTCAAAGGTATTTTCTTTTAAAAATTAATTTAAATTTTTCTACTTTTTTTAAAAAGAGAACATCAATAGACATAGGATCTTCATTATGTATATAGTTACATGGTTGTTAACATATTTTCATTTTTTATCAATCCATTTTTATCATTTCATACCCTGGCATTAATTTCAAGAAAAAATAAACATTTAGGTTGTGGTTAATTGAATGAGATTTACATCATTGAACTCTGAAATAATAAAAATAAAATGTGGATTAACAGTGTCTTTACTCAAGAGCTTACCTTGAGAAACTTTAGTGATTCTTAATATGGTTTATGACTTCTTAATAATGAAATATTTTCAAGTTAAAAATAAAGATTTGAAACAAACTGCAGTTAAATTAACACACAATACCTGAATTTTGATTAAATATGAAGCCTATTAAAATTTTCATTAACCTGATGAAGACATTGATAATGAGGAAATACAAAACGTTTCTCACTTTGAATATTTAAAAAACAATCAAATTGGCTCTTGTTTATATTGAGAAACTAGAAAAGTAGCTACTAAAGGATTTGTTATTTCTCCAGTATTGGTGCAATACTAAGAAATCAGTTTCCAAAAATATCTAGAAGTTATCCAAAACTTTACACTTTATTTTGGAAAATAATTTTGCTTAGTTACAATAAAGTATATTAATTTTTATCCACATTACCTAGTTGGACCATGAAGACCTTGTGTCAAATATAGAATGTTTTATTACTGTTGGTTCCATAAAGTATTAAACTTAAATATACTTTCCTCTTATATAATTGTAATTCTTATTCTATGTTTAGCACAAAATTTCTTTTAAACTTACACCAACAATTAATATACAAACAAGTGGCATCAAAATATTCAATCAATTAATTTATAAAAAGTTATCTTTTATGATAGCTAAGTAATGTGCAAATTTTATTCTTACCCAACAAGATTAGTCAGCAATAAAGCCCATGTGTAGAGATACACCTATAAAATTCTATTTTACATCTATTTTCTATTTTTTTCTTAGGTACAGGGTGCTAATAATCCTGTGATACAACTTTATTATTATCTTTTTGATTCAACTGGAAAATAATGCTTTTATAAATAAACTGCCTAGCTTACATTATCTAATGACAATAAATCAATGTAAGCTAGTGTTAAAATGCTGATATGTGCAACACTTCCATGTTTTCATATCTAGTATTTGCTATCACTCTGCCAATATTGCTGACAAATATATCTTAAGATTTCATATTAATATATTTCTTTCAATTAAATGTGCTTCTATTGTAATTATTACACTCTAACGAAAAAAACTATTGCAAAAATTCATTTTTACTACTCATTACTGATTTAATTCGAAATGTAAAAATTATAATGGTTCTTTATATTACTTTTTCAAAGCATCAGAAAATGAATAAAAAATAGGGTCAACTTAACAGAGAAAAATATTTGCCATAAAGGCTTTATATCAATATGCTATAAAGGTTTGTCAATTGAACTTATGAAATCATAAAACTTACAGCTACATCTTATTGCAAAACCTAAAGATTATATGAAAAGAATTTATTTTTTAAATGTAAAAATGTATCTAGGAAGTATAAGAATATAAAAAAATTAACAAATGGAACTAATAATAAAACTTTTTTAAAAAACATTATTTAAAATATGACACATAATAGCAATACTTGAAATATCTTACATTATTGGCAAGATTTTATATTAATGAAATCACAAATAATTGTTTCATTAGTTACTGGGGAATAATGTGTAAAGGATCTCAATTGAATACCTTTTCAAATGATAAAATCAAATGGCACTTACACGAGAATTTGTTCTTCATCTGATAACTATAACCGTTATGTCACCTAAGATATCCGTGTGATAAAAATGTTTCAAGAATTTTTCCTTTCATTAGTATAATTTATAAAATATTTATAACTTAAAGAACTATGAAATTTCAAAACATTAAAGATGCACAGCTGGAGCTGTAATGATAATATGAAGCTGTTTGCACATAAAATATTAGATGTTAAAAAATATTAGCTAAAGAAGTCAAACTAAATCCTTTTCAATTATTTATTTAATAAAAGTGAATCACTACTTATACTTTTAACAACCTATGTAAGGATATTAATAATAAACATTATCCCTATATTTTACTGAAAAGTTTATTAAAGAAAAAATTGTGAAACTTATTGTTTAAAAATGTATACTGTTTTTAATCCAATTTTTTTTTGGTAGAAATCAGCTACATTAAAAAACTTTTTGATGGAGCAGATTTTTAGAGTAAAATTTTTTAAGATTTTATGCAATAAAATTATTAGCTGTTGAAATTTAGGAAAATTTTCCATTTATGGTTATGATGCTGCATATATTTGTTGAATAAAATACAAATATTTCTTTTTTTTTATTAATCAGCATGCATAAAAAATAATAACATGTTAGGATCTATCTAGATGTAAATTAAATGTAATAAAATTGTAAGTAATTTTAAGATTATAATTAATAATAAATTTTAAGCTACCAGAAGATGTCACATTCTAGTAGCATTTTAGAATTTGCAAGAGAATGAGAATACTTTTCAATAACATTCATTATTCAACAAATAAGAAATATTTAATTTAAAAATTTAAAAGTATTTATATTTCCATTTAAATACTTTTAAAATACATAATAAATAATTTTTTAAATATAAATGAAAGTTATTCAAAAAGTATTTAGTTTAAAAAAAGCCATTTATAAAACAGTGATTTTTCAATATAAATCAGAACTTAATCTAGTACAAAATTTCTGAAAATATAAATTTTTATTATTTGTTAATACATAGTGGACAGCTTAAGAGTCAAAGAATGTTGTACATCATATACTTTTTGGATTTATGTTTCACAGGTAATAGGCTTTATTCATATATCCACTATAACAGATGAGCATACAGAAAGTAGATATGCAACACCCATTTCCCATTACTTAATACTAGCTGAGATTAATTCTTGCTGTTAATAAAACTTATCTATAATGCACAGTTTAACTATAACAGAACTCAAGCCCTTTAATCTAAAGTTGTTTTATTTTGTTAATTACAAACATTACTCAATATTCATATGGAAAAATACAGAACAAATCAAATAATGTATATAACAAACATATTTCTACTCTTATAACCTGATATATGCATAGTTCTTTGCAAAATTTCAATCAATAATTTAAATACTGAAAGAAATTAATCGTTCATCTTTGCAAAAGAATCTCTCTAGTTTATTCTTTGCCACTTTTACTCAGATGAAACAATAGATCTTAAAGAATTTTAAATAATAAGTAAATTTAAGCTTTTTTTTCGTCTTTTTTTTATTATTCAAGGCACTGTAAATTTTGCTCAAAACCTAAGTGAAGCAAGGAAATCATATTGATAATTAAACGTTGGTTATGTTTTTGTGGTAATTTTTTCAATAAAGAAACATTTAACAAGTTTCTCTAGCTAACATTAACAGCCATACTAGTCATATTTTATATCTTTGTTTAATTATGGAATTTATTTTTTAACAAAGAATACTTATTTTATAATGACATAAAAATAATAATATAAAAAATTATGTTTCTTTAGATAATTATTAAAAAATATTTTTATTCATATAATTCATTTAAATTATATTTTGTGCAGTAAGAATATTAGACAGTGAAATTTAAATATAATTTTCCAAGTATGGTTATGACATTACAAATTATATTCCTTGTAATAAAACAAAGATATTTTTCATTAATCAATTTGCATAGAAAATTACATTTAGGATCTACCTAAATCATTTTATACCCTGATATCATTTTGGAATTTAAAAGAGAAAGGGGATACTTTCAAAAATTATTCAATCTACATAAAGAAATACTTCAACATGTATATATTTTCTTATTTCTTAAATATAAATCAAATTTGTTCAAAAAAATAAATATTTAAAAAACCCCATTAAAAAAATTGCAACTTTTTCACAAATCAGATCCAAATCTACACAACAGTAAAAAACTTCTAAAGTTAGTCTTTTATAGAATGTAATTTCCACCATATATGTCATTATCTTTTAAATACTATTTTTTACAACTAATTGAATATGAAAAATCATGTAACAGAAATACACAAAAATCATTTGAGAAATATATGAAAATATATACATATGTATATGCTACTTAAAACAAAAATACATATTTATTTTAAATTTGGGCGCCAATTGTACTCTTTATTTTATATAAATACTATCATCATCATTAATAAATTATTAAATATTTTGTACAAATACAGCAAATCTATTAACTTTTTGCCCACAGCGCCTGCGAATTGAGCAGGATATCAGTTTCGTCCATGACTATAGGCCATATGGAAATTGTGAGTGAAAAAATTTTCCTCTTATTTTAATGCTGATCTGGCTTTTTTCTGGTATTCAATACTATGCAAGATATCAATATTTAAAGAAGGGAATTTATAAAAAAAAGACAAAACAGTACTGTGGCTAGCAATTAAATGCTTGTGCAGAATCTAAAAATTACATACAAGGGGAATTTAATTCTTCACTTCAAATTAAAGATCTTCATTTCTGCTCATTCAAACAAATTTCAACCTCTAGAATAATTTAGATTTATATTCTAAGTGACAAGTTTTCCTATTTAATTACTCTAATAGTAAACATGTTCCTAAAAGTATTTATCATTTAGCACTCAAAGATAATAATTTTCTTAGTTAAAAAATGTAAGATGCTCCAAAATAAACACATGTAACTCTAAAATAAAAACAGTAGAACTGAAATATAAAATATATTATTTGGGCAAATAAGGAACACTTTTTTGAAATTCTGACTTGAAAAATCATAGTATGCCTTATAATTAGGATATTTATTTTCATCTTTCCTTTTCAAAATTACAAGTACATACATGTATGTTTTAAATGTAAATTTTATGGGTTGAAATTAACACCATAATAAGTTATTGCAATAACTCTTGAAAGTGTCAATAGTTCATAGAAAATAGCCGAAAAATTTATACTGTTCTCGAATAATAAAGCAAAATTTCTCACCCAGACAAATTTACAAGCCTGGTTCTTTACCCTCGATAAATAATGCATAATAGTGCTCAAGAGTCATTATCACATCATTTTTTATTTAATTAATTCAAGAAAAATATTTTTTTCATAAAATTATTTTTTTTACCAAACATAACTTATTCATTAGAATATTACACATGAAGTAGAATTTAAATAATTTACCTTATTATAGAAATAACGTCTGTACACAGTAGCACTTCTATTAATTTCCAATAAACTGACATCATTTTGAAACAGATTAACATGTGCATGAGGAAAATACTTTTGATTAGTATCAGACTGATCACTATGAGTATCAGTTGAATCTAAACGATATCCACCTGATGGTGGCAGAAGAATCATAGGATAAGGGCCAGATCCTTGAAGAACCTAGAAAAATTGTTATTAGCAAAACTTTAAGAGTCTTTTCCTTTAGAAAACACTCTTAAAAGTAAAAATACTAAAACCTCATTTTGCATTATAATGCTTAGAAATCAAAAGAAAAATAAATGCTTTGCTTAACAAAATATGTAATTTGGTAAACATATTTATATTATAATTCATGATGATTACTAAACATTTACAATGAAGGATTGCAAAGTTTATACACAATCATATTTACAAAAATACACATTAAAAAATACTACACCTGTGATTACAGTAAAATAATATATTTTACTCTTTTGATTTTGAAGAAACTGCCTAAAAATAAAATAATTATTTGCATTTCATTTTGTAGAAAGTAAAATTTACTTAATTGTATTAAAGCAGTTATTGAATAAAATTTAGAAAAAAATTAAGAAAAATAAGGTTGGACAAAATTATCTAAACATTGATGAAAAATGGGCATAATTCAGTACTTATAAAAAATTTTAGTATTATATTTAATATCTTTAAACAACATTTTGATTATCCTTGAATTCATCTTGGCACTGATAGAATACTTTCTAAATTTTTTGGTTAATAACCTAATAAATAACTTTATAAATATTTAGTGCTCAGAGAGAAATCAGTCAGATTGCTTTGATTTGTCTTATCGAGAATATTTCAGAGCATTTCTTTCATCAATTTCTATCAGAGTCCTAAAAATTATCACTATAATGCTTTACTAATAGGATAATATGTAGGTGTATCAAGTTGCATTGCATTTGGACACTGCTCAATGATTTTGGCTGTGTTTCAATGAATCACCATATTTAAAAAAGTTTTGTAATAAAAAAAAACCTTTCCTATAATTGAACAATACATTTTTACTTTAAAAAAAGTTTTAAAAACAAACAATTTTGAAATTTCAGTTTTACAATAATTTTATTTCCTAATCTTTCATACATTTGTGGGTATGAATGTTTTATAGATGTTTTAAACAGTAAGCTAATTTAACATTGAAATGAAAAAGTGTTATGAATTTCTGAAATTAGTTCAATCATTTAATAAATAATTATTACAAAAATTATCTTATTTATATTATTGCTTTAGTACAATTGATTGATAGCATTGTATATGATAACTATTAAAAGCTTATGCATCAATTTGGTTAATCAAAATGATAATTATAAAAAACTATGTTTACTATGTCTGATTTAATGTGATTTAGCATTTTAATTTTATTAAAAATTATTTTATAGTTTACTTTTTAATATATATTTCTCATACATTATTAAAGGTTTCTCTTTTGGCATTATTTTATGCAGTGCTCTTGTGATGTGGAAATTATATGAGACTTTCCAAGAGAAACACAATATTCAAAACTTAATTACAGTGCCTGACATTAAAATTGAAAACGAATATGATCACAACCAAAGACAAATGACAATTTTGAATATAGTTGAGACATTTAAAATATTATGATAATCTATTTTGAACACAGGAAATTCATTTTGAACATAATGAAAAATTAAAAAATACAGTTGAAACAAAAACTAGTTAAACAGTTTTATAAAATTTTAAATATTTCAATGATATATTATTTTCCTTTTAAGCACAGAAGAAAACATTAATGCACAATTAGAATGGTGGAAATTGAAATATTGAATATTATAAAAACAGTTCAAATTTATTTATAATTTCAAAATAGGGGAAATAATTTAAACACAAATAACTGTTCTAAATAACTGTAGCAATGTTATATAAACATCTTTGTTAGAAATGTCAGTACAATACCAGATAATTCCGTTATTAAATAGAAAAGTGAGTCATGTTAATGAATCTATAGGTTACTTAGGAAGACTCTATTTAATGTCACTGAGATCATATTAGAATTTGATTTATAACATTAAAATAGATTTTAATGTTATAAATAAAATTCAATTACTACTAGAATTTTAAAGCACTAGAGGAGAGCAAAGATTCCCTAGTACAAGGCAGTCAGAAATTCACATCGATAACATTGAAAAAATCAACAAATTAAAAAAAAATTCTAAAATTTTATATTTAGCTGATATTTTTTTACAAACAAAAATCTTGGTCAGATCTTGATATAAGAATATCCCCAAACTGATACCTTTTGAGAAAAATTATATTTCGAAAATTTATTCTTCAAATCATTCTTAGTGAAGTATTTATGACAGATTATGAGAAAAAATATTTTATCTTAAAAAAAAGTCCAATGTTTTTAAAAATCAATGTTTTAAATGAAAACAAAGAGAAAAAATAGTTTTGAATTATGAAAATGTGTTGCAATATATATATATATATATATATATATATATATATATATATATATATATATATATATATATATATATATATATATATATATATATATGAGAAAGAGATGTCTAGACTTTCACTTTACAGTAGTTTTTGCCTATGAGGGATAATTCAACCAGGGCCGACATAAACTGGATGACAAACTACAATAAACATTTAAACCTGAACTGGAAATAGAACTTGTGAACTGAAAGCCTGAGTGATGAACATTCATTCACTTGGTTGGTTGGAAATTGGCTCATAACAGAAAATATAATAAGGAACTACTAAGAAGTTACAAAATATTTGAACTTTAATATAATATAGATATAAAAGTTCAAATATTTTGTACAATAAAACTATACATATAATAAAACACTGAAAAACTACTCAACATAGGAAAATATTCAACATATAATCTAAATAGTTAAATATCAATGGTTTTATTAACAATTTCAGTTAAAAAGAAGTTATTTGAAATATTTGTGCAAAGAATGATATAAAAATAAAAATTTTTGATTATTACTAAGATTAGATAGTCTGCAGTGTCCTGGTTGGTTAGGGTGTTATTCTTCTTATGATAAAGTATTGAGTTTGAATCCCAGCTTAACCTAAGATTTGTTGGGTTCACTAAAAGCTGCTGGGGCACGTTAAATATGTCATGGCTACTAGGTCTGTCAAGTGAAATGATACCTCTGAGGGTGGCAGGTCAAGTATTTAAGGGTCTTCTGCTTTTGCACTTGCTTCTAATGAAATACAAGTCATCATTACATTGATTTGTAAATAAAACAAACTGATATTTTTTTAAGAAAAATTATACAATGAAAATTTATTCTTCAAATCATTCTTAGTCAAATATTTATAACAGATTATGAGAAAAAATACCCAATCTTGAAAATTTTCAATGTTTTTAAAGATGGACGTTTTAAATTAAAACAAAGAGAAAAATATAGCTTTGAATTATGAAAATGTGTTGCAATCTATCTGTATATCACAACTATTTCTAAATTATGATGACTCCCACCTGGCTGCTTCCAGCTATAATTGGTAGAGCCCAACTCAGGAGTACTAGGATATGCAACACCCATACGGGTACGGGGGAATAGTGCTGGTGCAACAACTAAGAATTGATAAAAATTGGGTTTTTGAAATCAAACTTTTATTAGGAAAATTTAACAAGATGAGAATTTTTCAATTTAGCACTGAAGTCTAAATTATTCAACACAACAACTTGAAATTTTAAACATAAAATATAATATATATATATACACACACACACAAACAGATGGTAGAATAAATAAACCAACATTTTTTTGCTAACATTCAGCTTACTGCATTTTCAAATTATTATAAATATCTTTTTATATGAATTTTTTATTTTTTAGTCCTTAATAAATATGACTCTAATTAGAGTAAATACACACACACATAGAATCAAAATAAACATATGTGTGTATTTCCTAGTGACAATGCATATTTAAAAATCTATAC
The DNA here is from genome assembly GCA_037975125.1 of Latrodectus hesperus. NCBI lineage: Eukaryota > Metazoa > Arthropoda > Arachnida > Araneae > Theridiidae > Latrodectus > Latrodectus hesperus. The sequence continues at coordinate 22,250,673 of CM075854.1, forward strand.
TTACAACTTTTATTTGGCAAACATAAGGAAATGTTAAGGCGAAAGGGTTGAAATTTGCCCCTTCGAAGCATTTGTCCAGAAATAATGTTTCTAATATGACAACAGTAATTCCTCATGTTCACTGAGGCAGGGCTGAACTTTATGGAAAGGAAATTCCAGGTTCAATTTTAAACACTGTTATGTGCAAAAGAAATAAACACGAAAGTACATCTGTTAGGATATATGCTTGAAACTTTTCTGGGTGATGCAACATAAGCTGTCAGACAAAAGTCCTTCAGGAACACAGTATGTGGTGGATGTTAAAATATGACTACAGTTCAGCTACATCAGTATCAAACCTTAATTTTTGCTAGTAAAAAATGATTAAATATTACCAATATTTTCTTCTACAGTATTACAGCCTAGTACAGGCCAGGGCTTTCATGATCTGTTTTTTCAGACGACTCTACTTGTCACTAGACTTCTCCATCTACTCACTCCTAAAATTCTCAGTCTTTTCACACAGTCTAACCACCTTTGAATCAGTTAGCAATCCTAGTTTGCAGCAATTTTTTTGTAAAGTATAATAATCATTTTAGAAATTGAGATGGCAACACATTTAAATTGCTAACCCTCAGAATATATATAGAAATCATTTATTTTACTTTTGAAAATATTTTTAAGTAAAAATTAAAGGAAATATGCCACAAGACAGGAAATAAAGTGACAAAAACTATGTAAGGTAATTATAAAAATATAATTTACTTAATTTAAATTACACTAAATAACTTCTCAAAACAGATAAATAATTAATTTGGGAATTGGTAAATATATGTTTGTATCATAAAATATAATTTTAGTTTATCAACTAGTATTGGATAGAACTCTACAAATTATATTAAAATGTAAAAATATTTTTTTCAGAGTTCATTTAACAATTATATACTAAAAAAGATACATATGGATCTTTCTATCAAATATTTCCAAGAAAAAAATGCATAGTTTTAATTAATACAATTTAATCCCATATAATTTATGTCCATCTCAACACATGATATTCACTACACTCGAAAATTCGAGGGTCAATACTGGCAAAATAAAATTTGCCAGTATTGACTTTGCCACTTCTGACTCATTTCTTGTGACGACAATATCAACCTACATTTGGTAATTATTTGTTTTTGTGAATTTATCCTTATCTGGAACTTGCGCCATTAAACCCAACCAACCAACAAACTTTGTGAATTTATTTGGCAATCAGAAAAAAATCACCAAATTTTTCCACATTTGGTTGCTTTTTGTCCTTGATGAGCTGTGATCGTAATATTCACTTTAGCCCCTTGTACCTTCAATCTTTGAAAATGGCAATTTTTTGACTGGATCTGAATCTTCATGAGGGAAAACATGTTCCAGCCATCTGATCCAGTATGACTTAATATTTCTCAGTAAGTTCGGTTGTCTATTTTGTATACTTCAATCAATGCTTTAAAAATGTTCAAATTAAAAAGCAGTAAAATTTTACTGTACGGTCACCCTTGGCGAAATTTTCAAAAAGCCGCCAAGGGTGACCTCATGACGAATTTCCGATCGAGGAAAAGGCGAAAGGAAAATGGTTGAAATAGTGACAAATATTTCATACTTTGTTAGTATCTAACAATATGCTCAACTAATTTTACAAAATTAACAAAAACAGCAGATTTATAGATTTCAAACAGCAATGGTAAAATAATAAAGTTGATATGTTAAATTATCCATAAAATTTTTTGATTAAATTTTATATTAATGAATTTAAATCTATAATTATTCATGAAAAATTAATGACAAATAGTGTTGCCAAAATACTAGTTTGCCGGGTTTCCAATAAAAATGTTTGCCAAATTTGGCGCCAAAAAAACGCGGCAAGGGTGATCGTACAGTAAATCTGATCCTAAAAAGCTGAAGTACAATAAAAAAATTTCGTTCTTTCAAATACTAGACAAAAAACAAAAATTCAAATAGATGTTAGGTTAGGTTACGACAAAAACTGTTTTGGAGCTTTATACTCGTAGGCTTATAGTGTAAGATTGAGTAAGATTAAATGCCTAATATTTGAGAAAGAGAAAAGCCTATTCAAATAGAGTAGAGTTGTTGTTCAATTTCGGTGCCAATATTTTCAATACGGTTTAGTTTCCTATGCATACTTATGCCTACTTATTAATTTCGATAAAATTCTGGCAAATAGAGAAAATTTAAAATTATTACTTTCCTCTCCAAATATAATTTTAATTATTTAAAAAATTAAAATCTTCATAAATAATCATTAATATTCCTATATTGTGAAGGGAAATAGTAGCAGAAATGAAACTTTAATTAACGGATCAATATTTTGGAAATGATAAATAGTTTTTACTACAATACGTTCTTACGAAGTATTAGGGAAGTTATAGTTTGCATCAAAATAGAAGATTTTAAAATGAAACTACGAACTTAAGAAAATAACATCTACTCTTTGATTAATTACGTAAATGAAATGACTTCTTATGTCATGTGTAAGAAAGAAAATTGCCGGACAGCAAGGGGAAAATTATTATTGCTACTGGATCACGTAAGTATAGCCGAAACTTAAGTTATCTTTCCACGTTTGATATTGTTTTTGTCAAATAATATTTGCAAAAGAAGAATAATAAGAATCATACTGAACCAGTGGTGGGTGAGTTGAGCAATGGGTCAATCTAGAGATGTAAAATTCTCGATAATTTTGAAGCTCGTGAATTTACTTGGGAATTTTTTGGTATATTGGGAATTTTGAGAAAATAAACTCAATCACTCACATTTCTTTTAATGAATTGTTTTGCCTAGCATATATGAAAGGAAGTAAAGAAAGTTACGAAACAATGCAAAATATTTTCTGCTTTCGGAATTGTTGTTCTAAAGTGGGTTCGGTTTTCGGAATTCGCAACTGAAAAAGATGTAAAATTTTACTTAATACGGTACGTATTTATTTCTTCGAATTTTTATTTGCTTTGAGAAAGACTCAAGAAGTTTATCCTCGTTTATTTGAATTTTTCGGAATTTGGGAATTCCAATAATATTACTTTAAACTTATTTTCTCAAGTACGTGCACGACGCTCTATTCACCATGACAGACTTCTATAGCGATAAACCCTTTATAGACTGTGAATATCGCATACCTAAAAATACATCGAATTCTATATTAGACTATGATGATGATGCACCTCTAGCTATACAACTAGCTTTAGAAGCTGCAGTCTCAAAATTTCAGAGTTTTTAGGTCCTACACCAGGATATATGTCTGTTCCTAAGAGGCTTTCACAGTTAAAATCTGAACTTTTAAACACTATTTCCAACAAGAACGACATAGGAGAAGTTTGACATATCAGAACCAGTAAACTAAGTATTTTACAACTGATTATAAAATTGCAACAGAAGTTTGTAGAATTAAAACAGTATTGAATGCACCTGTAACTCCCCAAATACAAATTGAATAGTATACTAGGAAATTCATTATTCTGTTCATATCAGTGAACGAACGTCTAGAAAATCTAGCGTTAGAAATTGAAAATAACGGCCTTATTGTACCTCAAATCAGACGTTTCAATAAAATGGGATCATTAGAACTTTCAGAAACTATCTTGGTAAAAGTATACGGGCATAAAATCCCTTCTCAAATTAAAGTGTTTTCATTTTTAGTACATTTGAAGATTTTTGGGGATAAATTTCATCAATGCGGAATTCGCTTTAAATTTACACATGCAAATTAGAAATGTATGATATAATTAGCTTTTTGCAGACTTTGTGGCTCACATGACAATAATGATCCTTGTCCTGCTGATGTTCTATATTGTGTAAATTGCAAAGGACCTCAGGCCTCCAATGATACTGCATGTCCATCTTGTGAAGAAAAACCTCGGCTTGTAAAATTTAAGCGATTAACCGTCCACATTTTATTGAAGTAAGAAGACGATTTAAGAGTTCTAAAACTAATTTTGGTACTATTGTCCAATCTAATGAATTATCAGAAATTACTCATGCGAAAATAATTGATATTGTCAAATCAATCATTTACGAAATTTGAAAAGCCAATCAACAAAATAAAAAAATCCTAGCCATTCAAGCCCAACAAGAAGTTATTCTTAATGCTATTTTCCTGAAATTTGAAGAAACTGTCAACAAATTTTTTGAAATTAAGAGTCACTCGTGTTCCCCTGCTAGAAGAAAAACCCGAAAAAAGTACTGAAATCCAGAAACAACCGCCAAACCCAAGTACAAGTAATATTCTATTCAATCCAATTTTACCTGTAGACTCAGTAATTAATTTTGGTAACTCATCAGAAGTTCAATTGGAAATTATTGAAAATGCTAAACTTAAAAAGGGGAACAATAAGCTTTCCTAACAGTGGGTACGCAACTGCTTTTCTGGGTGTACAATAGTCCTAGTTATCAAATTTTAATCGCAATAATTGTAACTTTTCTCATGTTCTCATGAATTTCTCATGGGATGCACGTGGTATGATCAATAAGCGCCCATACATGAATCTTCATCATTTCAATTCTGCAGATGTTACTGCAGTACAAGAAACGTGGTTAAGGAAATTTTACAATACATATTTATTTACAAAATAATCTTTCGTCAGGATAAAGAAGGCAGCCGAGGTGGCGGTCTTCTCTTAGCAGTTAATAAATTCATTCCAACAAGTTAATTTTCTCCCACCCGTCTCTCTAATGATGGCAGAGAACACTTAGCTATCAAGATCACTGTGGCAACTACTACAACATCGATTATTAATGTTTACATCCCGTCTGGTAAATTTTCTTTGGGGTGGCTTCATAGATTCAATCTCCTTATATACGTCTTGGAGATTTTAATGTGAAACATACATTATTAGGAAGCTGTTCCAACTCAATAGACGCAAATAATTTTCTTGAAGAAAATTATTTGCGTTTCTTCTTTCAGGAAGAGAATTGCTGCCTCTTGAACTCTGAAATTCCAACTCATTCAGGTCCACATCACAAGCTTTCACTCATTGATTTCCCTTTTGTATCACCAGAGATTAATCACCTAAGTCATATTGATATCCATGCGGATTGTTTTGGTAGTGATAATTCACCCTGTAAAACCTGTATAGCCATTGGAGATATTGCTCCACATGTAACGAGAAGATCACGAATCTTGAGGTTGGATTACTTTGTTTCCATCAATGCTCATCAAGAAATTTCTAATGTTCACTCTACTGAGCAATTCAACCATATTTGTATTAATAAGCTTCATGAGTTTCGATGATGGTTTTATATATTCCATCTAAATCTTATCCCTCATGGTGATATTCTAAATGTAGTTATCTCCTGGGCTAAAACAGAAGTCTTTGGCGTATTGATAAACGCACATGTAATAAATACATTTGGATGGAATATAAAAGAATTGCAGCAGAACTACATCGATAGCTCCTATCTCTTTGACGGAAATACTGAGATGAAATAATGATATCAGCAGGAACATCTAGAAATATTTTTAACTTATTAAAAGATCTCCAAAATAGAGTTACAATCGCTCTAACTTCACATTTGATCTTATTATAAAATAACTCTCTAGTGACAAATCCTACTCTTCAAGCTATTTTGTTTATTGACTTTTATGCTCATCCAACAATTTTGGAGGGTATTCTACTGGATCTATGTACACGTGATGATTACTTTTTCAATGGAACCTTCACTGTATCAGAATTGGATGAAATTTTGGCAAAATGTAAGAATTCGTCTATTGGTCCAGATAAGATATATGCAAAAATATTGAAAGACATTTCTGATACCAATTTGGATTGTCTCCTCTCCCTGATGAATAAGTCGTGGCTAACAGGTACTGTACCAAAAATTTAGAAATCCTTCATTGTGATTCCACTTTTAAAACCGGGAAAAATATCCAATCTTGTAGCATTGTACGGTCCTATATCCTTGACTAGTGTTATGGAAAGAACGATTTTGAAGAAATTTATATATTACCCATATATCCACCATATCTTACTTTTATCCTAATCATTATGGATTATGGATTTCTAACGCATCGAAATTGTGACAGCATTTTATCCATTAATCATAACTACATAATTTCAGACAGATCGTCGAAAAAATTTGTTGTTTGTTTGCAAAAGATATTTTTCAAGCCTATGATTCAGTTTGGTCTTATCTATAAATTACTGCAGGAAAACATTGAAGGAAATGCTGCAATGTGGATTCAAGAGTTCATCACAACCCGTTATTTTCAAGTAAAGTGGAGAAATACTCTCATCAGCCACATCTTATAGGGGAGTTCGTAGGAGAGTGTGTTATCACCTTTCCTGTTCTCAGTGTTTATGACAGATCTCTATGATATCGTTCCCCTCGACATCAAATGCTTCAGGTACGCAGACGTTACCTTTCTAATGTTCGAATCTGTAAACTTGGTAAAACTTCAGTTGTAACTAACATCTGCATTTGAAATATGGCAAAATTGGTGTCAAGGTTGGAAGTTGTCTATAGATCCACAAAAATGTTCAGTAGTTAACTTTTCTTCAAAACGACAACAGCCTAATTTCAACTTGTTCATCAACAGTCATCCTTCCTGGAGTAAGAATATTCAAATTTTGGGATTGCATTTTTCGCGCAATTTATCTGCCCACCATAATTTTCATGAAAAGAGAGCAGCGGTTTCAAAAAAGTTGAATGCCTTAAAAGATATCGCATGAAATAGATGGGGTACTTGTACTGCTCATCTTCTTCAAATCGTGAATTCCTTTATTGTCTCCAGTCTGGATTATGGCTGTCACATATTTTCTTCAGCATGTGCAACAGATCGAAGCTACTTGAAAGTGTATATCACACTGCCCAAAGAATTGCCACAGGACTTTCTAAGTGGACCCTCATACCGATACTTTTATAAGAAGCAGGAATAACTTCTCTTCACTCCAAACATGAAATCTTATATTCGGAACTCCAGTAAATCCTCCCTTATTCCATTGTGCCTCAGTCTGGGGAAAGCTGACTTACAATCGAGTTAAACGTAATCATCCTCTGGCCATCACAGCCAAAAGATGGCTCAACCGTCAAGGAATTAATGCATTATGCATATTAAAAGTTCCAAAAATCTTGTCAGAAATGTCAACAAAAATTTCCATCTGTTGCTAGGGTCTCTCTTTTCAGACTAAATCATTACTATAAGATATAATTTGTAAGCTATTCAACCAGGTTTGTGAGTCCTCATGGCAGGAAATATACTGATTTTTACATATGCTTCCAAACAGGGATCAAATGAGGGTATTGTAATAGTTAATTTTAAGAATATCTCAATAATAGGAAACATTAGTTCTATAAACTCCATCTTCTCAGCCGAGATCATGGCACTACTTATTGCAATCTCTAGAATCTGCGATGGACCAAAAAATATGTCATTGGGCAATTGAATAACTGATTCGTTGGACCAAAGTAACAACTTTGAGTCAATATGCTTTACGATTCATTTTCCCTGAGAATCTGGTACTTTTTGTGAAGGGAAGACTCGACCAATGGAAAAAATTGCAAATATGATGAAGCGTTCTCTCATATCACATCTATACGGAAAAATAAAAGGTTATTATAACGAAGTCCTAACCAGAAGACGTATGACTGGCCAGAGCAAGAACAAGGTCTTTAATCAACAATGAGATAAATTGCTTTCTTTACATGTAAAATGTATTTCTTAAATTTATTAATGAGAAAGTTTATACCTTAAAAACAAATTATTGAACAAAACTTAACCATAAATATAAATGTTCTTTTCTAAAACTTAAGAAAAATAATCAATTTTTTCCATTGTTTCTTAAGGAGTAAACTTTAACAAAATTTTTATTCACTTTATTTAATATTTGATTAAAAATCTTCAAATTTTTCCAGATCATGTGAAGAATTTTAAAATTCCTGACAACTTAAAAAATTCCCAGGAATTTTCCACATTCCCGTTTTTTCTCCTACCTTTACAATATTGGTCTATTACGTCTTGACATCAACTCGGAGAGGAGCACCAAATATTTCTAATGATAAACAAGATTTTCCAGAAAATTTCAGTTGTTTTTTCAGAAATTATATAAATTAATAATCATTGCGTCATGTTCCGAAATAAACTACAAAGTCTGAGAACATTCAAACGCGGAAAAGAGAAAAGGTTATTGGTTGAAGAAGAGAGCTCAGAGAATATCGAAAGAAGAGCTGGAGAGAAGCTATCCATAAATGAAAGTCTTCTTTTACTTTTACATTTCCTTACTATTAATAATTTCCCACGGCTTAATTCCTTTTAAAAATGTGCTTTTTAATTATAAATAAAAATACTTTATGTATGTAAAAATATTTCTATAGTGTCATCAATTCAAAAACCTAACATACTTACTGTTCGGAAAGGAACCGCATAAGAATATAGTGTCGGCGATTAGATAATTGCAACAAAATAATTAAAAAATGTCATTAATGGAAGAGGGAAAGTCTATAAGAAAAAGAATGAATCTTGTTTAGGATAGAAGCTGGGGATTGTATTCCTGTATTTCTTTATCTGTTCAAGTTCTATTTCTATTCTTGAAGCCAAAAAAAAAAAAAAAAAAGTTTCTGTGCCACATGTGATATGGTATCTTTTAAAAAAATAGTCTCAAGGAAAACTGTCTTGCGATAATGCATGTAAAACTGTAAAAGGATTTGTTGATTTAGGATGATTTTTTCATGGAAAACCGACTTCTATTATTTTGAAATATCCAATTCAGGTTCACTAAGTTTGGATGAAAGTAAAAGCCAAACAAAAAAATGCATGTGATCCTATGTTACTAGAAATATCAAGACTCATGTAAGTAAGTGAATGTTTACATTCGTTTGTTTCAGGCCTTGTTACTATGATTTAACTTATAAAATTATTTTGTATTGTTCATAGTTACATTTTTTACTTACTTAAATCAGTAATCATTAGTAATAAAATACATTGTTGTTTAACGCTTTTTGTTACGCGTGTTTAAATTAAACGCTTTTTGTCAAAAAAATATATGCTTATAATTATTTCTTTTTATTCTCAAGTAAAAACAGAAATTAATATAAATTACTGTTTTCTGATGACCAACTAAAACAAATAATTTGTTAAATGATATGAAATTAATAAATGTAAAATAAATAAAAAGGAAACTATTTTGTATTTTGTAAGGCTTTAAATTTATTTTGGAGTACCATACTTCATGAAAATGTATAATTATAATTTTATTAATATTTTTTATACATTAAACATAGATACTTTTAAACTTAATTTTGCACAGTTTATACAAAGTATATAATTTTGATAAAAATTTCGTTAAAATCACGTGTTATGCAAGCGGAAAGAATAAATAAAACAATTCATTTGACTTTTGTAGAATAAAAACTGTAAGCTTTAATGGAATTAAAATTAAGGATCTTTTTTTCCGACGAATAAGACAGTCAGGTTATAAATAAAGAAAATGTTACAATTCATTTTATTACGTTGTTCAACATCATAATTTTAAAAGTATAAATATATTGGTGCTTTTTTTTAATATAGTTTACAAATTTTATCAGTAACTGGTTTATTATTTCTAACAAGCAAACATGCTTAATAAGCAAAAGATAAAATACGTGGTACATAAAATACCTTTCGAAGAAGAGCTTGATCACTCCGAATTTCGACTGAATTTAAATGTTGATCCTGTTGATCATTTTTTGTCTGAGAATCAGAGCCATTTACAGCAATTGAAGATGGTAGCTGAAAGAGAAGGGTAATACATAAAAATTTAATATTATATCATAACTTACACATTTCATTTCACTAAAGGAATTTTATTTACTCAATAAACATCAGACTTGTATCATAAAACGAATAGGTCTGCTTCTTAAAAGTGATTTCGTTAATCTGTAACAAAGAGTTTAGTGAAACTAATTATAAACTAAAGAAGTAAAAGCTAAGAAAATGTGTATTGATAAAATTTTGAATTAAAACATGAAAGAGATAAACTGTTTATCACATTAGGTTGTACACATTTCTTCTGAGACAAGAATAATGAGACTTGTATATTTTAAGGGAAGAACCATAATGATTCTAATATTTGAAAATTTTCATTTTTGATTAAATGAAAAAAGCAACAATTTTTACCATTGCATTATTGTGAGTTATGTAAATTAGATGTAAATATTTTTTAAAACACAGTTCTACAGGAAATAATGTTTTCAAGTGTAATAAAAAATTATGTATTATTTTAATTTGATTAGACAATTTGCCTCGATCATAACTAAATAATGAATAGATCATTTGATGATTTAAAATTTTAAATAAAATATAAATAACAATTCATTTTAAAGACATTTATAATATTGAAAAAAACTCATAAACAAAAAAGTGACCATTTTAAGTTAAATAAATTTATTAAAAAAATCTAAGATCATATTTTCATAACGAAGGAAGGTCATAATTCATTCTATTTAATCTAATAAATAAATATATACTTTTTCTAGTAATTCAACTATTAGAACAAAAATAAAGATATAATATACCCAATTACATTACGCTTATATTAATTTAAAAACTGAGTTTGCAGTTGATGTTTTAACATGTAACACAGTAAAATTTGAAATGTTTAGTTAAAAAACAGAATGTTGAAGTTTCTCGGTTATAAAATCAGAACATAAAAGAAAAGTTTTTGTTATAAATTAATATAATATTTTTTGTTTATTTTATTTAACCAACAAGAAATTCTATTTTATAACTAGAATTAAAGGCAAAACAATATATCGCGAAATACATTAATGATTGATACAATTTTAAGAAACACGAGTATTTCTTAAATTAAGAGATATTAAATTGGATGAAATCCTTTCTGTTTGGCTGATGAAATTCCATTAAAAGTTAGTCGAGAAAAACTATTAAATTCTATGTGATAGATTTGAGGCTAGATTGATCGATCGGACAACAAAGATTAGGTTACATGGAAATTTCAGAATACATGATAAATGCAAGGAAAATTATATTTTAAGCTTTTCCCTCTCTTACCTGTACCTCTGTCTCTATTCAATTCTCTTTATTCTCTACTTATTAAACAGCAAAACATTAAGCAAATTACAGTGTTTAGAAGATGATTTAGATAATAATTTCTTCAGAAATATTTCCAATAATAAATAATTTGGTAAACAATTAATATGTGCGTTTTAGATATTATTTTTTCGCCAAGAAATTTTTTTTTATCAAACGAAGAAGCTATTACTGTAGCAAACATGTATTATACCCAATCAATGTTCCACGTAAAAAATTGATAATTAAAGTAAAGTGAATATATTTTTAGGTCTACCTCTTTATACTAATATACAAATATGTATCATCTTCTTTTTCCTTTATTATTATTTTTTTATCAAAGGCATTTTCAGAGCACAAAATGTTTTCACTTGAAAGTCCGTTTATATATACGTATAAAATAGTATCTGTTTTTTGTTAATTATGTAGTTGCTGATATAATCATTAATAATGATCATTTAAGTTATGATAAAAGACGACTTCAATTCTCATTTTAATGAATTCTTTAATTGAGATTCCAACACTCCCAAAAGAATTTTCGTTACTGTTATTATATCAACAAATTTACGAGACATTAAAGATTTAACTCAAATTTCATTGATTTCTTTAATGCTACTCAATCATTTAAGCTAGAGGTTATTAATGACTTTATAGTTATCAATTTATAAGTTATCATTTACTAATACGTTTATAAAATTAAAAATTAAATACCTAAATTAATTTTCCAGAGCTATTAATTTATTTTTTAGGCTAAAAGTAGCTTAATCAGTGCTGATCCTGAAGCCGAAATTTTGATAGTCAAATTATGAAGTTAGCCCCTTGCTTTTTTGTTGTGTTCCTCATTTTTAGAATTCTTTAGTGGCTTAGTAAAGTGAAAGTGCTTATTTATTTACATTTCTATTAAACTATATTTCTACTTGTTTGTGTTATTATGATAAATCCTTAAGTTTTACCAAAATAATTTCGAGATATTTTTTTCTTATTATATCCGTTTTTTCCTTTTCACAGTCTATTTTTTTATTATTTACCATTGCGTACCTTATCACTTATCTAGACTTATTTAATACTATTTCTGTTTCCTCACAATATTTATTTTAATAGAATCCTAATACAAATGAAGAAAAAATTATTTGAATTATTTTTGATGTTTAATTTCAGTACTTTCACACAATATGGTCCTTTTACGTTTTACCATTTTTCATTTTATTTACAAGCTAAAATGTAATAGTGAAGAATTTGAATGGTAATGCAAATTTTCATTTTCCAATTTATTTTTCACGTATTTGAAAGTTAAACTCAAAAAATAATTTCTCATCAAATCTAATCTGTTATTTATTTGTTGTTTATCTGTTGTTTGTTTAGTTTCGAACACGGCACATTCAAAGTTGATTAATATTTTAATTCCGTTTTATCTTTCTTTTTTTGGTTCATTTCTTATTTCTTTTTGTATTTATATTTTTATACTAATTTTTTAAGACGTTAGAATCAGTTTATTTGTGAAGTATTCAAGCCACTAGATTATTTCGCGCAAATATATTTGAAAGGTTTGTGTCTCATTCCCTCGATTTGTGGAGGCAAGTTTTCACAATTCATTACAGCTTTCATTATTTTTTCTCACATAATTCCCATCATTATATTGTCGTTTCCGTAGTAATTTTTTATATATTAATGCCCATGATTTAAGACATGAATGTCAAAATATAAGATAAAAGTATCAATGTCTAATTTATATTATTCAGTGAATCATATAAGTCTTAAATAATATACCAATAATAAATAATGATTATACATATAAATCACGTTTTTACATCAAATTTTATGTACATATTTATAACTATAAAAATATTTAGTTCTTTACTATTTAAAGTAAGCCATCACTTACATTAATTATTAAAGTGAATATAAAATTATTCGCTGTGTATAAAATTACCACGCTTATGTACTTAGTGAATAATTTTATACTAAGTAATAATTTTATAGTTAATATTACAATAATACATTATTTCCCACAGCTTAACACATTTCATGCAATTTAATTAACTAATTTAATTTTACTTCATTGCTCACTAATGATAAATTTTTCCTTAATTACTATAATTTAGCGTATATTTCCAACTAATATAAGTAAAATTTCTAATATTCCACATAAAATAAATCAATTAATTTCAATAAAGTTCTCAAATTTTTTTTCAACAAATTCAATATTACATTTAAAAATAAGTACTTTTTTAAAACTGGTTCAATCTAAATTCTGTGAAATTTTATATAATATAAACGGAGATTGTCAATATTATAGCAATATTTTTTGTCAAAATTATTTTACTAAACTGTGAACAGATTTTTCGAGTTTTATAAAGTAATCCTTTAAGATTACATAATATTTAAATTTAAAAAAACATAATATCTTTAATTCATCCATTTTTTTATTAATCAAGAAATGGTGAGTGTAATATTGATTAATACAAAAAATCGATATATTTATATAAAAAGATATATTTTAGTTAAAATTATAATTTTCATCAATTTGTAATGTTTCATCAATTTGTTAACCATATTAATAATTAAGCCTTATCTGATAGTTAAAAATAAATCTAATCAATTTAATACACAGAGTGCAACTAATAAATCTTCTTTCATCGAGAAAGCTTGTCAATTCTTCAAGCAATAAAATTATTCTTCTTAATTTATAACTGTCAAGCATTTCACATTAGAAATGTACTGAAAGAAAAAAAAAGATTGATTCGGAAGTATTGATTGCTAAGATCTAAAGTAAATTATGGTTTTAAAATGGTTTCAATCTGCTTAATAAATTAAATATTTTTTGATTAATTAAAAGAAAAATATTTCATTTGATGTTGCTAAAAAGATAGATTATATATATATATATATATATATATATATATATATATATATATATATATATATATATATATATATAATTTATGTTATTTAAATGTTAATGTACATCTTTTGAACTATAACGAATGTTCAGTATATATAGGTTTTAGTTTCATATTTCTAACTAATATTATGTCCAGACAAGAAAACAAATATGAAATATAAATAAATAAAAAATAAAAGCCTTCTACAAGAATAACTATTTTCTTTTTAAGCTAATGAAGTGTTATGTAGGGTTATTTAATGGACTCTCAATTAAAAAATGACGTTTAATATTTTTGCATATTTCTCCTCCCAAAACTTTTTTTACCGCTAAAGATACCATTTTAATTAATTTTTGGGGAATAGAAAGTACATAATTTAATTATCGGATCAAAGAAAAGAAAATATAAGTAGTTTAACAGAAAAATAAGAAGGTAGAAGTGTAAAGAAAAAGTTTATTTAACATTGGTTAAGAGTTAATGATAAAAAATTTCATCCAAAGATATATTTCAAAAGGATTATTTAAATGAAGATTTGAATTCGACATAATTTAAACGCCTTTTAAATCTAATTAAGTAAAAAAAGCGTAGTTTTTCTTTTTCTTTTAACACAGAGAGATAACCGTTTAAAAAAATCTCCACTTTCTCAAATTTGCTCAGAAAACTAACATCATTCCCTCAAAAATAATTACTTTAGCGAATTTCTACTATTTGACCTCTCTGAATTCATGCACAATATCCCGTGATGCTTTCTTTTTCAAGAGGCAATGGTCATTTGTTCATGAAGGTTTCTGTTGGACACAGCGATAATTATTTCGGCTTCACTGGTGCACACTTCCGGAAAACAGTCTTGCTTTGTCACACATGTAAAGGAAAAGGAAAAAAAATATATATTTCCGATTTATTCCTTCTGAGAATTGGATAATGAGGAAAAAGAAATTTAACATAGACAAATTGGTACGGTAAAGTATTTTTTCGACTTTTTGGCAGTAATTAAACGATGCAAATAAACAAAACTCTACACAGATAATTTTTATTCATGAAAATTTTAGTACACAAAGTCTATTTCATAGTTGATGATTGGATATAGCTTCAAGTTAATGAATGAAATTTTGCATTCATAGCTTTCGAATATTTATCACTTTATGTGAAGTAAACAACTTTCGTGAAAATGTGATGTTGCATTTTATTTTTATTAATACACTGTATTCAATATAAAGTGAAAAAAAGGAAGCAACATTTTGTGTCAAAAGCTTTGTCATAGTATTTTTTTTTATCAAATATAGTTAAAGATATAAAAAACCTTCTATAAAACTTTTAACATTAATATAATATTATATAAAAAAATTAAACATATACGATATTGATTTTCTTCACAGTCAAATATTATAAAATAAGAAAGTTTGAAATTATTAACTATTAATTAATTAGAAATGTAAAAATAGCACTACTGATATAGGGTGACAATATTGGTTTAACTATTACAGAAATAATTATACCTAATATTTCGTATTGTTTTCTTATATTAATTTCATAAGTAACTACATAAAGGAAGCACAAATTAAATACTTTAAGAAGATAAACCTGAAATAAAAAGTCTAAGATGCATTTAATTTTATAACTTTTTAGGTGATACACCGTAGAAAATTATGAAAAAAATTTACTTATGAAATGAAAAAGGAGAAAAATATAATATTATTAGAAAGGCATTTAAAATACTTTTTACTTCATTTATGCTGTTTGATTCATCATTTATTGTTGAAAACCATATTCAAGTAGGAAATAGTAAAATCAAAATTAATTAATTAATTTATAATACTAAACTATATTATATATATATATATATATATATATATATATATATATATATATATATATATATATATATATAAACTGAGCTCTACATTAAGAACAATGTAAAAATGTTTTAATATGGTTTGCACTTTAAAATAATAAAACTTCAGGGAATGATATTAGATACCACAAAATATGATATCAAATCTAAAAATATTTCTGGGGGAATATAAATGATGAAATAAGTATACATAATTTTCCTCACATCATCAACTGTCAACAAATTTAATTTTTATTAAGTGCACTAATTAGTTAGATAAAGTTTATATATTTTATGATTCCTTTAATCATAAATCATTCTTAGAACATATTAATATAGTTACTTACTTGTAAGGATGAAGGTAAAACACATCTTTGGTCATCAAGACGACTATTTTGAAGTCGTTCCAACAGTTCAAACAAATCTTGAGTACCCTGTTCATAAATAATTTGTTAAGGTTTCACGAACTATGTATAACAAAAAATACAATTGTTGTTAGCAAAAATTTTAAAACAAAACATTATTCTTATGAATAAAATGCTGTAAAATAACAATTCAACATTCCACAGGAATATTTAATAATAGTTTAGGTGATTCCTTTACTTCATATAAAAAGTGTCTTTGTTAATAGTTACCATGAGATGGTAGTCAAAACATTTGCCACCGTTTGCTTATGACAGAACTTTGGAAAAAAAACAAGTTTTACATAATAACAAAACTTAAATTTTGAATTAAAGATTGTGTCATAAAGTCCTAAAACTGTTAAAAATAATGTAGTTCTCAAACTTTAAAACTATAGCCGCAAATCATAACACGCAATAAAATGTTTTAGTAAAACCAAAAACAATGAAATATTTTATTAAAAATAATATCACAAAATTCTAACTATGTTAAAACAGAACAATGTATATATATATATATATATATATATATATATATATATATATATATATATATATATATATATATATATATATATATATTATTGATCCCAAAAGTATAAAACTCACACTATATTCGAAAATAAAGCATATTTGCAGAATAAGCGAATTCAATTTTAAGATAAAGTATCTTAAAATAACCTATTTGTTTTGCATTTAATTACCACAAAATATGATGATGAAAAATTTACTATATGCATTAAAGTCTTTGTTATATGTTATTAAATGTGTATCTTTAAGTTTTGTATTATATTTTATTAAATTATAAGCTTTTATTTATTTTTACTGCAGAAATATCAAATACTACTTATGAGAAAGAATAAAAAAGCATACTATACTAATGAGAAAGAATAATACTGATGAGAAAAAATAAAAAAGGCATACTATACTTATATATACAATTTAAAAATAAATTGAAAAGAAAGAATGCAAAAGACTCATTTCCAAAATAATACGAAAATTTCAGCTTTCCTAAAGTTTAATGAACGCAATCAAACTGCCATCAGTTATTGCTCAAGCTTCGAAAGAAGCAGCCTTTTCCCCTTTATTTCACAAATATAAGCAGTTTTAATAAACATTGATTAATATGTCAGTAAATCAATTTAAGTTGAAGCATGAGAGATAGAAGATATATTGAATTCAGTTTCAGAAAAATCCAGTGAAATGAATTACAGTTCAAACTTAAATACAGGAAAGAAACCAATTAGTCTCAAAACAAAAAATTCCATTTGGAGACCAAAGGGTTTCATACTTTGAAGAATTTCTGTAAAGGGGACTACAATAGGCAAATAAATGAAATGAATTAGTATACCTTATTTAAAAACTATCATTCAGAATTACTGAGTCTAAAAAGAATAACAAAGAAAAATTAAACATTTAAGTGACTAACGTGCATTAGTGAGCAATTAGTTATAAAGACACCTACATACTCTAATATTTTAAGCAAGTTACAGAAATAATGCTTTTGTAAAAAGAAATTGTACTGCAAATTTATATACTTCATTCCATTTACATTTACAAAAGTAAAAATTTCTATGAATAATTTATGTTTCCCAACATTCAAAGGTATTTAATGCAGCTTAAGACACAATTAAAGAAATACTAGGAGAGTACAAATCAATGAAAAAAGGAGCTTAATCCAAGTATACTGTTAAAGTTATCACGTTTCTTCTTGAGTATGATATTATTTTTCGAAACAGGTGTTTCATGTAAATCTAATTTTTCTTTTGAGCTCACATTACGTAAGCATATATTATTACAACATTCGCCACAGAAATTTTCTTTTGAACACATCAGAAAAATTGAAAAAAATATTTTAAATATTATTTTTTTTTGGTGTTGACTACATTATTTTCAATTAATAAATGACATTTTCTTGAGCGAGCGAAAATTTTATCGAAATTCGGAAAATGGTCGTTTCAATCAGACTTCGAAAATTATTCCATAATTCTACTTTATGTTTCCCAGCCGAATATTTTCTGTATTTTTAATACAATTTGCATAACAAAGAAATTTTTTTATGAAAGCTATTATTGTGGCAATCATTAAATTAAAAAAAAGTAATCTTCAGAGTTAGTACTGACATATACATGTTGAAGTGTCAAAAATATTAACATAGGAAACAATATATATTATGAATAAAAAAATACAGAAGTCAATATATTTTTATTTGCTTTTAATCTCTTTGGAATGAAAGTAAAATTTATAATGAAATACTGTTGAGTAGTAGCATATTTTAAAGTTTTATATTAAAGTACTGATTATCTGTCATATTTATTGTATAAAATAAAAGCGTTCAAAAAAATTCTTCCAAATACATTTTAACTTCAAAAGAGGTATTGATTATGAATAAGATAGCAAAATTGTACCGCACATTCTTATCAGGAATGTTATATATATTTCGCAGAATAATACTTGTAATTAGCCATTCGCACTTGCAAGTGCAATTTTGTATTTTTATAAGAATAGTTTTTAACCGAATAGTTAGCATACAGTTCTATTGTTCTCCACATATATTAAAAAATCCTTCCTAAAACAGTATCCCAAAAAATGAAGTCATTAGAGTACCAACTCTAAGAAATCAAAGTAATGTATTTTTTATTTTGAAAAGAATATTTATGAGAATACAGTGCTTCAGAGAGATAAACTAAATAATCTTCTTAAATCGAACACATATGTTACGTACCAAATCATATTTTCTAGAAACATTTGTAGTATTACTCAGTTTCATAGACACATAGTTGTACATTGTTACTGATACCCTTTAGCTTTCTGTTGCTATTACTACTTCGAGATAATCACTCTAATAAGAGTTTACACAATTGTTTTTCTCATTTGAAATCATTACCACAAACTTGCAGCATAAAAAACTTGTAATTCAGATTTCATAACATTCTTTTTATAGGTACACAAGATGGCATGAGCCACAAATATATCATCGTAGATAACCTTCTCAAAGATTTGATTCGTTTTTTAGACTTTTCCATCAATACTTTTATTGTTCCCTTTCATTTGAATTTTTAGAATTTATTGAATATTTTTATTTTTTAAATTTTGCTAAAGTGTGCCTTGTGAGAGAAAGTTGTAAAATTTAATGTTTTATCAATTCTCTAAAATATCTTAAGATATTGTTTTAAAAATAATGTAAAGATTAAAAAAATTAAAAAGTTTCACGAATTCATGTTCTTTTTAACTGTTCAAATAATCTTAATTAGTTTTAAATTAACTTTGTGTAGTTAAATCGATCGAGATTTTGATCGAAATATTCTTTGCTGCAGAATAGCAGAAAGAAAAACCCTTGCTTAGCACATTTCTATTATAAGCCAATAGGTAGAGAAAATAGTGATAACTGGACTAAAATAATATTAAAAAAATGTTAAATTGAGATTAAAAGATCTCAGCGTGGGTCTGGATTTATAGAAGTACGGAATAAGAAAGGATCCTTCAGTCATGCGCGAGCATTAACACTTCGTAAATGCGCAGTTTTCCTAATCACAGTCTTACGCATATTTAAGACATTGGTCAAACAAATGAATTTTTAAATTTAGAAATTATTTTACTTGAATAGTTAATGTACCATTGTGCTATTAATTAATGTACCAAAAAAATCTAAAATTTACAAAATAAGACAGGACCATCTCTTTAAACATACATACACATTAATTATTAACGGTACACTGGTGGAAAATAAAAATCGTCTGAATAGAATAATGTAACTCTCTGATCATACAATGAAAGCGATTCAGAAAAGAATTAAAATGTACAGCAAGTAAAACATCATTCAAAAAATAATACAATATGATAAAAAAAAAAGTTAGAAATTAGGTTAAAAAAATATTAAAAACATCTAAAAATTAAGAATATTTTATTTTTTGTAATAAAATGGCAGCAAAGATTAAATTTTTAGTAAAAAAAGAACAAAAAATATATTAGATTAAAAGGGAAATATTAAAAATGAGTTATGATAAAAAACAAAAGCACTGTACTCACTGTACAGTGTTTTTGTTTTTTATCATAACTCATTTTTAATTACTCATTTTCATAACTCATTTTCGTAGTAAAAACGTTTCGAAAAATGAACTTTCATAAATACTCCTCATTTAAAGAAAGACATACATGTTTTAGTAAAAAGTACATTTTAAAAAAAGTATACGCAAAATATCTCAATACCATTTGATGTACTATATAATTGGATCATTAACTTTAATAATTACTTACATTTGTTTTACTTGACGACAACATACGAATGCGAGAATTTTATTCGCATAAAAATATCCTTCTGAATATTTTGCTGAAACGTAATTAAATAGAATAACCTATAAGATGTTGTAATTAAACAAATCTGGAATTTCCATTTAAGTATTGATTTTACTTTCGAATCTAATTAATTCCTAATTATTTTAGTTCTTAAGTTTCATTTCGACTGTGATAAATCCTAGAGTTGTTTAATCAAATTTCTATGAAATCATTAAAAGTGAAAAGCAAATTCGAGGAAATAGAGAATATTTTGTAAATGGCGTTTCGTAGTTTTAATGATTAATTTAATTTTATTTTTACTTTAACACTTCTAATTTCAATTGAAAGCAATTATATATATATATATATATATATATATATATATATATATATATATATATATATATATATATATATATATATATATATAAGTGTCTCTTTCTTTGATAATTTCCGTTTCTTTAACATATAGGGTTGTAAGGACTGAAAATGGGAAAATATGAGTTAGATTTTAAAACGATTTTTTTTTACCAAATTGATTTCACTTTATAGATATGTGATAATGAATAAAGAAACTTTTATTAATGCTTAACTTATCTGAAAAAAATATATAATTTGCTGTAACAAGTGATTTACCTTTACAATACTTTTTTGTTATTGGTAATTGTATTAAATAAAATAAAATATTGTTAAATAATTATTTAATTTAGATGCAGAAAAATTAATAGCTGTATAGTGAATAAAATGCAGAAAAAAACGTTTTTGTTTTATATCGTTTTTTTATTATATCACAATCTTTGAGTTAATTATTTAAATATGAGTCATAGATTATGCTAAAAAATTTAATATAAATGAAACGTACTATTAATGAGTTAAGTAAACCAAACATTTAGATCAAACTGAAATAAACAACAAACAAGATTCTTACTTTACTCAGATCATCTGTTTCTTCATCATTTAAAGTCTCTGGAGCTGGTCCCTGCCAGTTCTTTTCCATCGACCTGCGTCTAGAGAAAGATATATAAATTAGACACAAGTTCATACAAGCATGCAATATTGATTATATAGAAAAGCATGAGAAAATTCAACTAGTACTATTACACAATTAGAGAAAAATTCTATGTATAAATTAGTTCAACGTAAAATAAATTATTGGGAAATAACACAGTATATCTTTGGTATTTAGTATTATCTATTCCGTAGAGTTTGTGTATTCAGTGCCTTATTCAGTAATTGTTATAAATGAGTAATTTAATTATTATTTTAAGACAAAAATATGCAAACAGAGATACACAGTAAAATTATGAATAACGTGTCAGAAAAATACTTTTACCACTTTCAAAATATAATGCCAGCACGAAAAAAAAAATAATGATAAACTCCAAGATTCATTTGGTATTTATAAAATTTGAGGTAGTTCACATTGTATATTTAATAATGTGAATTAAAAGAAAATAATATTTCATTCTAAATATGGCCCATAGAACCGCGATTGCTAATTAAATCTAAAATTCCAAAATTAATTCTCACAATTTTATTAAATTTAAACGATTTTCCAAGAAAAACAGAATGGATTGCAATGGTAAAATATATTAATACTCAATAAAAAATATCAACTGACAACGAACACAAAACAGATGACATCTTCAAATATATCTGTATTTCAATGACACATGGTTTGAGTTCAAAATTCTCTTCATAAAAATAAATATTTGAATCAATGAATATATTACAGCGCTTATTAAAATTTGCTGTTCTTTCAAATGCAAATAGCAAAGTAAAATCTTTTATTCACGGGACTCTTTCTATGCAATTTTTCGTCAAAACACCGACAAATTCAAGTGGGTTTAGAGAAGGAATTACAAATACTTTTATTTATTTTTGAGCATCAATTCGTGGTAGAAAGATATTCCAACAAACGTGAAAGAAAATGATGGCATTCATATAGGATAGAATAAATAATTATTTTTTCAGGCAATCCACAAGCAGAATTAAGAATACAATCCAGGCTCAAAAAGAGAAACAAAAATGGAAACACACAATATTTTGTACATAACTCTTTCGGAGTGGCGTGGTAAAAATCGCAAATATCTAAATGCACTATATGAAAATGAATAATTCAGAAATTAATAAGAAAATTTCACAAAATGTTTACTTGTATTTCCATCTATTAACACAAAAGTAGATCTGCTTCGAACAGAGAATATGAATGGGACTCATTTAAATATTGTATTTATATAGAATGTTTTAAAACCCCAGAAGTAGCAAACGAAAATATAAATATGAATAAATTTTATAATCTTTAAAGGATTCAAACTTCAAAAAAATGCTAATAATTTTATCAAATGTGTTCTGTTAAGACATTTTACATTCTAAACAGTTTTATATTTTTCACGCTTATGTTTTAACAATGATGAATAAATTTGAATAACTATATGCAAAATAAATTATAGATGAAAAATTGACGAATGTCAAAAAAGCATCTGGAACAAATTTTAGATTTAACCCGAAGAAATGAAATGCCAATGAATATTCGCTATTTTTTTAAGATCTTCGGTAACATCAGAGACACAACGAACAGAAAAAATGACTGAATCAATTAATATAAGACTGAAATTAATATCGCATAGTTTGTCAGTCCTGTATCTCATGATGTTAAAGTGATATCAATAACATTTAATTTTATATGTAAATAATGTAAAATATTTATTTAACTTGAAAAAGGATGTTTATTGTTTTCGATCGAAATAAATTTTGTTCATTTTTATATTTCTAAGTTAGGTAAAATACATTACCTTCAACAATTAATAACTCAAAGCATTTAATTTTTTTATTTCAGACGAACTTTTTGCAAAGAAATAAATCCTGAAATTGGAATAAGGGAAACGAAAATATAGATATATCTTCCACATTTCAAAAAATTTTCATCCACGAATTTTCAAATGGCATAAAAGGCCTTTTTAAACCCAAACCCACAACCTTACAATTCTTCTTTTATCTTTCATTATCCAATTATCTAAGGAAAATACACAAATACAATGGGAAAACCGAAGAAAAGTAATCTCTGCTAAAATCTATTTGTTTGATTTTTATGAGACCAAAGGAAATAAAGCTTCCTTTATTCATGCTCACTCGAATGAAAAGCAAAAATGCGAACATACTTCAAGAAACTGTAATATTCATGATGCATTAAAATTACTTTCGCAAGCAAACCACTTACCCCACTGGCCAGGACTATCATTTTAAATGATAACAACACAGATAAAAGCCTGACAGAGTGTGAGCAAAAATAAAATAAGCATCCAGTTTTAGTGACTTAATTCTCCCATTTTCCTAAGCCAAAGCTTGCTCACTTAATGAAGTGAATCTGAGCACTTAAGTGACCTTTAATATTCGAAGTATGGAATGGCGGAAGCCAAGGGCTTGTTAAAAGCGTAATTTACGACACATTGAGCTCATTAGATGTCATGCCTACGATGGATTTATAGAGTTTATAAATCATCTAAGGAGAGAGAAATTCGTCTCACTTTTCATCACTTAAACTAAAAGTCATTATAAAGGGGCGTGAAAGTGTTTGTTAAATTCCATTTTAAGTAATATGAGAATAGATAAACACTTTTAATTGCAGCGCACATGCTGAAGGTCAAAAGAAAAATATTAGTTGATGAATAGAAGTGAATTTTATACTTGATGAATTTAAATCTATGAGTATTAAAGGAAATTAAAGAATTTAATTAGCTTGTACGAAACCTTTTAGTTCCATTTAAATTGCAGATTGACACAAATTCCATTTGTGGTTTATGAAACGATGAGGAAAACTTTCACTATTTATTATAATATAAAATTTAAAGTTTTTAAAAAAGAGAGTAATTGATACAGGTATACTTATACAAATGTTCTCACTGAAAAATTTTAATAAAATTCACCTTTAATAAGAATGATTTTAATGAATACTTAAAACAAAGGCAATAATCATAAGAAGTATTAACACCGGGATTACCCTGAACAAGTGTTCTTTGGACTGAAAAGTACAATATTTGATCTAGATGCTGAAGAATGATGTATTTCAGCTTTCTATAATCATTTCTGAATTTGCAGAGTTAATTTTTCCTTTTAAGACAAGTAAATCCGCTTAAGAATCTACAAGAAATCCATCCGTGAGGTAACACTTAACTGATGTTTCAAAAGTCAAACAATTGTTTTTAGTCGGTTACACACGTTTAGTACAATATGGTGTTAATGATAATGACAATTCTTTTAATAATAAGATGGGTATCATCAAATAAAAAGTAAATTGTCATATGAAATTTTATTTAATTTTCTAATTTCTTTCATAAAATATGAAAATATGCAGATGCAATATATCTGGGTTGGCATAATTAACATTTTGCGTTGAAAAAAAGCTTTTGAATAATCTTCTTTCTCCTTTTTTTTTACAAAAAATAAAGAGAATTTCGTTTGTTTTAACAAAAATAAAAGAGAAGATTTAAAAAAAGTTATTTTAAAATATCCTCTTCTTTTTTACCAAAAATAATAAAAGTAAAACTATAAAATGCTTATAAGCAAATCATGCAAGCCTGCAAACTTTTATAAATATGATCAACATTCATATTTATAAAAGGTTTCAGACTTAATTTGAATGACAGAATTACATCGAATAAAGTGCCATTTAAGACAGAAATCATTCTCAGATTACCTAATTTGAAGTGAAGTGAGGTAATAAATTAACTCATTTCCTTCATTTGAAGTGATTTGAAAAAGAACTGAACTAAAGAGCCAGTTAAAATGTTTTTTGATTTTCGTTTGAGTAAGCGAGTCTCTGAAGCAGTAATGATGAAATATGATCATTTTACTTGTATAATTTCGATTTCGATTAATTAAATGTTGTTCAGCCATTAGTGGAACTTTTAGTAATTTATTTCACCAACTTGTGTGTGTGACAGTTGTTAAGCATCGCTTAGAAGCACAGGAGCTACTTTAGAATAATTCGATTATACAATTTAAAATATTCAGATTTACGTGTTGAAAATACACTTCAAATTATCTAAAATTATTAGTTGTAAAACATATCATTGCCTTATAAAATAATCTCAGAGAAAGAAGCTTCAAAGATTCGAAGTCAAGAAGTAACGTGGTCATAGTGTTTATTTACCCGGAAGTACATTCAAATTCCGGAATAAGGATTATACTCCAAGAATTTAAGAAAAATACCATATTCAAACTATTTCCTAGATCCTAATTATCACATTCTTTCTCTCATTCCTTTACAGAAAGCAAAATAATACAGTTAAAATGCTAATTAAAGTTTCTGTGTAAAATTATGAAACATTTTTGATTTGTTAAAGATGGAAAATAAAAATGCATAATTCTATTTCCTTTTATACGAGTTAATGAATTGTTCAGTATGTATTTTATTTAAATGTAAATTCGCACAGAAAAAATCAGTTTGAAAAAATTAATTAGGGACTACTCTTCAGTAAATGCAAAATATTGGATAGATTCCTTCCTCCCATAGAAAGGTAAGGATAAAAACGAAATTGTTAAGACTGTTGTAATATATGTTAAAAAATCTACTCTAGAGAAATATATTCCTACGGTTTATCGAATGAGAATATGATTAGGTGTTAAAATAAATCCTAAAACATTTAATCAATGAAAATTTGGAATTAAATATATTTGATATCAAAAAAGATTTAAACATTTTTAAAACAATGATCATATTATGCAAGACTACAGTATATCTTCAATTGTAATAGATAGAGAAAAGTCAAAGTAACTACTTAAATTTAGTAGATATCGTGATTATACTTTATTCAACATAAAACAAAAACAATGAGCATTTCTCTATCAAAGGTAAATCTTTATATTCTGCAATAAAAGTTATAAATGAATTTGCATGCCTCTATATCAATCTATCTCTTATTCTAGAGAAAGAGATTTAAAAGAAACTAGAAACTTGCTCACACTAGGCAGGAAAATATGAATACGATTCAAGTTGCAGGGAACAATAAAGAAGACATGCCACCTCCTACCGCCTTTGAGAGATTATTGGCCCGAAAGAGTAATCCATCAAATTGGTTGTCATTTTCATAGCTTTTCCGGACAGTCACCGCTCAGCGTACAGTAATGGCATCAAAAGCTGTCATGATACACGAAAAATTGATACCCGTGAATTATTAAGTTAAATATTATTGAACGCCAGAGCTGACAGTTTCAGATTGCTTCGCATTATACAAGTTTAAAAGGAGCTTTGCACCTGCTGACAGCTTTAGAAATCCTTTATAAAGTTCTAAAGCTGAGAAAATCAGCGGAATCTTATTTGATCCATCCAGTAAACATACAAAATGTAATATTTAAGTGAGGTCGTGCAGTTTGAATGCATTAGGACCTCTTCTAATTGATCTAAAATGATAGTAACAATGGTCAAGGAAGATTTGAGTTCGTAAAGCTTTCAACAAATTATTCAACAAAACTCTCACCGCAAAGAAATTCGCTTTAAATTTGAGAATAAGTAGTTTCAAAATAAACTTACTGTGAGTTATATATTTTCAGAATTTTTGGATTTAAGAACTATTTTCAGTAAAAAGTTTGTTAGGAAGTTTTTTTTTCCAATAGATTTTATTCTAGGATAACTGAAATCATCTTGGTATGTAAAAACTAAAAGCCTGAGAAAAATAGTCAAATAAATGTAACAACCTGATAAAGAGAAATATTATTCTAAAATGAAAAAATAATAATAATAATTATAAAAATTTAGTTTTTTTCTTTTACTTTTATTCAACAATGATAAAGAAGGTGTTTCAAAGATGTTTTTATAAAAAATGCTTTATTCACATTTTCTCAGGATTCTTGTAAAACGAAAGTTGGCCTTACAGAATGCTTTGTATGTACATTATTAAAAGATAGTGCAAAACTATTAAAATATTTACTATTTAATTAGTGCAAAACTATTTAATATTACTTATTTAGATTTTAAACTAAATGATTAGAATTCAGTGAAAATAATTCTATAATGCAATACATAAAAAATATCGATGTTTAGGATGGAAGAGGAGCTATCTGATTAATTATGGGGTTATTATACATATTTTACATTTTTAAATCAAAATTATTTCCAATATGTGTAGTCACACGCATTTTGGAAAGAAGTGTTTGCAAAACAAATGCCTTTTTTTAAATTGCTGGTGCAGAAATAATGTGTTTAAAATAACTTGAAAATTTATTATGAAATGCTTTCACTTAAAATATAAAAAAGACATTAACACAACTTTTAAATAATTTTACATTGACAAATCATAATTATTATTACACCCCCGCAAAAATGTATTAGTATATGAAACATTAACATTAGGAATTACTTAAGATTCAATGCAAATATGGACAATACAAAATGACCATGATAAATATTTTAAATAACGTAACAATAAAAGATTAACTAAAAATGAGACTATGTTTTCTTAAAATTATGCATTTCTATATTTTGATATGCTTTTATTTTACAGGCTGAGTATAATGATAATTAAAACTTATCTTAGCATTTTCAAAATATAAAAGCAATTTACTTCATTCGATGAAAGATTTGAGAGAGAATAATGAAGATTTCAATTCTCAAAAATGAAATCAGCTGGATTTAATTTTAATTATAGAAATTCAGATAAAAATCATAAAAATAAATATGCAGATTTTAATGAATTTAAAATAAGATCGTTGATTTATGCTTTCAGTTTTATTTTTGCTTTCTACTTCTAAAAAAAACCCTTATATCATACGTATTTATTTTCTTATTTTTTAAAAGTTCAACAATGAAATATAGAATGGAAATAAAAATTAATGAGAGATTGAAATAAGAAAGAAAGTATTAAGCTTTAAATCATTTATTATTATCAAGTAATAGAAAATAGATGATGAAAAAGGAATAGAAAGAGGGGGTACTATAAAAATATATAATAATTTATAAATAATATATATTTAAATATAAAACAACGCTAATAAAAATAAAGCGAATTTCTTTTCTTCTAAGCAAACATTTATTTCTATCTCTCATTACACATAAATAAAAAATAATATTCATTAATAAATATAGTATTTATTTAATTAAATAATTATTTTGTGTAAAATATATAACCATATAAAGTAAATGAATTGACCTGTTATATTTTTTTAATATTGCCAATACAAATGTGTAAATATATTAATTCGAATTAATTTTCCCCCTGAATTTATGATAAACTATATAAATGACCCTGTGTTTTCAGATATAAAAATAACCTTTATAAATAGATCGTGATGTTAGTTGAACTGCGTGCCTTTATTGCAAATGGAAGTTTTGATGTATCACTTTTCTATTTTAAATTACTTTCTGTAGCATTATTAATTATATTTTTGATTTCATTACTCTTATCAATCACTGTTAAATTGAATGAATACATTTCATTATATTTTTAATCGATGTGAATTATACTATACAGCATATTTTACCAACACTATTGTTCCTAATTAATTAAATTAATTATTAAAGAATAATAGAGTGTTGAAAGGGATATGGTTAAAAATATAATTCGATTAGTTTGTTAGATAAATATTATTTCGTTATGCAGTCGTTTAAATGCAGGTAAGTTATCTGAAACAATCGGAATATGACGAAATCGATTCAAGTGGAATAATTTAATTGGAATCAAAAATCAAACATTAAATTTTAAAAGAACGTTGAGATAACAGATAAATTACAGTAACAAAAGGGAAAACTCTTATTTTTTGTATGTTACACATCTATAGCTCACATTAAAGAATTTAGATTGAATAAACTCTAGATAAGAAAAAAAAGATTAAAAGTACAAATTTTCTTTCTATTAATTAAATTCCTTCAATAGATTCACTTTATTTATCGATTTTGTAAAATGTAGTTTGCTTTAAAACATTATTTTCATTGACATTTCATGTCTTGTAAAAATGACTGAAACATATTTTGTAAACATTATTTTAGAAATTGTCCTTTAAATTATGCACACAACTTATTTTCTATACCCAATAAAACTCCTCAATATTATTGTTAACGCATTAGTCTATTATTTAAGATTTTAGCTTATAAGAATAAAAGGAACTAAATAAAATACATAAAAAATATGACAAAAACCAATAAAAGTAAAATTTCCATACAAAAAATATTTCATATTTTATAGTTTAAATAACAAGTTAATAGTAATAAACTGTGTATATAAAAAATAATATAATGTTATTCCTAAAATGAATTATTACCATAATAGAAGTTCTAATGGCAACTCTCACACACATACTATGACTAATATTGTCATAGTATCTACTAATGTCTAATATCTCATATACCTTAAATATTATAAATCTACGTATATCACTGGGTGATTTGCGTAGTTCATTTTGTTTTGAAAAATTTCAATACAAATATATATGAATAAAGAGGATAACGAATAAAATTGAATTTTCAAATAAAAATCTACATTAGTCAAAGAATTTCAAATAACCTATATTCACATCTATATCAACTGTACTACAGGGTAAAATAATATGAAGGCACAACAAAACTTTAATGAGGCAAAGAAAAACTTTTCCCGAACTTAGTAAAAAAGATGGGTATAGCATTCTTTCTCACTAAACTTTATAATCACATAAACAGTAGTAGTAAGAAGAATAAAAAATAAAGTACTTCTGCTTATGTCTACTAACAAATTAAACAACAAAAGAAAAATGAAAAAATATAATGAAATTTTAAATCCAAAGTTAAAGCATTTTATTTTATGTATATTTTTAGATAATATGTGTCAAATAACTTGGGCTTATTTTTCTCTACCACTTGTAATAATTAACAACTTTTGTATTTAAAATGCATTAGAGATGCATAATAGAATTTAGTGGCAAGCTGACATCTAATTTTAAGAAAATATAGTAATATAATTTGTGTGAGCAATAGATCAGTACTAGTCAAAATTTAAGTTTTCCTCCTGATACTCAAAACTAGATCTACAGTAGAAATAAATGAAACTCAGCTTACATTAATATCTATGCGGTTTTGCATAGTATCTGTTCCAACTATTCCCCCATTTGAAGTTTAAGATGAAAAAAAATTAAATCTATATCTTGAACATTCTCTCTAACAGTTAAAGATGTTAAAAAAGACGTAAGTTTTGAATACGCAGTTTAATTTTTTTAATGTTTAAAAAGCACATTGTGATTCTGTAATTTTCCTTAAAAAAGAGTAATAAAAAGTAAGAAATACAGTATCAAGTATTCAATATATATATATATTAATATAAAGAAAAGACATATATAAATATAAAGTAATAAATACAATACTAAAAATATATATAATGTTGGAACTATAATGCATAATAGGAAATCTAGCCAGCGCAAAAGCAGCTAAAGAAAGATTTGCCTATATAAATAAGATAAAACATGAAGAAAAGTAAAATCAGAAATATAAAATTGGAAAGATACTAAAGTATATGAAGCAAAAGACAAGAAGGCATAGGGACCACGTCTTCATCAGGAGGGAGATGGTCAGCTATGCAAAAATTTAAAATTAAAATTTAAAATTTAAAATTTGAAGATATTTCTAAAACTATTTACCCTGAAGAACTTTCTCTAATTAAAACTAATTTATGTGAAACTATAACAGAATTTCTGGATTTATTTATCAGTATTGATAATTCCACTACATATATAGACATTTTCGACAAAACTAATCAGTTTAATTTTCATGTTAATAAGTTAATTTCTTGGAACTCCAATATTTCTTTAAAAATATACAGAAACATTATAATTAATGAGCTTAATCGTATTTATATAATCTGTAACAATTATGAATGTACTAAAAATCAAATTAAACGTTTAATAGCTCACCTAAAAAATAACAATATTCCAATTAATTTTATTTTAAAATATGTAGGAAGTAGGGAATCGCTTGTAAGATTGAAGTCCAAGCATTGAAGTTCTTACAAGAATCCTGAAAATACCTACATATATACACTTTATTTTATACATAACTAAAACTTAAACCCCTTTATAATACACTTTAACTTTCTTAACCACTTTAACTTTTTGAATTTAATTACTTCAGGCAATATTTCTTCATTCTAATTTCAATTTTACTTTTGGCAACTTCCTACTATTCTCATTTATAAATTCAATTTGATTTACTGGCATTTGTATTTTCTACTGTATGTATCTTTTACTGTATGTACTATTCTACTGTACTTTTGTTACATCTATTGTGAGTATTTTCATCTATAGTGAGTATTTTTATTTTTCTGCATATATATTTTTCTTTTCTACATATATATTTAGTCTATTATTTAACAAAGTTCTTTTAATACGAACACTCTTCGGGGGAATTGCTCGAAGAATTTTAGACATCTGTCCTTCGAGCTTGTCAGAAAAGAGTGTTCATTTTTGCATAGCTGACCATCTCCCTCCTGATGAAGACGTGGTCCCTATGCCTTCTTGTCTTTTGCTTCATATACTTTAGTATCTTTCCAATTTTATATTTCTGATTTGACTTTTCTTCATGTTTTATCTTATATATATATATATATATATATATATATATATATATATATATATATATATATATATATATATATATATATATTATAGCACTGTATTTTTTCAAATTATGCCTGAAAATACCTTTGTCATATTTATAGGATTGGATTATAATTGTAGATAAGAGTTTACTATGCATAACATTAATATCCAAAAATACAATTACAAAAAATCCAATTGATTTATGAAACTTAAAGAAACAGACTTTTTTTATTTGCAAACGAATTATGTTTCTATAAAATTGCATAGCTTAAATTCGTTTAAATATACTTGCATTAATATTAGCTTATGAGTCTATTTAAATAAATTA
This sequence comes from Latrodectus hesperus, assembly GCA_037975125.1. Lineage (NCBI taxonomy): Eukaryota > Metazoa > Arthropoda > Arachnida > Araneae > Theridiidae > Latrodectus > Latrodectus hesperus. The sequence goes on from CM075854.1 coordinate 22,282,978, forward strand.
TTGTTGAAATTTTAGTTAATTTAAAATACAAAACAAGTTTTAAACGAAAAATATTTAAATACATTTCTCACAAAATTAGAAAATAAATCTGTCTCTTTTCCCACTACAAGAAAAAAACACAGTCTCTTTTCTTCCTCTTCTTTCAATTTAAATTTATATACAAAAGAGTTAAAAAATAAAGAAGAAAGAAGAAGTCACACTTTTGCCATGTTATAATAAGGACGTTCAATTTAAATTTAAAGAAGAAATAAGCTTTCACAGAATTCTATTTAAAATATTTATTTAGTTATTTTGAAAATCTGAAAAGTATTTTATTCTTAAAAAATATTTATGCATTTGTATTTTGCATTGCAGTTTTTATACATTATCATTTAGTAATAATAATAATAATACAGTTATCAGAATATATCATGATTAAGTACAAGAAAATTGTCAAAAGGAATAAGGAAATAATGTATAATGAGTTAGAATTAAAAAAATACCGTATACAGTATCAATATAAATGTTATTCTTCGATTGTTGTTTTTTTTTATATTCTTACCAGCTGAATAGTAGGATGGTTGGTGTTCAATTTTCAATTTTTCATTTGGATTCGAATACCGAAGATTAAGTATTGGTTTTGATTGTTAATGCTTGATAATAATAAAAATATCATATCTATTTATAATGTTTACTTCAAATTGTTCTTTGTAGAAATCTAGCGGAGTATTAATGAGCACAAATGAGCTCTTATTTAATTTCTCATAAGTTCCCTTGGGGTAACACAAAAGGAACTGCAGGGCCACATCCGTCTCGTGGTTTGTTGACATCTGTTTTAGATTTCTGTTTAAATCAATTAAGTTTTTTTTTAAAAAAAAGCTTTAAATAGTTGTTTTTGTTTACAGAAAAACAATAGAAAGCAACAGAAAAGAATGATTTGTCGCTTTATGGTCACTTTTCATTTATCAGGGCTGATACAATCAGGACGTAGAAAAGACAACGGATTCCAAATAAGTATTCACATCCAAAGTGGGAATCGAACTTATGAATGAATGACCAGGCAATTGATTATTTAAATGCAAGCAATGCGAAACATAGAAAAGTGGAATGCTTCATAAATAGTAACTGCATTTACGCGATGAAAGAGATAAAAGCTAAAATATGTAACGCCTTTACATAAACAGATGCACCTATATATAACAGAAAAACGCAACATTCTTTGTTTATTATTTTAGAAATGGAATATCTAATCTTTTGTGTTTCGAAGGTCAAGATTTAAGCAACTGTTGATTGGCTCTCACATGCCACTATTCCACAATACAGTGGGTAATTTGAAAAGAAAATGAATTCTGCAAAATATTGCCAATTTAATACTATTGAGAAAATCAGAAATCACTTTAAGGATATTGCAGCATTAGTACGCGAATACAAAAACATATTAAAACGAACTATTTTATTTACGAAACCTCGAATAATAATTTTTTTTACGAAAATTTTGTACAATGAATTTTTGATCAAATGTATTACTTCTCCTACCATTTCGTTCTTTGTATGACATACTTCAAGAGAAAATTTACAGTGACAGAAATTTCAAACGTCAAATCACGTGCCCTAAATGATTTCTGGTGAATATTAAATGGGCACAATGAATGAAAATTAGAAATTTTTCTACTATTTATTACTTTACGCACTCTTTTTTAAATATTTTTTTTTATTTGGGAAAACAAAAATATTTCCATGTGTACCAAGGAATACCACACAGGGCCCGAAGGTACAACAAATGTACTACAAAACAAATCCAAATAAATCATGAGATGAAAAAAATAATAATAAAAGAAGGCAGAGAGAAAAAAAAGAGATATAAAAATGAAAAAGGAGTTAGATAACAGCATGGATAAATTTTATAAAAAATTCAAAATTCTCTTTCTTAACTAGGTCCACCATAATCGGGGGCCACCTGTTATTTAAGTCTTTACAAAGCTCGTTCCTTTCTTCTGAAACAGATGGGCATTCAAGAAGAATGTGAGAAGGGTTGTCACTCCCAGAGTTGCACATGCACACCTCACTGTTTTTAATGTGAAAACGGTGTAGGTAGCTATTGAATTTCCCATGTCCAGTGAGGAATTGCGTAATTATAAAGTCAGTGTAAAACATTTTTTAAGTATTGGGCTTAAACATATTTCTTGAGGAAAAAAATATCGCAATAATATGAAAATACTTAAAAATGTATTCTAAACTATTATATGTTTTCACTCATTGACAAACTGGTTCTCGTCCGAAACAAAAGCAATTTATTCAGCAAACACAAGTAATTCATTTTGATTTTATTTAAGTAATTCATGAAATCTCAGTAGGTTTAACAGCTTAATACAGGTTTGTTTAACGTTTAAGAGTTTCCCAGAGAATGTTATCGAGACAAAATGCACAGACTGCCATACACAAAATAGTAACCTCACAAGAGTTAAAGTTTGAGGAACTGCATCAAATTGTTGGAAATAGAAAATTCTCATTACCGACAAAATAACCATATTTCTCGAGATAATATCCGGTATTTCGCTATATTAACTCGTCAAATGGAATACAACGTCATGCAAGACTTCCCACAAGACGTTATGACAGAAAATCACTTGTTTCAAATATGAGTTGTGAGTTGTGCGTCAGGAATCACACACACACACTCACGTTATAATTCAGTAGCGCTGGACCAATCAATCCTGTGAATTCAGGTCACATGGTAGGCTGATAGCAAATTGGAGAAAAGACTTGCATTGACATCCCCGGTAAAAGAGGTAGTTCTCATCTGGTCTTTCTTCTTCGATAATTATCTCCTTCGAAAGTTTTCCCTCGTTACCTCAGTACCCCCACCCTTCCCACCTGTAACGTTTATGACATACGGTTCAATGCACCACGAGTTGAGAGCACCCTAGGTAAATATTGAAAGGAAAACCGCTCCGTTTGAGGGAGAAATTTTCTACCAAATTTCTTTCACCTATTTTTACTTTTTATCACTCGTAGAACGCATTATCGTTTGAAAAGGAATTACACTTAAATAAGTCGTAAGAATAATTTAATTTTGCCACTTTTTTTCAATAATTACAGTACAATACGTTAACAACGGTTTTTATTCTAATCATTTTTTATTAGATAAATAGATACAAAATTAAAAATCGGAAATAATTTATTTCAAATAAGCGTTGAGAATTATCTCCGATAATTTTTTTTATATATCACGGGAAGTGTTCGCATGAATGGCTGAGAATTTTTCTGTTAATGATGTTAATTCATAATTTGGAGCTAGATACTGTTGATTTTTCCCTTTGTATATTTAAAATTTAATCTAAGCATATTTGTTCTAACTTTTGATAGAATTTGAATACATTTTTATGATTAGTCGCAAGTGAGCCCCCTTTTAACAAAAAAAAAATTCTAGTTATTTTTAAATATAGGCCGAATTTCAAAACTTTTTTTTCATCTTGGAATATAAAAACATTTAAATTAAAATGAGAATATTTTATTATTGGATTATATATGGGAGATTCCAAAATAAAAATTTGCATACAAAATATTTTTAATTGTTATGAATTTCTCTAAAATTATATCAACAAATTAGGCAACATTTAACTGTAATCTATTAAACAATTTTATAATACATGAAGCAATTGGATAAAAATAGTTTTACTGATAAATTTATGTATTATATAATACATGCAATCATTTTTTATTATTAAAAAAGTATGCAATATTGTTTTCTTAGGTATTTATACTTAGAAAATTAGGCGCTAAAACCACAGTTTTAAAATATTAGGAAAATGAAGATCACCATAAAAAATGCTGGTTGTATATAATAAATTTTTTAGATTAGGATTTGATAATTTTTCTTTTAAAACACATCTAGACATAAATACTCAGAAAATTTGTATAAATTATTTCTAAAAGTTTTCAAAATTTTACTTATTGTTATTTTTTGCTTAAGTTGAAACGAAACAGATGTTTCGGAATCTAAATGCCTTTATTCTCAGACTAAAATGAAAACAAATTGGATAGATTTTTACAAACATTCCTTTACAGATCAAACAGTAAGGACCTTTCAATGGATTACGGGGATTGATTTGCTTTGTGTTGCTTGGTAAGAAAGACGAAGGCAAATAGATTGGATTTTCTGTTCAAATACGGTCAGTTGATTTGATGACACTAACATTTTAAAATTAAGTAAAAAAATAAAGTTAATGAAGAAAAAATATAAATATACACGGAAAAAATGAAGTGTTCTACAAAAAAAAGTAGAATAGTTGTATGCCACAATGAGTTGTATGACGCACAAATTACTCTGATATTCAAATTTCCCCAGGAATACAGACAAATGTGATTGAAAAAAGTTTATACTGTAAGCTGGTAAATTTGAAAAATCAAATGTTACTATTTTTTTATAATTGCATAACATTTTTTCCTGCTAGTTTTTTAAGCTACCGAGTAGACGTTTGTAAGCATGAGGTCTATTTGCGTCAGAAGACTGATTATCCAAGGAAATGCTAAGCGCCAATTCCAAACTGAGCACAGTGGGACTAAAACTTCCTGCTATGCGTGTGTTACGCTCTTCAACTTGAATTTTTTTATTTTTTTACCGAATTACTTCACAAATCTCTCTTATTATCAGTCACAATGAACCATGAAAAATACTATGCAAAATGTTACTTTCGCAGACAAACTAAATTATCTTAGAAAAATTTTAAGATATAAAATAAAGATTCTTCTGAACCAATTTAAAATATTTGTTATATTATTTATTTATTTACTTATTTATTTCGAATGCTCGGACAATTGGCTGTAACGTCATTAGGTCCTGCCTTTCGGCTCAAGAGGCGGAAATGATGTATCATGTATAGTGGGGAACGCAGCCTATTTAAGATTTTTTTCCAAATAAATTTGTATTTACAAAAAAAAAAAAAAAAACTATTTCTGTTATAAAGATTAGCTAAGCAACAGATGTTTATTATTAGATATTTCTACATTAGGAAGTAAATCAAAAGAATAATTATCGCTTTTTTGATTTATTAATTTTTCATTTTTGTTACTGGCGTAACTTGTTATAAATTACATATTTGAATCTTACATTAGCTGATTATTTAAGGGGGGTGGTGCAAGAAAATGGACTGAAAAACACATTTTTCAATTTTAATATTTAAAAAATATAGGCATTTTTGCTTCTAATGATACTAAAATTTTTATTCTAGCTGCAATAGAAGTATTTTATTTTTATTCTTAAAATATGTAAACAAATGCTTTCGCTCAGTGCCACGCCCACTGAAACCAAAACTAATCGCTACGCTTGTTGCTTTTAACTATGAATTCATTTAGTGAAGAATATTTTTCTTAGAAATAAAAAATAACCGAATCTAGTAGTAACCTAGTAGAACCTAGTAGCTTAGTAGCAGTAACAGGTAGCATCACAGCACAATAGAAGTAACAGGTAACAATAACAGCATAGTAACAGTAACAGGTAGCATCACAGCGTAGCAGGTCCGAGTCAGTCGGTATAAAAATGCCGGGTTCAATTTTTCACAGGGAGTGTTTGAGAGCTCATCGAGATTTTCAAAAGCAACACGAGAATATAGTTATTTTTCGAAATTTCTTCCGGATGGCATTATGTAGTGGATGTTTAAAAGTGTCTCAGTTGATAGATTATCCATTTCGAGGAGGAAAATTAAAATCTTTAAGAAATTATTCAAAAGAAAGATTGCATTCATGAACAAAATCAAATAATATGAAAAAAAAGAACTATATAAGTGCACTGCTATGAGCAAATTAATATGAATTTGTTGAATGCTCAATTTTTTTACATTTCTGATTTTTTGTTTTAAATTTACGTGAGTGCAATGATAATTTGGAGCAAGTGAAACAACAATCATTAACTTCAAGCAATTACTATAATATTTGAATTTGATGCAGCAGTATACATTTGCAATCTCATTTTTATGTAATTATTATAATTTCGAAGTATGTTTATACTTATATATGTACACACAATTGAAAATTTTCATAATAATGATTTGTATACTTATTCCCTTTTAAAAGATTCTTATTCAGGAGTTCTTAGTTTTAGAATTTAATTTTGAAACAATAATTATCATAAACTATTTCATTCATAATCATTTTAATACTGTTACTGATATTATGGTCGTTGAAGACTTTGATTTATAATTAATATTAATTTCCTACCATTCTGATTGATGCAATTTTTAGAAAAAATACTTTCTTAATCACTCATAAGATGAGTTCTTGCAAAATAATTTATTTCAATTAATTTTTGTGTGTGTGATCAAGATCTCATTATAAACTGTGAACCCTAATCTATTTAAATTTCGAGCATCATACCGGAAAACATTTGCTTAGCATAAGAATTCTGAATGAATGCTTTCACATCAATTTGCTTAGTCAAGTAATCAAGAACAAATTTAATTTAGCAATAGGTTTGAGTAATTTTTTTCTATAGAAACACTCTCAAAAATACCCCAAAGGAGAATAAAATAAAATAAATATTACTAAAATTGAATGAAATCAAAGTAATTAAATATTGACGGATATTATTAATGAAAATGGAAAAATAGTTTGGAAGGGGTTGTGTAGCTAAGATTTATACAGTAAATTTGAATATTATGGACCTAAAACTAGTTTTAGTCAAAAAATAATTTTAAAGAAGTTAATTTAAGTCTGAAAAATTATTGCCTAAGAAATTATCAAACTTGTTTAGAATGAGTAACTAAATCATGTTGATATTAAAGATTTTAACAAGACTCAACTTAATATTTAATTGCAAATCTTTTTAAACAAAGATAAATAAAACATTTAAAGTAATGAATCTAAATTTATTTCATTTTTAAAAATTGAAATTCATTATATTTTAATCAATTTAAGCTGAATAAAACTCTGATAGGATACACATAAAATTCTTTAACACATTAATTTAACTGCGCAAGAAAGAGTTACAAATTTTTGAGGAAAATAATTTTTTACTAGTAATGGAGATCAACAATTTAAAAATGTTTGCAAAACGTACGAATTTTCGAATAATTTATAAAATAAGATACTCTCAAGTTTTACTACGTAGACGCGCGCGCGCGTTGTCGATGTTATACAGTGATACAATAACTATTTCAATTATGGGCGTTTTTCATTTTTACTCTACACTTATTCCCCTTCAAATGAATTAGAGTGGACTTCTTTATATCAAGAGAATATTTAATTTTTTCCTTCTATACAATTAATTAATAATCAATAATCTTATTATTTGTTTTTCAATTTAGCTATCAATGTAAAAATTAGCATACATTATGACTACAATCCAAATTAATTTCAAGGAAATAATTTCTTTATTCATTAGATAAAAATTTAACTCTGTTTTGCTCATGATAAATTATTTTTTTAAACCCCTAAAGAAGGTAATGTTTTAAAACTGATATTATATAAAACATTTTGAGACAGAGAGAAAAATGCATATGAGAAATAAGCAATCAAGGATTAGAAAATTTTTAAATTGAAAGTTTTATAAAGGAATTATTAGAAAAAGAGAATATATTGTGGAAAAAATATTTTAAAAGTATATTGAAATACATTAAACTCCCGATTATATACATATAAATTTGAGAATTTAATGCAATAGAAACAGAAATGCGTATTATAATGATTTTTATATAAAAAGAGATACATATATATATATTTGTAAGATAGAAAAAATAATTTCTACTATTCATCTAAGGATACGTTTTGTTATTTATTGGGTGTATAAATTGTTCAAATATATATTTTCGTTGGGATGTTGATTGTTTTTCATAATTTTGTGAATTATCAGCGTCAGAGTCGCAGCATTCATTTCGGTGGATAATCAGGAGTTTACTGTATTTCATAATGGCTCATTTCTAGAATTGTGTTACAAGATATAATAAGGTCATAAAAGTATATGTTGATTTTGCACGGTGTTTTGTTGAATATGTCTTCAATCCGTACGTTAAAAAGTGAACTTTACAAATCAGTAGATTCTTGAAAATAATGATTCTAAATTATTCCAGGTAGACCAAAATGTTCGGAAGTACTATGACTGTAATGTTCGAGAGAAAAAAACAAAAGGCAAGGATAAACTGTTGTACTAACATAACAAAACCGAAATTCATGAAAAATGATGCATTTAAATATAAACTGTTCCTAATTTATTGTTTTAATGTCATTCCCTTTTAAATAACCATGACCTCGTGTTCTATACAACAATCCTTAATGGACAGCTTAACAGAAAGTTTTTGTAAGGCAGTGAATAATGGCAGCGTTTTGCCTTCTGCTAGGACTTTTCAATGACAGTAACCCGTACTCATGTTACAAAAGAAAAAATACAAGAAACTCCCCAACACCCCGACAGACATACATAGCAGTGCAGGTGAGCCCCGGACTGTACCTTTAGATTAACGGGTTTGGAATACTTGCCCGTCACCAAGTGTTTCGTCATTTTGAACCACAGTTAGGTGATGAGGTCATACCTGAGCTAGCACTCTCCTCTCCACATCCACAACACACCAGCGGAAAGACTTTGGACGTCACATGTTAACGTGGACTTGTCCCCAACCCACTGAACTCCAGCAACTCAGTGTGGGAGAGGGTATATGGTCACCCTTCCAACCACTGCCCGCGGCAAATGATGCTTCACTTTGCTGATCTTAACGGGAAGCTGCTGATCCACTGGAACACCACGACAGATGCACATATAGAAAACCCAATATCCGTCTCCTGGTGTTTAATAACGATTGGGATTGAACTCGGAAGCTTTGACTTTGAAGAGCTCGGAACCTTTGACTTCGAAAGAACTTGTATGAAACAGTTCTCTTTATCATCACACTCGATAAGCAAGCAGTGTGGTATTTGCTATGACAGAAAGGATCTTATAAAAACACTTAACTCCAGACAGAAATCGATGACAATCAGAACATAAAACGAAAATGGATTTGTCGTTTAAAATAGACTGTCTCGATATCAAAGTAATTAGGTTTTCAGAATAATACTATTGGAAATATAACCGAAGATCGATATATTCGAAATTGGAGACAATGAAAACGAAGGTGCATATATATGAAAAATACAATGAACGTAACTGAATGTGAGTGGGTATTTACAAATGCATGAATGTGCTCGGTGAGGGGAAAATGTTCTTTAATTAAACCTATTTTAATGTTTCTTTATAACATTGATGTGATAATAGTCTTCGGAAGGTAAAAGAAGTTGGATTTGTGTATAATGCCAAAGGCATACATTTAAAAGCATAAATTTTTATTGAAATCCATTCGCAATTTATGCTATGCATTGTTAATAAAAAAGATCAACTAGAGCCGAAATGGTATAAGATAGCAACTAATTATAAAGACTATGACAAATAATTTCATGTTAATCAATAAATAAAACTCAAAAATACAATTTCCTAAATAAATGTACTAGTTTTATACTTACAGACTACTTAGTTATGGTTAAGGCATAGATATTTTTGTTTTCTTTATTTCAACTAATAACTCTAAATGTGTCATATTTACTATGTTTATAGTTTGCCCTTCAGATGTTTTTTGAATAAATACAGAGTAGTTACAAAATAACGATGCTCGTAAGCTGGCGTTAAAATGCAAAAAGTCATTACGGCTTAAACAAAAGGCATGATTAAATGCAGAGAACCGAATAAATTAGGATCCATTAGAGAGTAGGGGGAGAGGGTATATTAATTCTTAAATACATACTTTATTACGAAGTCTTTTTAACAGTTAATTTATCTTTCGCACCTGCATGCTAAAGGAAGCGTTCTCAGCAGGACATAAATTAGCACCATAAGTTGCGCTAAACCACATTTACTAAAACAAAATAAAAAAGGGAAAAGTAAAGAAATATGCTGAATAATTAGTCAGAAAATATAGATTAATGAGAGGGAGCTTATGTTAAAATAAGAGCATTAGCAAGATACAGAGTGAAAAACCCTTCAAGGTAAAAGTTAGAAGCAAAATGCATACATTTCTTTGATATTTTTGAAGTTAAAAATTATTATTTGTAACCGTGGCATATGTTATTGATCGAACATAATCGAATATTTTTGTGAAACTGATATTATATAAATTTTTATGTGATATTTCATTGAAGCAATGCAAACTTGAAAATAATAATAAATTTAAAAGATAAATTTATTAACGAATATAATTATATGCTGTATATCATAATAAATACGTTTTCACAACAAAATATCTTTGATAATTGAAGTATTCTAACATAAAATAACATAGCAGCACATTAATTAGGGAACACTTTTATTTGTTTAGATATTTGATAGAAAATGCAACTGACCAATTCGCATTTATCTCGGAAAACTAAATAATCGGATTATAAAAATCTTAATGGAATTTAAGATTTAAGAAAATACAAAGTTCAGGATAAATAATTATGTTTATGAGATAAGAAATATTTTAGTAATTACTCACACAATGTAGAGCAATGGAAGGATAAAGTGAACATATTATCAAGAGTACATTAAGCCATTATGAACAGTACTGTACTTTACATAAAATACACATTTCGTCGATTATTTTGAAGTTTTCATAATCTTCTCTTCTACAAATGAAATACGTTTATGAAAAGTAATTGGAATATAATCCTAAAATTCAGTTAATTTGCTTTATTTTGCATTATTTATTAATGTTTTGCTTTATTTAATCAAAGTAAAATGGATTTTTATGATGCTAAAATGCTTCACAAATGTACATTTCAAATATAATCCTTTTTAATAATGGGCACAGCTAATATGTATTTACCAAGTAGACAGTCTGATTCCATATCCCACAACTTATCTTTAGGAAGGGATTTTTCTTAAATAAAATTTCCTATTCATTTGTTACAAGGAATTAATTTTTTTATGAATCCTCAATTATTTAATTTGATGTTAAACCATGGGAGTTATAAATCTTAGTTAAAGGTTAGATTTTGGCGCTTTTGACTCTTCCCAGATGCAGGATAAATATTTGGGTTGTGTTGAAACATTAATTGTAATTTGTACATTAACATGGTTATAATGTTACTGAGGGAATTATACGCCTATGAAAAAGCGCCTGCAGATATTTTCTTTCAAAGAATCATCAAGTGTATTTTCAAAGAGAAAAGTTTATTCCATATATGCAAATGTCAGAACAAGAGTCAAATTTAGCAGAGAGAATTCGATAAATAATGAGAAATTTTTACTTGAAGAAAGTACAAGTTTATCTCCAAAAACAAATACAGTGATTCGGTGGAAAACCATGATACTGTTTTCAAAACCGAGTGCCTTTGTTTTTCTACATATAAATTTAATCAATGAATTAAAAAGTTAATCAGTTTTATGAATACTTATATAAACTATGCCTATTTTATATGTCGTTTTAGTTATTTTATTTTTTGTTAAAATTGAATTATCTTACATAATGAAACATACTTTTTTACAATTTTTAACAGCTTCTAAGCAGTAAATAGCATTTAATATAGCATACAGTCCTATTAATCTTCAAGAATTATTTTTCGACTTGCTATTTTTCTTTAAATTAAAAGTGTAGTTGGGAAGACATTAATTTCGTTTCAATGTCATACAGAAAACACACGTAGGAAAGTATAATGGAGATAAAAAAAATCTACAGAAGAAATCAATTTCAAAAATTATACTGTAGAAATTTAGAAGATATTTATTGTTTCAAGATATGTTAAGAAATTTGAACTATGTGATGAAATTCTAGAAATTATCAAGTGATGATATTAATTCAGAAAAATACCTCAAAATAAAGAGAAAAATGAATACTATGATATATGATGAAGTAATCTAAATCAGAACTTACAGATAAAATAATCAGAGAATTATAAGGAAGCGTGGCGAATATTAAGCAATTTGAAAACTCTTTGGTTAGGTTTGCTGCTCTATGATCACATATTGACCACGAGGGTTACTTTAACTGACATTTACACTTCAAAGTAGATTTGGAGCAACTAATAAAACATATACTTGAAATGGGATTTAGACACATGAACCGTAACACTGAAAAAAAATAATAACGCAAACTAGATTGATGCCAATTCAACAAAATATGGCAATGACATCGTAATTTTAAAATCCTGCACAGCTAGATCAAGAAAATAAAAAATGTACAACTATGGGTGAAATAACAAAAAAGAACATCTATAGAAAATAAAAGCAAGAAAACACTTAAAAGTATTTATAATTGTGAAAAAATTTAAAGAAACAACGGTTAAAAATCCATGAGGTTATGGTTCACTCATGACTCCATGTGCAAGGAAATTCTGGATATATTTTATAACTGTTCAAAGTAAATAAAAATAGTTTCATGTGCATCTAAAATTTGACTGAACAAACATTCTATAAGAATTCACATTACCATAACCCCATTATATATTTTTAATACGTTATTACTCAATGCAAAATCACATCATAAATTTTATTTTAAATATAGTTTAAATTAAATTAAATTTTATTTTATTTTATCCAAAACTTATTGCTAATATGATGGAAAACTCCTTCCAGTTTTTTTATTTTATATCATTAAATAATTTTTTATGAATTTATTTATATCATCAAAATACGGTACATTAAGAAACATTGAAATTTTCTTTGTTTTTTAAGGGTAAAAAATGTGGAAATTTTTATTTACATTAAAAACAATTTTACTTACTGTGGAAGAAAAAGTATTTTAAATACGAGCTTATATATGTGGGAGAAGGGAAGAAATATTATTTGTTATATACAATAGAAGAAAAACATTTATAATTAGCATCTACAATTTTTTCTAGGATTCGAATTGAAGAAATCTCGAATAAAGAAATGAGACGCTAATTATTGATCCGTATGGAACCATACATTTTTTGTTTGGAATGAATGTTAGGAATTATGTTATAGGTTTCTTTGTATACAATAAAAATAATAGTCACACTGTACAAAAAAGACGTTGCTATAAAATAAAAGCTAAATGTATTTGGAAGTATTCTGTAAGTTTCTATTAATACCCCAACATCAAGAATGCAATACTATTAAAGTTATTTAAGGGAAGGAAAGTGTACAGAAATGTAATCATTAGCTAAAATTAATGTATCCATGCATATTGAAGTGCACATTGTTTTGCTATTTAGAAATAAGATTTTAATGTAAGTGCCAATACACAACGATTTTGGTTCATAATATTGGACGGAGATAAAAGCGTAAGGATATGGCAATACGAGAGATATATAATTTATAACTTGACGGTTTAATTTTAAAACCTGAATGAAGCTACTCATAAAAAGTTCAATAACTCCACATTTACTTATAAATGAAAAGCATAACTTCACTAGAAATATTACGAAACATTCTTCAATTTCATGTAAGAACATATGTGATATATCGTGATTGTTAAACATATACAGTTTTTCCTATTGTTTTAAAACCCAAGCTCAAGTTGCGTGTGTGTGTAACAATACTGCGTGCTGCATGAAACAGTAACACCGAACTTTAATCCAACTAAGGGCTTTAGAAGAGATGAGCGGTAGACTTGCATGCGAAATGATTCTTAAACAATAGATACAGCAAGATCGGCATCAACTTCTATGATAAGAGCTGCGATCACTTTGGCCGCGTCCTTTGCGTCTGATTGCTTTTATCCGTGAAGTTTCGGGGTTAGCGGTATTTTTCAAAGTCTGTCCAGTGTTTTCACTTGAAGGGTTGTTGCCATCATTAAGTTCTTAATGTCTACAAAATACTTTGTCCCATTTACAAAAGTGCCGATGATAAAGTAAAGCACAACTACTTCTTGATAAACTCAACTTTAATTTAAAAATAAAGGAGACATTTTTTAATAATTTTTATAAAAAATATTTATATTCTCAGTTTTATACAACTAAATTTGTATAATATAATACTGGGAAAGAAGGCACTTTTGCATATAAATTATATGTTTACGCAATCATTGGGATACAAAAAATAAGAAAACAAGTAGTCCAAATTTGATTTTACAGTAAGGTTTTTAGGTAAAAATGTATGAAAATTCTAATATCATTATTGATTATAATTATTGTTATTGTCTAATATATCGTTATATAGTTTATGTTAATTCTAATATCATTATTACTGAATATTTGCTGTATATATGAACGTTTAATTGAAAATTATTGAAATACTGAATAATTAAAAATGTTTTTGTCATTCAAACGATTAATTTATAATGAAAAAGCACGTGAAACATAAACACATACACATAAATGCAATATCCAATCAAAACATAAACACTAAATACATAAAAGTAAATTCAATGATTTTTTATATTTTACGACACATATTTTTCTAGATATTCTGAGAGAATATCATTAAAGATTGTAGAATAATTTAGCACTTTTAACAATGCAACAATTACGAAGTTTGTTAAGTGCTTTCAGGAAACTGGATCTACAACGGAGACAGTGAAAATAGACACTTTTTCCATTCAAACTAAAGATAAACTGAATTAGGTGGGAAGCTTCTTTGAGTTCTAAATTTTAGTACCTCAAGAACTAAAATTAGTTTTAAAGCAACAATGGCTGATGTTTACCTTTTGGTTGTTTTGGGAGAATCTGATTATGGTGCTGTCATTTATGTTTGTAGATTGGTTTTCTTTATTTGAATTTTGTAATGTTTTATGTTACATAATCATTAGAATTTTTGAATCACGATAATTCATTTACGATTAGAAAAATAAGATGTATGTTTTATAAGATTTATAAGCTATTAAAATGATTTAAAAGTGCCACAATTTGAATTATTTCATGCAAGAAATTTTTCCTGAAATAATATTTTTTTAAATATCAAGGCAGAGTTTTTCTTTAGGAAATAAATAACATATATAGATTTTCTTCAAATAGGAAGGGTGTTTAAGAGAAATATGAAATGAAATTATAAGTTAAAGTGAAATAATTTGAACACATTAAGGAAAGTCTATGTAAATAAAAAAATCATTATCCACTCTATTGCTCTACTTTTTTAAAATAATTTATTACTTCATTCACAACCACATAAGTTAAATGTTTAGTCACAAACCACTGTTTTAGAGTTTTTTATTTTTAAAAGGTATGGGAACTATAATATTTACATTATAGAAAATGTTTTAATCCTTTGTTCTAAAGCTTAGAATTAAGATTTAGGATAAAGAAAACTATTTTATAAATTTGAAATTTCAAAGAACAGAATAAAAGCAGACTATTTATAGAGATTCACAAATAGTAAATTAAATTTTAGTAGAAAATGCATGAAGGCGAGTAATTTTTCTGAATCATGCCACAATCCCATTCTTATTGCAGTGCAGACTCGTATCTGTCTTCTTCTATCAGTTTAAGCAAGCGAAATAAATCTTAGTTTTTTAATTTAAATATCATTGAGCGTTTAAGTCAGTCCCATTTACATATCATATAACAGAGAAAACAAAATTTTTTTCCTGCATATATTCAACTTGAGTTAGGTAAATAGGAATTACTTAATATACAGCAACACACCCAGTGTGACTAGTTTAAAGTATCTCAAGTTCTTAATTTAGTTTATCGAGGGTTTTACACCAGATTCTTTAACAAAAATGGCCGAGAAGTATTGCACGCTCTTAAAAACTGAACACAATTTGTGAAAAAATAACTATATTTGAATACGTTGAAAATCTTACTCTGCATCAGTACTAAATACAGCTTTAATATAGAGGAGAAAGTGAATAAATTTTTTAGTCTATATTTGCATCCAATTTTTTTCCAATAGCGGGCACACACTTGGGTGACAAACCCTATGACACAACAAGGCCAGAAATTGCTACTCATTTGTCGTTACCCAGCGAGCACCTGTGAACCAAGTCACGGAGGCGAGTAGCGTTCCCGCGCCATACCACCACAAACCCGTTTATAGGGCGGGTCACATTCATACAACATCACAGAAGAAAGGGCAGGGAAACACAGAGAGAACAGAGAAGGAAAGAAACATCCATGCCAGAACAGGGATTCGAACCCGGGACCAACAGCTTAGGAGTGAGGAACGCTAACCACTCAGCCATCGGTCGGCTTTTGCATCCAATTTTACAAAACAAATTTCAGACCATACCTCCTCTGTAGTAAATCAAATTACAGACCAAATTTCACTCAGTCTACTTTAGGCTTTTGTTCCAAAATACTAATTAAGTAGTTCAATATTTAATTCTCTAGATAATCTCAACCCTATTTACAACACAGTCTTAAATTATGATTTTTTTAATTTCAATGTCAGACAATTTGGTTTGGCACAACAGCCGATACTCCAAATAAAGATTTACAATACTTTTATGGCTAACCATAGAATTATATCTGATTTTCAGAACTGCTGCTCACAGTAAGCTACAAATCTTTAGCATAAATCAAACTAGATAGTATCAAAATCAATTTAACATACAACGATTCTGTGTTTCAAATATATGACACCAGTAATGGTAGACAATTATCAAGCAACTTCAGCGAGAGCTGCCGGCATTCATCCGCAGGGAAGAAGGATACTAATCTTACAGTGAGGGCTCCACTTGTGTGTGCCGCTGGCGCAAGAATCGCTTCGTCCTCAACAACCCTCATTAAAGCCTGCAATCTCTGCAGAAATAATTTGTCGTAATTAAGTCATTCGTACCAACTCTCACTATTGTGGAGAATTCGGAGAAGTTACTGAGAATACTTGAAGTTGTTAGAAATGGGATTTTAACGTGTAGCTTACAATTTAAAACTTGTAGAGGAAATAGAATTTCAAGAAAATATTTGATCTTAGGGAGATTACAAGTAAGGATACTTTTTGGAGGAAGAGAACATGTTTTATGGTTTATCTTACTTTTTATTTGTTCTCTAATAGTTTGACTTTTAATTTCAAAAGAGAAATAAAAAATAAAGAAAATGGCCAAAATTATTGCTTAAAGATATAAAATGTTTTCTTTGAAGTAATGATTTATTTAAATGACTACCTCTCCGTTGGAAATAATTTAGTGAGTTCATTTACAACTGCCAGTTTTTACCAGCTGAAGCCTCTAAACACAGCCTCGTAATTTTGAGGCACAATCAACAGATGAATTTAATATACTTTGTAATTAAAGGCAGAACATCAGAAAAAACAAGAAATATTTGCCATTTATTGTTTGTATGTTTGTTTTCTTATGCTGATTATCGACAACTTATTTTAATTGGCCGAAGCAATCAGGTGCAGCAAATTGACTCAAAATTTTGAACTAAGCACAGTCAAATGATGAGGTAGACAACTAAGACAATACCCACTTTTGAAATTTCTATACCATAACAGTGGAAAAACATTAAACTCTAACTAATTTAAGCGTTAATAGGTCTTCTCAACACGAAGATCTTTGGCTAGATGAAATTTTGAGCCTTTTGCTTTCCAAGTATAAGGGTGACGCATTTTCTTACAATGCTACTGCACGCGCGCGTCTTTTATTTACCTTATAAATAAAATCTGCATGTAAGTATACAAATTAAAGAACGTTTTAAACTCTAGTATTGAATTTGCATAAAAGTACATTTTTTAAAAAACTCGTGGGTTATATTTCGTTCGTATATTCATTTATTAAAAAAAATTCATAAAATTCAGCCGCCCAATTTGTCTAGTGGTCAGCATGTTTGACTGCGGATAATGAGGTCCTGGGTTCGAATCCCGGTTCGGGCATGGATGTACTTTCTCTATCTATCCTGTCTTTGTCCTTTCCTTGTATGAATGAAGTGTGAATGGTTGCCTACCCTATAAATGGGTACCTATGGGATGTGTGTAGAGCAAAGTCGTACTTTCACCTTTATGATGCTCTGATTAAAACGAAAGCCGCTCCCAATTGACTTAAATTCGCATAGCCAAGTCATAGTGAGCTTGGCTTGTCCAAGTGTCATTAGTAACAACAACAACAACATAAAATTCATTAAAAAATTTCACAATGTTGTGAAATTTAGAATAATGCATTAATTAATTTATTTCAACAATGTGCAACATTTGAGAATTTCCTAAATTACAAATACTTATGGCCAATAAGACTATGTGTGTGAAGCAATTAACATTTCATTTCCCTGATATAAGACTAGATTTGAATCCGCAACCTATGGAATATAGTGGTAGAATTTTTCCAATTTAAGGGATTTGTTTTTAAATTCCAGGGAAATTAAGAAAAGGAGGGTTTTTTACCGTATTTCCCAATCATTTCCAACATTATCACAAGACTTCACAGCCCTGTTTCATGATCCATTTATTTTACTCTTTGCCAAAAATAACTTTTAATAAAGTTCTTAAAATTGTATCTTCTTGCATAATTATTAAATCACTATACAACACTAATGCAGGTGGAAAATGTGTGTACGTATAAATTACCATTATCAATAAAACACAAAAGGAAAAGCATAGTTAAAATACATGCATAAAAGCTAGTGTTTTTACCTCTGTTTTTACCTTTATATCCATTTTATAAATACAAGTTTGAAAGGGACGGTGAAAAAAAAAGAAAAAAGAATTTTGATTTTATTTTACACATTCGTTTCCATAAAACGATAGTATATAAATAAAATAGCGTAAAACATAATGGACATACTGTTTTTGCAGAACTTTTGCTTTGTAAAACTTATTTAGAATTTGACTTTAGTTATGTTAAATTTAATCAGACAAAAAATTTTTTCTTTTCAGCTTTTGATTTTATTATTTGTTTAAAAAAATCCTCTTATTACAATTATTTTAATATTTAAACGGAAATCTTTGCCATTTTGCTTCAAAAAAATAATGTAGCTTCTCCTTTTTTACAGCCAGAATATTGAATGTTTAGTAATGTAAACTAAATTCATGTTTCTACGTGTAATAATAAAACTCCTCCTCTTATATTAGCTCAATCCTCAGACATCATCACGACATTCTGATAGTCATTAATCACACCTGATAACGCAGCTTGGAGGAAAATCAACATTTCACGAAGATTGGTATCCAAAAAGAAAACGTGATCTCTTTGGGATCACGACACTACTTTTGTAGAAAAAGTAATATGGATTCAGCAGTTTGTGAATCCATAAAGTATGAAAATATTCCCCATGAAGTAAAAGAAAGGTCAAGAAGGAAGAGTGATATTGTGTTTGTGAATGTCAGCACCTTCCGGAGATAATTACATCCAATTCCTTACTTAAATTATAGGCAAAGATGAATCATCTGACGATAAGTTTGCTGATCGCCTGAAATTCACGATGGATTTTTAAGTATAATGTACATCGTATACGGAAAACGATAAGTTAAGTAAAAAGAATTTGGAAAAGTGATTTTATCGCACGAATATCATGTGTTCAGAATATAATAATTTATTCTTTAATAAAAACATTTAAAAATTTCAATTGAATTAAAAATCATTTGAGGCTATAATTTTTGCAAAGTAATTTTTAAACACAAAATAAAGCTGAAAAAAACATTTATTAGATGTTTGTAGTGGCGTAGAATATATTTTAGAAACAGATTAAAATTCGAGTGAAATTTAAATATATTTTTTATTTTTGTTTAAAGGTGTGAACTTTCCTCGTGCCTTTTTATCGCACAAAAATGTTATTTAAAAAAACATTGATCTGATTTTAATTGACATTTGAACATTTAAGCCCAATGTAAAATATTTTATAAATTGCTTTTAAAGTATTTGTAAATCAATTGTATTAGAAGGAATATAAGCAAATTAAAAAAATTTCAATTAAGTAATTAATCCGAAATTTTTCTTTTCTTTTCGTTAAAGTGAGAATAAACTCAAAATATTGATGTGTATCTATATAATGAGTAACAAAATTGAATTAAAATGGATGAAATAAAGTTAAAATTATTTTAATAGATTTGAATTATAAATATATAAAAAGAAGGTATGGAAATTCAGTATGTACTATGAATGAAATAATTAGTTCAGTCAAAATAGGAAAGTTATTAATTTAATAAAAGACATTAATGATATAAAAACAAGAAAATATCCCAGAGAGAAAGAGAGGAGAATGCGCGCGCACACAGAAACAATAATGAATCTGATTATTATGTAGGAGGAATATTTATATTCTCAATTATATATATATGTATATCATTTGCCCATGAATGAACAAAAAATCACATGTCTCAGAACATTACGCATCGTAGAATATATTATATATAGTCTAGAAATACTCATAATATTTTTTAAAATAATTTATCAAAAACTTATTTAATTATAAAATGAACCATACTTTGCATTGAATAATTAATTTAATTGTAACTTACAAATTCTTTTCATGTGAAAACTAAATATTAGAAAAATGTTAAAAAAGTTAATAAACTATATTAATGTTTGTATTTATGATTAATAAAACTAGTCAGGCTTTAAAGAAAATTTGAGAATTTGTCTAAAAATCTTAAAGTTTTATTGATACATATACACTGAGCAAAAAAATTAATTTTTATTGCAAAAATCAATCTATAATTAATAATATAAAAACTATACTAACAAAAATTGAAAACTAAAATATAATTAATAACAAAAAAATTGATAATTCAAAAGAGCACTCAGTATATTTTTTATCCGTATCAGTTCATAAAAGCAGTTTTTTTATATTCGAGGTACACAAACACACTCATCTCTAAGTAAACACAAAAAATAAATAAAATAAAAATAAAAAATCACTTAGGGGTTTTATACAAGAAAATTATTTATTTATAAAGAGCTAATCATTATTTTAGACTTATAATAGAATATATTGCTAATATTTTTCAATAAACTTATATTTTTGAAAATTTCAAAATGCATTTTCCTGTATTTAGTGCTGTGCATTTTTACAATCTTGAATTTAAATTTTTGTAAATTTTTCCGAATATTTATGAGTATTATAAATAGTTTAATGAATAAATTTTAATTTTATTATACGTGTATATTCTTAGACATATCAAGCAATGAATTTAAACAGTCACTGAGATAACTTTTATTAATTCTAATATTTTAGCAAAGAGTGGAATCAATGTTATTTATTTTTTGAATACTATTTAAAAATAATTTTCAAGGTTTAAATGGATGTCAGTAAGATAAAATTGTAAAATTTAGATTACTTCACATTGAAGCCTTATTTTTCTATTTAAAGTTTTGCCAGAAAAAAAGAACAGATTTTTATCTGTGAGAGCTTCATTGATTTCCAAGAATCGATATTTAATTTTCATTCGTTCTTTTTCTAAATGTTTTGTACTACAACTGCACAGTTACAAAACGTAGAGATAAAATAAAATGGCGTTTTTTATTTAATACTCCTGTCATATTTCACGCATTTCTTTGACAATTTAAACTATAAAAATAAATGAAAAAACTCGTTTAATAGTAGAGATTTAGTTTTCATCATAGAAAAAATGTTTCTTTTGAGACGCATATTAGTTCTATATCATTTTTGCATTCTATTTGGTACAATTAGAAACATGGATACTTAATCATTTCACATAGACTTAGCAGCTGGCTTGCTGATCGGACTATTTACCAACTGAAACTGCATCTCTTTAACCCTTTCAAGAGAAGAATATCACGCACTCATGCCCTTGGATAGAGCACGATTTTCAGGATAAGCTACAAACCAACGACCGCTTCTTCAGTGCTATCATTTAATAAAATCTTCATCAAAGTTAATTAATTTGATCAAAGTGATGAACTTTTGAATAATCTATGCAAATACTAAGATTCGATATGCAGCAACAATAATCATGCTACGTAAAAAAAAGATAAAAGAAAAATTAGATCAGATTGTTGGCATATAAAAGGGAGAATAAATTAAAAAAATGTAATATTAATGCTTTCTGAAGGAAAACAGCGTTGACGAAGTAAAAGAAAAAAAATAAGAAACGTGATGTTTGTTAAATAAGTGTCTGCGATGCTTTTCTCATTTATGAATCAACCTACGCCTTTTAAACTAGAGTTAGTTGCCAGCGAACGGATGTTTGTATTCTTTATGCTATCTTTTTATGAAAGTTTAGATTAAAATGTGTGATAACTATCGAAGTTTTACTTCCTCAATTTCAGCTGAAAGTGTATTTTCATTAAATGGTAACTATTCCATAATAATCATTAAAGCTTAAATCCGCAGTTAAATGAGATTTTAAAATGCATTAGAATAGGAAGTTTTAAAGTAAATTCGCTTACTTTTTATTAATTATATACTCGATGTATTTAAAAAGTGTTACCAATGATAAATAGTAAGTTTTAAAATTTTTCAATGTGTTAAAGAATGTGAAATAAGAATACCGGCTCTAAAATTATTACAAATTATTTATTTAATGAACATATTTAAAAAATTTAATTCGCTTTATAAAAAATTTAAAAGTTATTAAGTTAAAAAAAACATTTCCTTTTTTTACATGAAAGCACTAAATAATTATAACAAATAAGAAACTAAACTATTTTTGTTCTAAAATTTAAACTAAGAGAGGTTTTATAGAATTTATGTTCTTCATTTCACATATAATAAATATAATTTTATCTAACATTTACTTTTGTGAAAATAAAACAATAAAAGTTTCGTATACATGTAAAGGAAAATGTTTATACTTATTTCAAGTGGAAAACAAATTCGATTCTTGGAAACAATCCTATTTTACTTAAAATAGAAAAGATTAACAATTCTATATCATAAATTTGATTTATATAAAGACTCAAGATATTTCTCTCCCAAATCATTTCCGCTTTTATAATATAAAAATCTTTTCTCTAGGTTATCCTTTTCTGAACTCTTTCAGAATAATAACATTTATAATTTTCGAACAGGATTTATTACGTTGTTCTTTTATTATAGGCTCATCTGACATTCCTGTATATTACGTTTTCGATATCTATTCCATAATAAAATGCCTTGTCTAATACAGATTTCAACTTACTTTCTAATTTAGATGTCCGAGTCATTATAAATGGTTTGTAGAGTTTCCGAGCAGAGTTCTTCAAATATTTATCGACTGAAGTCGAGGCATGTTTATTGCAATTTTGTTAACCCCGGCATTTAATACTAGTCTTGCTGACACTTATTCTATCTCGGTTTATGTCTATCGTCCTTTCGATATATATATATATATATATATATATATATATATATATATATATATATATATATATATATATATATATATATATATATATATATATATATATATATATATATATATATATATATATATATATATATATATATATGGGAAATGAAGATTGTCCACCAGTTGCATTGAATGTGCTTTAAATAGGAGATACTATGGAGCTGTTCAAAGTACAGAAAACGCCTTAGAAATATACTGGCATTTGAATTTTTGAGCAGACAATTCACTCAGTGCACGGTTAAAAAAAAGAGAGAGTATTTATAAATTCAGTACTATATTAAATAGATTGTTTTGAAGAAACGAAATTATATTCCATTATTTAAATTTTATACATATATGTATGTAAATATACATATAAATACATATGTGGTATAGAAAAAAGATTTTCTTTTTGCTTTGACTTAGTACAGATAAAGTGTTTTTAAGGCAAAATTTTATTCCTACAACTATAAACAGTTGCGTTGTATTATTGATTATATTAGCAAATATTTCGACTCGCTTGCACGAAAAAAAAACTTTAAACAAAGGAAAATCATGTATTTGTTTTTGATAATTAAATCTTAGGAAGAACTCTAATAAGAGTTATATGTTACAAATGTGCATACTTTAATTTTATGTAATGTCCCTGTAAAATAACTAAAGAACATTGCAATGAAATAAAAAAAAAGCATTTTCCTCTGAGACTCACGGAAAAGCCAAAAAAACATATAATTAAATTGATAAATGTAGAGAATTACAGAATTCACAATTCGAGTTGATATGTAAAAGTATTAACACGAGTAATAATATTTTTTAAAGTATTAAAAATTAAAAATAAGAAATTTAATTCGTATTTTCCCGGTTAATATTTTGAAATTCTTTTACTTTGATGCTTCTTTTGCATTGAATACTTAAATGTTTACTTACTACAGGAAAAAAATAAAGGATACATTAAAAACAAATAGAACTTTTGATAAGTTTGAAGAAAATTCCGTGCACTTTTTTACCCATAAATAACACATTAATGTATATTACTTCGCAAATAAATCCTATACGAATAATGTGAAATGATATGAAAATAGTGAGCGTATAATATTTTCATAAAATACAGTTAAGCGATTTATGCAATTCAAATTTTTAATAAATGAATGATATTTAACGTTAAAACAGCTACATTAAATATAGCAAATTATGTACATTATATTAAATATCGCGATTAAATGTAGCAAATTAAGATATGAATGCTTAAAAATAAGCTGATAAAATATTTAATTCCAATTTTTTAAATGTTATTGTTAATTTAAATAAAAGCTATTTATTTAAACTTTTAATTTACTATTCTGAGAATTTTGAAATATAGTTAAAATTGTCTTTTTAGTAAATTTAAACATTTTTCAACAACATTGTCAAATTACATTGCATCTTTCTTTCCAAACAGAATCATTGCTCAATATTTTATCTCCTTTAACATTTAACTAATATACACACGTTAGTTGTAAAATAGGCCTCAAAAATCGGAAAATTTTAATAATAAGATTTATATTAAAATGATGTCGGATTAAAAAAAGCTCTTTTCCATAGAATATTTTTTATTTTTATAAATATGACAAAATGTATACATGAATGCATGTAAATTTATTGAAGAAAGAAAAAATTCCAATTGTGCGTGTCATTGCACAATTGAAAGATGAATTATTGCAAAATATAAAAGCAGTAAAAAATTCGAAAGTACTTTAAGATGAAGACACCTAAAATACAATAAAAAACATTTAGCGTTAAATTGTTGGTCTCCTCATTCATTACATATATTTTTATACATAATTCTAATGATCATATTTATTTCAATAATGAAGGAAATAATATTGAAATATTGAATATATAATTAGAAAATCTTACGCAAATTATTATTTATGTATAAAATTTAAATGAGGATTTAAATTTTATTATTTTAATATTCAAAATCACAAAATTCTATGACAAAATCTGCAAAAGTAAATATGTTACATTTATTATGAAGTAATTTATATTTAATATATATTCACATTCAAATCACAATCCTATAGTTTGAGTCGATATTTACAGCAAAAAATGTTAACACTTGACACCAGCAAACTCCCTGGTATCTAGCTTCAAAAAGCCTTACTGGTTTATTAGGAGCAGCTGGAGTTTTTAATTTCAAGCAATACGAAAATTTAAAGAGAACAAAGTATTATATAAAGAACATCTGGGTTAAAACATGGAATATAAAACATAAAATAAGAATATAAATCAGCAAATAAATATAAACACATATGTAGAACACACTGCAAAACAGTGTTGAAGTACCTTTTTGAATCTTCAATAGACAGTGGAGTTAATTAGTTAATAAATAATGCTTATGATGTTTATTTAGTAAAACAGTGTCAAATATTAATCTCATATTATGATAGACGAATATGTAAATTGTATGTTCGAATATGTACCTTAACTATTATTTCTGTAATTGTCATAGAAAACAATTATGATCAAATGATATGTGCAATATTTTCTGCAAAAATATTTACTATTAATATCATTAATGAATTATTAGTGTCATTCATTACCAATTTAGAGGATGTTTTCCTTTTAAATACAAATGTTCGGGAATTTCGTTAAAACGTTTACATAAAATAAAAGTTAATGCATCTCAAACAATTTTCTAAATTTACTTATTTCTACAATACATCTTGTCATCTTTATAACAACGTAAGGTATTGTGAAACTATACATTTGACTTTAAAGTTTCATCCTTATAACATATATCCTAAATTTTAATTTATAGTATCCTAACTAGACAATGCACTTACATCCTTAGAATTGCAATGAATGAAAAATTTCAATTAATTTATATATCTTATTGTACGATTTTCAATTCTATTTTTATTTAATATGTATGACAATATTATAAATAATGTATCTCAAATTAGTACTGATATTTCATCTCAGAAGCAAGAAATAAGCACCTGTTAACCAGAAAGATCATTATCACTCTTACTTATTACTTACACCTACCGCGGAGCGACTGATTAAATTCAACATAATGTTCAGTTTCAAGGGAAGGGGATCACGCCGAAAGCGGTAAGGAATGCACTTACTAAGATTGGTAATGGGGTAAATACTAGGAATAAGGAGACTGGGTTTGTCATCAATTTTATTTTATTTATTACATTACATATATTCAGACTTGTATGCTTAATTCTTGAGATCCGCTTGTAAGTCTTCGTCGATAATAGGACAAATAGCACAATGACAGATGTACAACCACAGAAGATAACGAAGAAAACACCCAGGGCCACGGTGGGAATCGAACCCACACTCCTACGCTCTCAAGCGATTAGCGGAGTGATGCTTTGACCACTCAGCCACGGAGCGCTCGTTTGTTATCAACCTGTTATAGATATCAGAATGAGAAATAATGGATAATTCCATAATCAACTCCATTCCTGATTTATTATCATTGGTTTTTATTTTTTATTGATGATATTATAGCAAAACTGTAGTTATTCAAAGGTGACACAAATATATCATTCATAAACTAACTAAAAATCAATGTTTTATTACTAACTAGCATACATTTATGAAAAATTGTAATGCATCATGCTAAATCAAAAAGAAATGACAGACAAAATATGAAAAGAAAAACAAAATATTAGTGTAAGAGTAATAAAATTAACTACTCTTATATTAGAAATTTTGTTTATAGTGTTACAATAACACATTAAAGGCATTAATTTTGATTTTTAACGTTGAAATGTCGAATATTTTATTCAGTAGCAGAGTTGATAAAGCATATGTCTGTAGCCGTTTAATATTTTATAATTTAGCTAAATCTGATTAAAACATGATTCTTGAATCTTTTATCAACCATATTATTTTGAATACTATTTCATTAAAAAATTTTCTAAAATAAATAATATCTGAAAATTGTATGTATTTTTTATTGGTCAAATCGTCGATATTTCAAAGCATCAACCGAACATACTGAGTGCTACAAATTAGATTCTGCAGTACGGATAGTAGGTAAATGGTTAAAAGTTTTTATTTAATATTTATTATAAACATTAATTTTTAATCTTGATAGAAAAAATGTAAAAAGCGTGTTATATAAAATAAAAAATTATTTTAAATATAAATGAAAAAAATTCACGATCATCTAGATTCATTTAATGCACTATCCCATGGACAATGATTCCTTATTTTATGCGTATAAAAAGGGATAAAAAGTAGCGAATATATAAAAAAGATATGTAGTCTAAAGAAACAATTGAAGCTTCCCTATTATCAACAAAACTAATTATTTCTGAAAGCTCTACTATATTTGGACATTTAATTCCTCCACCATAGAATCTCATATTTTACCGATTACTGCAGCAGAGCAGTTTAATGTGGTACCATTAATCCACGATTCGTTTCTTTCGCTCCTATTCTTCGTAAAAATTTGGATGGTAGCTGGAGTTGAAGCCAGGTAGCATATGAGAGGGGTGGGAGTCTAGAAGAAGTGTAATCATCGTACAGCAACTGATTGGAAGTCACTTACTTACCGAATCTCATTAGGCAAAGTGAGCAATGCTATTTTTTTACTTATAACATCTGGGAGAATTTCGTTAGGCTGGAATTCGGAAATGTGTTCTTTATTATCGAATCTTCGGATTGTGTCTCTTTTTTCCTTTGGTTATTTCCCCTGGTATTTATTGCTCATACCATTATTAGGGTCCATGAGAAATAAATCTATAAATTCTATTTCTGTTTTTTTATATACATATATTTAGCCACAAAAATCTTGCGGAACTTTTCAACCTTAAATCATTTTATTCGCAATTTTTCCTATCATATGATGAATGTTTTTTAATCAAATTTTCATCGAGCAAATCATAGAGGACTGCAGATTATGGTATATAAATTAATTACAAAATACAATTGGATTGTGTAAGAAAGAACTTTTTTAAAATCAACAAAATTTGTAAATTGCAGGGGAAAATCATTGTAATGTAATTTCAGATATACACTGTTTGATATATAAATCTTGTTAGGAATTTTTTGAAAATGTCTTTTGCACTGAGGCTTTATTGAATGGATTTTTCTCGAAGGAAATTGGACTGAATTATGAATATATTCAGCAAAGTTAAGTCATTTCTAATTACAAACAGTAAACTAATCAAATACTTTAAAAAAGGTACCCAATAAATGGAAAAATATTAGTTTTCATTAATTAATTTGAATGATATTTTAGAAAGATATACTTAAATTTGAATAGAAATTGAACCAAAAGTCTCTTGTTTATAAAACTAATGCTTTAACAGTTCGGAGAATCATGATTTTATGGAAAAAAATTAATTTAAACTGTCTGAAAAGCACAAAGTGACCTTCATGAAAACATGTGATAACTCATTTATAAATATATAATATATAATTTTATATATTATAAATTTATAGTTTAAATATTAAATAACTAATTTTTAAAGTTATTAAGTGGTTCCCATTTTGAGCGAATCTCGGAACAGAAACTTGGCGCAGCTTGTCCTCTTTTGGACTTTGCGCCATAAAACCCAACTAACCAACTGGGAACTGAAACCATAAACGAAAGTATTATTTTCATAAAAATATATTTCACTAAAATCACACAAAAAAAATCAGAAAACTACAAAATAAACTGCTTATCACAGCCTATAATTCAACTATAATATCCTTTTTATCTTTCTCTTCTAAATTTTAATAAGAACCAGAAGAATTTTCAGTTAATCTAACAGCTATGAGTAAATTAATATTTTAATACACTTTTCAATAATATGTGCAAAATACGATCCTGAAATACTTACAATAAATAGGAATTTTCACAAATGAACAGCTTTAAATAGTGTTTAAAATATAACTAAAAAACCAATAGTGCTTAAAATATTGATCAACTTTGATTGCATGAATGCAATTTAACCACAAACTTTTTTTAAAAAAAGCTCCCATATTTTCTATTTCTAAAATTCTTTTTAAATTTTCTTTTTCTAAAATTTTTGCTTAGAAAGTAAAATTTCTTAATTTCTTTCCTTCTAATTGCTTAGAAAATAAATAATTAGAAAATAAAATCCCATTTATTCCTTCTAAAAATCTATATATGCTTATATAAGCATCTTCTTACATGAGTTACCCATTATAAGTTTAAAAGGGTATATTTTCCAACAAAAATTTATGACTAATTCAACAGCTCTTATTTTAATTTAAATATTTTTAATCTTACAGTCTAAAACATGTTTCAAATGCTTATAGAAAATAGATAAATAATTTAAAAAAATCCAACTAAGCATCAGTGCGAATAAAGGAATAAAATGCTTAATCATTTAACAAGCTACACCGAATGAAAAATGCGTAGTAAAACTTAATATATTTAAACGAACATATAAGTTTTAATTTCAACATCATTTTGACAGCAATTAAAAATTCTTTTCTTCAAAAATAAAAAAAAATTCAAAAAATAAAAATTGATTTTCAAAATTTATTTTGCGTTTATAATGCAAGTATAAATATCCTGTTTCATTGAATCAGATTTTTTCCCCAGATTTTTACATTAAAAAGTTTAGTAATATTTGATATAATCCATATTTTAAGTGATGTGGAAACTAAAATTTTGTTACCAAATACATTTTTATGCATTTTATTACTTGATATATTTTTAAATAAGAAAAGAGATTGTGTGAATATTTTTTACTTAACACTATAACACTTCTTTTATTTTATATTAAAGGGCATATACCGAAAATCCAATAATGAAAAAGTATTGAATTTTTTAAAATATAAGTGGATAATTTAATATAAATACCAATATTTGATCACTTGAAAAATAATCACAACAAAACAAAAAAAATGTCTTAGACAACTTTTTGCACAGTTAACTTCGAGAAAAGTATTTTATATAAAATATATGTATAGATTCCTATTCACTTACTTTTCACAGTTGCAACAACTTCAAAATAAACTTTTATTTTATGAACTGAGAAATATTGTGTGTTCCTAAAACTTTTTACATATTAGATATAAATGACATTTAGAGCTACCATTTGGGAAAATAAAGTGTGAATTGCCAAATCTACTTTCATTCTCAAACACATCGGAATTTATTCCAATCTAAAGTAAATAATACTGATGCAACTTTATTTATTTCTTTTCAATATGAGCCTTTTAGATAAATATTTAAAGTAAATATAGATATTTAAGATTCTAAGTAGATTATTCATATATAGTAAAAATAATTCGCATTTTAAATGGAATGACTTAGAAAGAAGAGCCATAAAGGGAGAGAGCATTTCGTGCTCTATTTCTTTTCAATAAGAAGCATAATACCATGAGTAGAAAAGCGGGCGAGCATTGGCGTTACACAAAAATATGTAAAGGATAGTTTTAAAAGAATAGTCTTGTGAAGAATGTAATATTCAGATGTGGTATATTTTAATATTAAATTTCAGTTCATTGCATAAATCAAAAGAAAATAAAAGTGAGAGAGTAAATTTATTAAGAGAATAATAAATAAATAGAGGGTAAATTTATTAAAAAATACAAAAAATGATTATTCTTTAATATTTATAGATGTTTTATTCTTTTCTTACACCATTTTATTCCGTAACAGCCATTTTATTCCATAATTTAATGTAATTTTTTAGGAGAATAATATAGATTTTTAGAAGAATCCACAAATTTTTAATTCTTATTAACAACTTAAATGATACAGCTTGTTATTTAATCATAATTTTTTAAGCCATTTCTTCATGAAAGGAACAAATTGCGTAGATAAATATTGACAGTGGGTACAGTTTTATTAGCTTCGAATAAAGTCGTTTTATTATAATTCCTAATATTTTTTAATTAAATCGATATTCAATAATAACTATAGTAGTAATTTAATTTACAACAACTCAATAATAGAATTTTAACTTAATGTGATATCGAATTCATTAAATATAATATATTATTTAAATATTAATCGACCAAAACATGCAAGGAATTAGTATCAACATATTCTTAATTCTTAAATCGAATTACTGAAATCACAACATAAAAATTTTAGGCATTAATAATGAAATTAATTTTATACAAAACTGGAACAGTTTTACTAGCTTCGCTTTAACATTACGTTTTCTTTTATCTAATATTAAAATATGTAGTCAATAAACAATCTAAATAATTTATAGCTATATTCGTTTATATACTTTTAAAATTCATCTTAATTTTTATTAGTTTATACAGATACTATTTTTGAAAACTATATTCATAAATTAATTTTCCATTTGACAGTTTTCAAACTTTGCGAATATAAAGAGAATTTTCAATAACATTAATAAATTTTGCATTGTTTTTTATTCTTGTTGATTTTTTTAAAAGTTTCAAGTATTCTTGCGCGATTCAGTTTATTAATTTTATTATAAACAGTGTTATAGTATTGTAATACCATTATGATATTCAAAAATAACATTACAAGGAAGGATCAAACACTTTTAATTTTTACAACTAAATTTTTTTAAACTTATAAAACTGATATTTGAATTATTTATTTTCGCTTATTTTTCTTCGAAAGAATGCAATCTATGCTAGAAATGCAGTAATATAACGATACTAGAAAGCTTTTACCCTGTTACTAGTTTCCTACTTTCCATATTACTCTAAATTGCAGTACTCTAGTAATTACTTGTTCCTCAAAAAGTTAAATTAAATTCAGAATCATCTATCAGAATTCATATTTTCTGTATCTATGACATGTATCAATTTAAATATCTAAGAACTTCTTCACATACTCTTTTTCCAGTACGATAAATTCAAAAATATCCAAGTAATTAAGTATACAGATTAAAGTATACAGATTGGTGAAAGACAATGTTTTAAATTGTAATGTTGTAAATTTTAGGAATAATTTATGCTATTCTGTCGAATACACATTGCTATTAATGCTATTATAAGATGGTAAAAGCATTAGAGATTTGACATCATAGACTGATAGATTGAGATATTTTATTTTTAATATTTTTGTAAATTAAAGCTTAAATAAACAAAAAGCGTTATCGAAGAAATTATATTCCATATCTCAACGGTCTCAACTTCACTGCTTTAATATTTTTATTCCAGCCACATGAAGCTATAATTATATTTCAAACTAAATTAATGAAAACTAACTATATTTAACTTTTATTGCACATAAATTTTAACCTTAAAAATAACTGTTTCTTAATTAGCACGCGTGAAGTGAGATTGTAATTGATAAAACGAATGGTAAATGATATTGACATACCTTAAATTTAATGAAAAATTATTAATTTATTGAATTACATGACTTAAATTATTAAAAAAATTAAATACATATCCTTACCAAGCAAAAAATTGCACATTTCAAATCCTATATTTAAAATTTTGAGCATCGAACAATGTTTGGTATATAATAGTTTTTCACTCGAATATATCTGTATCTATTACATAACTTAAAAAATCTTCATTAACATGAAACAAACAGCATTTTGAACACAACAACTGATAGAATCTTGTTTGAGTAGCTCTGAAAGCATGAAGATGCATAGCAGGAAGAAAATCAGCATTCAAAAGTTTAAATTAGATTATTCTGGTTATTATATGCAGGAATATCTAGGGGTATGTCAAAAATGTACAATTTTGCTAATACATTTACACTAACGAAGTCGTGAAATATACCGAAAAAAAAATTAATTCCCCAAGAAAGGCAACACTAAATCGCCAGAGAAATTTCTATTATTATTCAGTCCCCAAAGAATACCTTCAAAACAAAAAAATGTCTTTTGTTTTATTTCAGAAAGAAAAGAAAGTGCAGATCTAATAATCTTTCTTCACACCACTTTCCAGATCTTGTAGAATTTCTAGCTCAAACATTTTTTTTAGCGTAACTCTCGAATCGAAATTTCTTGCAAAAATATCTCTGAATTTGTGGGCAATCCTTTGAGAGGGAAGAAGATCAGGCCTCTCCGGAAATAGATTCCAAACTATTTTCTTATTTACTGCCTCGTTCAAAGTTCCGCCCCTTTCTGGAATGAAAATGTTCATTCATCTTTCTTCCGGCACATTTCCCTATCTAGAAGCTTTATCATGTGCATATTACAAACTAATCTACATTTTTTCGATTTGGAAAGGAAACAGACGTAAAATTTGATTCAATATTTGGAAATCTTTACTACTTTAAATATGTAACAATTATCTGTTCTTTCTTAAGAAATAAGAAAGAAAATTAATGGATTTCAAGATTATGTTATAGGAAACTTTTTAAGCATTGAAAGAGTAATTAATTTTCTTCGTGATTTTATAAAAAATGTTAGGAAAATTAATTTACTGCATAGAAGGATTTTATAAGTTAAAGTCTTTGAAGTTGCTGACAGTCATACTCAAGCATTGATTTGGGTTGGTTGCGTGCTTTTGTTCTTTTCGTTAATTGAGAAAAATTAGAGAATATTTTG
Organism: Latrodectus hesperus; assembly: GCA_037975125.1. Classification (NCBI taxonomy): domain Eukaryota; kingdom Metazoa; phylum Arthropoda; class Arachnida; order Araneae; family Theridiidae; genus Latrodectus; species Latrodectus hesperus. The sequence goes on from CM075854.1 coordinate 22,316,521, forward strand.
GTGAATTCGTTGAATTTGAATTTTTTTACAGACAAAAACAAATCAAAAACTATATACATATAAACACATATATGACAAATTTTTTAAAAGAAATGTTAGGACTGAATACAAATTCCAGGATAAACAAGATAGCAAACATTTATTGGACGAAATTTTTAGCTTGCAATTAGATTCCGCAATTCCATTTTACATATAAAGTTAAGTATTTATTAAATAGAATAATAGTATTTTTTCTATCAGAATTTGAATAGTTTGAGAACTTAAATAGCATATTTTCTTATGGAGTGAAGTCATATTTATATATATGTCTTAATATATATTTTCTTTATAGGTAAATAGTTCGTTTCAGTAGACCTCCGACTTATTTCTACAATCATCTAATGATGAAATATTACTCTAATACGATGTAGAAATATTGTTACACATCATAACTCATATTCGTTGTTTTCACAACTTTTGTACTGATAAATCTTTCTAAATTTTGACTTTTACATGAATTCCACATGAACTTTTCTTTTGAGTAGGAAATTTGAGAATTAAGTTTCCCTTTGGGTAGATTCCCAAAAGAATTCTTACCATTATTTTTCATAAGAAAGTACTGTTACTAATTTATTATTTTTAATCTTCAAAGTATTCTAGAAGTTGTCAAATTTAATTAAAAACTGTTTCTAAATATACTAAATATTATTTAAAAAACGTAAAAATATTTTTAAAAAATTAAGTTTAATTGTGTAAAGAATTAAAATTAGTATAATCTAAGTTTTTCTTCTTAGAATTTCAATTAAAAGTTTTTATATTTATATATATATTTTTTAAATTTTTTAAGAGACATACAATTTTACTGTACCTGAAGATTTTTTGAAATTGTTTATTTTAATATGAAGTTTATTTTATTATTAATAATTTCATTCCCAAATCGAAGGCAAGAAATGTGTACAAATCTGTTCGCTAACGCAGAGAATGAAAAACATCGATCTAAGAGGAATACTATATTAATGACATTAAACTTAATTATAAGCAAAATATAATTCTTAAAATAAAGATTCTTCAGTGTAATAAAAAATGATACCAAAATGCAAAAAACTTATAATTAATGCAGAAAAAGCGGACTTGGGAAAAAATTTATCATATGCAAATTAAAAAAACTATTTTCTAATGTTGCCTATAAACTGTTGAGTGTTTTTACTTAGCAGAGACTGGTTAATTAATAAAACAAAAGAAGGCTTAAGAATACTTACCGTTGTCTTGTTAAACAAAATTTTTTTCGGTTCGAATGTTCATTCAATTTTTATCAGGATTATTTTATGTGTAATACTTAGTAAGTAAGCAAAATATATAAAAATGAATGTCATGTTCAGAAATTGGAGAATTAGATAGGCTAACATAAACTCCGCAGTAAATGAATGCTACTTTAATGAGTAGACTTTAATAACAATACATGCAGATGATTACCAAATAATGAATAAAAATTGGAAACGAAACGATCAGACCCATATAATTTGTCTTTCTTATGGTAAAAGAGACATTGTTAAATTCAATTATCTCAATATTTGAATATAGCAATATTTAAATATGCCAATATTTAAAATAAGAACTATGGATTATCCAATATTTCATCTATTTCCAGCAAGAATAATTTAATGAATAAACATGAGGTAACAGAATAAATAAATTGCATAGAAATAAGGTTTGTCATTTTTATTATCAATAATGTTATAATTAGGCTTTCTGAAATACCTAATTTAGTGAAATTTTCATAATTATTCGCTTAAACACTGTGGAATTACTTATCTTAATAGTTTTTGTTGCAAATCGTTTACGGTTATAATTACTAGTGAAAATGCAGAAAAGAGAAAACAACAGTCAAGGCTAATTTGAGAAAACTTCACCCACTTATATCCAGAACTAATCTAAAAATGACCGTGAAAGTAATACTTTTAATCACAAAACTATTCTCTATTACATAACTTCACATAACCAAAAATGGGAGGTGAAATTTATAAAAACAGCTTTCACCAAAAAACTTTCATAACTACTATACTCATAAGAGCTGTTTTCCCAACTTGCAAAAAATGGTCGTATGCTCCAGATATGCGACAAACTTTTCCTAAAATTAAGAGTACCCGAATATCCAGACATGTTTTGAAGACAATTGAGTCCAGACGTCCTTAAAGTTATTAAAGATGAAGCAGCATTAGATGATCTGTATTGTTCAAGAAAAGTAGGACAAAGTTATAAAATCTCAAAAGAATAATACAAATCGTTCAGTATAACTCAAATAAAAGGTGTGCAAAAAATAAATAAGGAACTGAAAGTTCGAAGTCCATCCTACCTAGGGCCATACAACAACATTTAAAATAGTAGACACACCCTGACATGTATTACAAAGCCGCACCTTCAGCTAGAGGGTCAAGATGGCGTCTAGCATTTCATTATTCAATTGGAAACTATCGAGTATCTATATCTAAAAGGTAATCAGTAAGCACTGGAGAAGCTGCTTAGTTTTTAATTAGCACATAAATACGGGATCTTTATTTTCAAGGTTTTACAAAATAATATAATTGGTTCTTTTCCCGAGGTTAAACATTAATAGAGCTCCCACTCAATAATTTCCATTTTCTCAACTTTACATTTAGAGTAACATTTTAACTAGAGTAACAGTAACGACAGCATTTTATATATGATAAAATGTAATAACACAATTCGAACAGTAAACTTAAAAGATTGTATTAAAATTTGATTTTAGTAATGTTCATTTGAAAGATACCAATCATTACAACAGTCATAAAATTAATAAGAAATTATCTAAATCTTTGTTCAGTATAATAAAATAAGATGTTTTTATATAAAATTTAATATGATAAAATTTATTATTACTTTAAATTAAATATGATAATTATATATTTTTTTAATATGATTAGTTTAATGATATAAAATTTATATTTATGATTATTATTTAAGTAATAATAAATACTATTCTAAAAAAATAGTACAAGATAACATACAATTACTAAGCACCATAAAAATACAATTAATTTCTACTGTAAGCAAATAAAAAGTAACAAAATAAATAAATGAATTAACTACACTGTTATACATTTAACTTTATATTTTTGTAAACGTAGGACTATCTAGCTCTTTATTTCCAAAAGGGACATCATACGTCAGCACAACTCTAATCTCGTTATATCTTATAATATGTTCTCTCACTGTGATAAATTCAGTATGAAATAAAACTATTATTAAAATTTGGTTTGTCATATTTAATTTCTAATTAAGATTCTGGATGTGCGTAAAAGCAAATTTTCTTCTTCATATGATTCTGAAATGTAATTAAGGCTTCGTATAATACAATGAAAGGAAGAGAAACCTGTTTTATCACCAGTTATATTCGAATATTTTACAAAATTTGATTTAATCACAACATTTGTCTAATTTCATTTACAAATTAAAATATTTAAGTTTATTATACAGTAAAAGAAAAGCCTTTAATGCTTTAATATGATTATTTTCAAACCAATTTATAAACATAATGTTCAATTAGCATTGATTATTTAATACGTAGGTATAAGCTTATATAAAATAAGTTTTCCTAATTAAATGAATTAGAGCATAATTTAATTATTAGAATGAATTTCATTACTCGAAAAAATAATATGTGTCGTCACTTTTGGCATTAATAAAATAAGATGTACACACACAAACGCACACACACATTTAATAAATAACAAAATTTATGCAAAATATTTTGTACAAAATAGATAATAAAACTGATTTTTTTTGAAGAAAATTGTCATTTTGATCATGTTTATTCACGTATTAAGACATTGCACAACAAAGCATCTTATACATTCATTTTTATCTAAAATACCCCCAAAAGCTAAAATCTTTATTCTAAAGCTTGAAAAAAATAGTGAATTTAGTTAGTTTTCAGAAAAAAAAGCATATAGCTTGATTATTTCAGAAAGTCATAATCTAAATTATACCAGAATTCTGAAATTAAGTCACATACAATATACATTTTTAGATTTATACTAGTATATTAAGCATTTATTATGTAAGCTAATGTAATTCAAAAATACACAAAAATCTGACTCATGCCCCGAATTGGCATATTTATTATACGAAAAAATTTGTACAAATTCTGTGAAAATCCAATTAAGATGTTTGTAAATATTTTAAAGTGCTATTCTTTTAATATTCCTAACTCCAAAATAACCACGAAAATCCTTAAAAAATGTAGAAAATTGGGTAAATATTTTCGTGTAGGAAAGTAAAACAATTCACACAATCAAAATATTTTTCTTCCAGATCGATGCATTATCTTAATACTTCCACTCTCAGGAAAATAGTGCGGCCTTTGTTGTTTTATTATAATTTACTGGCTCTTTCATCGCTCGCACAGAAGCAATAAAATAAAAGTAAGCTACTGCTGGTGTCCACTTGCAGCTGCGAAAAAAGTCCTCCGTCGACTGAAAACTTGCGTAATTCAACCGGAAGTGTGATGGCATGAATAGCTTTCGTTTCTAAAATATGCTTAGATATGTTTATCGTTTCTAAAATATGCATTCTTTTGAACTTTTTGAAGTAGAAGAGATTGGGCATTACTTGAACTTTTTGTACAATAATATATTTTGCAACAGGAAGAAATTCAATGGAATTCAATGATTTTCCACTTGACTTTATTTCGTATACCAAAATTTTTGTTCAAACTGTGAATTCCATTTTTACTAAAACTATTTACTTTATATATTATTTCTTTCATCGTGTGTTATATAAAGTATCACTTTACTATCTCAAATTTTAAATAAGAAGTTAAATAAAGTTCATTTTGCCAAATTGAGTAAAATAAATTAATATTAACAAACGATGTTGTGTAATTTAGTTAATGATTATTATCATTAACTAAATTTAATAATTAAAATAAATAAGGTAATTTGGTTATCTAACATAGCAAATGTTCAAACCTCAGATTCTATTTCCCAATAATATGTATTTCATAATTAATAACATTCCAAAAACCTGTACTGTCCATTAAAATCAGTTATATATATATATATATATATATATATATATAGATATATATATATATATATATATATATATATATATATATATATATATATATATATATATATATATATGAAATTTAATATTTAACATACAAAGTTTTAATAGCGTCAGTAAAATTTATAAAGATAATTAATATTCATATTCATACCTTAAAAATCAATACATGTACCAATTAAGCTGCAACTGCATCTAATAAACTATTTTAGTAAATATAAATATTTTTGATTGTTTACTAATGCAATGCAAAAATCAAATTTCTAATAAAATTTTCAACGCACAAAAAATATAAACAATTAGCAGTTAAGAAATAAATGCTCAAATATATTTGAATTTGTAATATATGTTATGACTGTAATTATTCTCATATGTATTTCTGTTATATTTAATATTAGTGAAAGAAAAGATTTAGTGGAAGAATTCGAAATATTTCTTTAATCAACGTGTTAGAATAAAAATTTATAGGGTATTAAATCATGCTCATATGAATTTGCATATACATACATTTATGATATTAAGTAGAGGATGCTTACAGATAGGAGAATTCAAAGAATTTTCCCACTTATTTGATTTGAAACACTTGAATGATCTAGAAAAGATGCTGATGTGCGGTGAACAAAGTCATATAACCATTTAATTCTTAGGATATTTTAAATGAAAAGCAAAAAAGGTGTATTGAAATCGAATGTTATTGCATTCTTAAGTATTTGTTGTCTGAAATATTTATCCAAAGCCTTGAATGCACTTAGTCATATGATTCTCAAGTGCTAATAATGCTATCCCTTCTTTTCTTCGAGGTCACTGACAATGTCTTGAATAAGTGTAACGCAAGGGGTCATGTGACACGCCGCTCACATCAGATGGCTGAATAAAAGATAGCGCTACACACAAAACTAATGTCAGACTTCACATGTTCCTTCATTTAGGTTAGAAAAAAAAGTTGCGTTTTTTCCAGTTTCCTATTACAAGGTTAAAATACTTCCGTTATGTTGATTACAGAAATCGTTTTCGCTTCCTTCTTGTAAATAAAACAAATTCTATGCCTGTAATATTAGAAAATACAGTTGTTTCGATTATCCATTCTTGAGATACATTTGAAGACATTAACGAGACCTTAAAATGTATTTTACAAGGATAAATTCCACAAATTTTTAATTCTTAAATTGAAGAAATGATTCTTAAATGATGGTTAAAATTCAGGTTTTGCGGAAGTGCATCTTCTACTAATGTGAATTTTTTATTTTTTCCAGATTCTAGAACACATAAAAGTAAATTAAGAACCACATTCATTTTTTTCCTCTTTAGTTCAATTGCAGCTGCAAGAAATTTTTATATCAAATTCATTTTAAATTTAGCAAATTTACTCAATTAGTGCATGTATATCTCTTTTTCTGCGTAAAAACAATGTTTCCTATTTTTGATTGTCGCTTTATAAGATTTTTCGAATTCGAAATAGTGCTATTGTTTTTCGAACTGAAAAGGAATTAATTAAATAAAGTTCACACAACTGTGTGGAAATAGGTACTAATTTAATTAAGAGTTTCAAGTACTTGTTGATGAGGCATTTTTGTTGGGAACTCTTTGAAACATTGTCATTTTTTTTATCATGTTAACTGAGTGCTTCAGTATTTCACATTACTTTTTCTGAAACATGATAAAACTTAAAGAAATTTATTAAACCATTAGAGTTTACTTTCATTAGATGTTTACGTGAGGGAAATATAAACTGGATTTATTTGTTTCTTTCAGCACACAGATTCAAGCATTTATAGTTAATTCAAGTATTTATTGCATTAGACATCGAAAACACAGAATGTTTTAGTTCCATGAAAATAATGTATGCTTGTATTGATTAAAATTTCCTAACAACAACCAGTAAAAGCAAACATTAAGATTTATTTTAGATTTTATTAATAAACTTATATATTTTAGGAATGTAAATATGACATAAGGAAATCTAAACTTTGAAAATTTGTTCAGTTATTTAAAAAAAAGCTATAGTTGTTGCAATGGAAATTTGATAATTTTTTATAAAAATATATTTTACTATATAAATACAAATAATTCTATGAAGCAGACATTAACAATAATGGCAGAGAAAATAAATTCTTTTGCCATGATGAAGTTAAATGATTACATTATGGAAATTTTGCTATACTCTTTCTAGAAAAAAATTTTCTACTTAAATTGAAATTTCAGTTCTTAATGATTAACTCATTTCCATGATTTATTAAATTAACATATCTAGCAAATATTTTAATATTTTTAAGCAAAAGTGATAAATTTCAAAGGAAAATATGTAAACAAATTACACTGTGTTAAATACGTTATTTTATATATATATATATATATATATATATATATATATATATATATATATATATATATATATATATATATATATATATATATATATATAATTCAACAGGTGTCATTTGTGATAAAACGACTTTTTATAAATTATAGAAAAAGGGTATCAGCAGAAAATTTCATAGATGTAGGTTTCTAATTAGTTGTTAATAATTTTCAGTGAAAATTCTTGTTTTCCTATGGCATTAAAACATATTTTCATATTATTTTATAACAGAATCATGAAACATTTATTTTGATTGTAACGATCTAAGTTTCAGTCCGCAAACTTTAATCATTGATATAATGTAACATTATAAAACTGTCATTATCCATCCAAGTAAGAATTTAAAATTCACCAATATTAGGGCTTCCAAGCTAATTTAACTTCTAAAATAACTTCGGAGTTGACTTGTAAGCTAATTTACAAAATAGCATCGGCAGGAATGAAAACCACTTAACGAAAACAAGATTGAAAACCCCATCCGCAGAAAACTCCACGAGGAAGGAAGAATACTCGAACAAAATTATCGTAAAACATTTCATTGCAAACAGAAAATAATAATGACCGAAAATTTCGTCAATGATATTGACACATGCCTAATATTTACAGCACTTTGATTGGGGGATGTTTTCAAAGAGTTAGTTATTGGACAGAGAAAGAAGATTCTTGAATAGTAGCAATAGTTGGGGAGTTTCGAGCCACCAGTAGTACTTGAGATCATGTACGAAATGATTATCAGTCAATTCAAGGAAAGTATAACGATGTATGCTGGGAATCAATGGTTTAAATGAAGACCTCCGTATGGTAACCTGAAGTTCACATGCAATACCACATTATCTTTTTTTCAGACATGCTTTTCTACATAAACCTAATTTTTGTGTTTGGAGATCATTATCTCTCACGAAATCTTAACATAAAATTCTCGATCACTCTTAAACTAACTACTTTCTTAAACTTAATGTTTCCCATATTTTTAAAATAACTGTTATTAAATTTATTTTTAATTATTTATTTCTCCAGTATTCAATGTTTAAAAGCATATCAATTTCACATTTAAATCTTGAGGATCTAATGTTGTAAAAAATTATGCATACCATTATTCTTTACTTTTATATATCCAACACTTTCTGAATTATTTAAAAATATAAAATATATCACAACGATGAATTTTAACGTGCGGCTCAAAAAATAATTAAAATCTTTTTTTAAATAATTATAAAAAATGCAAAGTTTAGAATATAAAAAATAAATATTTAAGCAATATACTTTCATAATAACAAAAGTTAAAGTTTGCAATCTGTAATAGGTTCGATTTAAATAGAAAAATAGAAATAATAATTTATTTTTACTCCGTGAAATCAAATATTCTCCGTTGTGTCCGAAAGAGTCATTTAAATATAAATTATATTCAAACTTCTCCGCGTATTTACAAAACTAATTAATCAACTTCGTCGAAACACATTAAGTTTAAGCTCAATTCACTTGGTATTTCTAAGTGACTTAATTCTTATAATGATTCCTACCAATAAACAGCCTTAAATAAAAATTCAAATTGTCTAGAAAAAAAAAGTAATAAGCTGTTTGAGAGAAGAAAATGCATTAACTTAACATAATGTACAACATTGCATCAGATTTTGCAGAGTGCGATTTTGCTGCAAACTTCTTATCTGCTCTAAACAAAAAGTTAGACTAAAATATGTACAACGTCAAAAGCAATTAGGTTTAATTTTCGAAAAAAAGAAAACTGAAGCTTAAAATGTTTCATATTATTTTTCAATCGCTTAAAGATAAATCAAGTTAGAATGATATTTTAGTTCTCATTATTTTAAGTAGTTATCAGATCACATTCAAATAAGGACTAATGGATGCATTCTTAATCATTATTTCAAGAGCCACTGCATAGTTTACGCTATTCTTTCTACTATTAAAAATAGTATGCGAAAAGTCATTAGAGCATAAGTAATTCCACTTCAAATCATTAGAAGTGAGTAATTAATTAGAAAATTGTCCACTTTTCAGCTGAAGCGTTTTGAATAAATTAGTATACTTAGCTCCTTCATGGAAGTTTTAAAGGTATCAAAACATTCATTGAATCTTCCTAGTATAGATTGCGCATGGCAAGTTTAGTCTACATTTTCTACGAACAATTAATTCAAAGAAAGAAGATAATATAAATAAAAATTGTAAAGTTTATTCCTTGTAAAAGGACATCGAACGACACAATAATAAACATTCATGTTAACCTCGCATTCTGCATAATTTTAGAGTACTTATTGCACCTGTGGGTAAATCTTCTATTTAAGAAATAACGTTGAATAGGTTTACGGTAAGTTGTAGTAAGTAGCTTTATCTTAATTATGTATTCTAGTCTTGTATGAAAGGTTTCGAAGCTACCACCACGTGCATTGAATACTGATTTGATGGTAGATATTGAATAATAAAAATCGACATCTCCGCTAATAAACTGACTCACCAATAAAATATTTTTTTATCATTTTTTTAATACTTTTATTTGGCCATCAGACTATTCGAAAGGCAAGGGAATTCTTGCCATCGGTTGATAGAGCATTTGTTTTCTTTCGCAGTAGAAAGTTCGTCGATCTTGGCATACCAGAAGTTCCTACCATATGAACATTTTCTTTAGAAATTTAAGATATTTTTTAAGCTGTTCTGACGTAAAATAAAAATGTGGTTATTTCTAACAAAGAGGCATGAAGTATGAAATACTTTAGATTTAGAAGCTAATTTTTTGGTGGTTTTGAGTTATTTTTAACTCAGTATCACGAGATTTTTTTTACTTATATGAATATAAGTAAAAATGAATGAGAGAAGTACATTTATTTAAATTTTTTCCAACAATTTTACGCGCTTCTAATGCATAAATCATAATATGAAGCAGTTATCATTGTAACCAAGATTATACATACATATATATATATATTAAAAATCTTTTTTCTCTGATGGTTGTGATATAGAAAAATAAATTTAAACTGACCACTACACACAATCATGCATTACATTAGTTACTGAAATATAACATCACAATAAATTATGTTATTAAATACAGGATTTGCTTAAAGTACTGCTAAATATATTGATAACACACATACACACACACACAAATATTTTATAAAGATATATAAGTCTCTACAATCTAATGAAAGGCCGCATGGAAAAAGATAATCAGTTACATAATTCAAATTACAAAACATTTTGGAATGATAGCATGACCCACAGAAAGAAATAATTTCAACATACTTTCATGATAATTCTATAAAATTATCTAACTTTAAAAAAATGCATAAAAAATTTGCACATTGCTATCATAAAAAAAGTTCCTTTATGCTCTAAAAGACTGTAAAGATTTCTTTGGTCACGAATCAACATACTAGGATTAAAAAAAGGCGCAATATAGCTATGATTGACCTTGAGATTCTGATGCGTTTCATGGTTTTACTAAAAACAGTGCTATGCAACAAACTTGGGTGTTAGTGGTCATCGGAACATGCCATCGCCAGAACAAGTCCTTTCAAAAGACACAACAAAGCTGGTGTTCTTTTTCTTCAAACGATTCTTATCAAACCCACATAAGCGTCAATCAGTAAAGTGTGAGAAACAGAAACAGAAAAAAAAAAACAAATAAACTTCAAAAGAATTTTCTCAGATAAAATACGTCGGAAATACGCGTACACTGAAACGTAAGTATATATACAGCTTTTATTTTCACTGACAAGATTGCATTTCCGGATGTTAATACGCGATTGTGAATACAATCGTACTCTCAAGAACTGATTACGATTCTAAAATCTCCAGAGAAGCAGAAAAAAACATAATTGAATTCGTATTTCAACTAAAAGTATCTTAGGCATCGCAATTTTTAAGAGATATTATTTTATAAATATTTTTACGTTTCGGTTTCTAATATTAAAACAGCTATTTTCTTATTGTCTTCACAGATGACTGTCTAAATAATTCGAGAAAACATTCAAGACAAATTTTGGAATTCGTTTTCTCACTTAAGGAGACTATTTAGCGTTGAGAAGTCCATACTTTCCTCAAAATTTAATCCTTTCAAATGTAGGGTTCTGAATGTCTGAGACAGTCCTTAATTAGAAGATACGATTTTGAGGCAAAGGCACAGTGACGCTAATGAAACCGAAGTGAACTGACAAGGACAGTTTGCTACAAGAAAAAAAGCAGAATAAATAGATTTGAGCTGTCCTGTTCAATGTTTATCTCGCGCGAGCGCGAATTACCTTCCTATTTCCTCTTCTAACTGGAAGCTGTTTAGCTTGATGACTAATCCATTTAAAGCTATAATACAAGTATGAGAATGTTTCAAGATGATGGAAGTGATTGTAATTTAAGTGGCAAACTTTGACTTGTTTGTATGAAAATAAATTAACTTATGCTTATTAATTCTCAAAAGCCTAATACACACACACACACACACACACACACACACACACACACACACACACATATATATATATATATATATATATATATATATATATATATATATATATATAATTTTCTATAAATGAATGTAAATAAATTAAAAAAGGTTTTGAATATGATGTAGAAATTTTCAGAAATAATTTTATTTTATTTATATATTAGTTATTCTAAGTATCATACTTAAGTAGGACATCCTGGTTTCATTTTTTGGGATAAATATTTTTATGAAATAAGATATATCATTATAATATATAAAAATCATCATAATAATTTTGATAAACTCAATTTGTCGCTTTAAATTAAACATCAAACATCTGATGCTTCTTTAAACAGAAATTTTAGTAAATTCATAGTGATATTCTAAGTTAAACATATTTTTAAATTATGTTTTTAAATATAATTTTTTGTGAAATTTCTTTGTCATATTTTGACTTAGTTTAAATTAATATTTTAAGAACTTTTAGCAAATTCATTGTAGAATCTTCAAGAGAATATTAAAAATATGTAAATTAAGTAATTATTAAACGTACATACATTTTAATTTATTCTATATAAATTAATAATTTTCAATTTTTGATTAAAAATGATTGATTTCTCAACTTTTATTCTCTTAGATCGGAGAATCTTTACTTCACAGTAAAATTTATGCTAGTTAATACATTCATTTTGACTGGAAAGGAAATAATCTCATTAATTATGAAATATTCTTTTTCACGCATTAAAAACATTAAAGCATTATAAAATTATATTAAGAATATTTATTCAGTAATTCTGAAATAATCTATAATTAAAATATATACAATGAATAAACACAAATATGCATAATTAACAAAGAAAAACTCCATTTAAAGTGAAAAATGAGAAAGTCGCATAATTTGTATAAACAGTATATTAAATATAATATTATTTTAGTTAATTTGAAGCTGTAAGAACGATTTAGTATAAATTAATATATAAAGAGAGCATTTAAATGAGAGAAAATTAATTTGAATTTGAACATTGTCCTTCAATTGAATGCTACGCTTTAGCAGAGTATCCCATTTACGAAAGAAACCCGTTCTTTGACTAACCAAAACATCTGTAATGTTGGTCTCAAATTGAGTGCTGAACCCCGCATCTCCTAAATCCTTGAGAAAAAATATCCATTGCGAAAAATAAAAAGCAGCCCGCAATCCATCAAACATAAACCCACACCTTTCCAACGACACTGTTCGGACAACTTTTTCAACATCAATGACATGCACAGAAACATGCGTCCATAAGTAAACAAAAAAGTGAACGCCAATGGAAATAAAGAAAAAAATAATAAATCTGAATAAATAGATAGCAGATCCTTCCTAAACAAAGCGTGATAAAAAGGGCACACCGAGAAAATGTTTCCTTCTCATCAGAATTCGCAAAAGTGAGAAACAATCTCTATTTTATTCGTTGAGAATTTCGCTTCCTTTATACAGGGACAATTTATAACAATTCATTCGGCGAAAAGAGATTGAAACTAAGTTAGATAAGTGTTCGCTTTTTCGCGATTTCTCTTTCCCTTGTTAGATAAACACAACATTTTTTTTTTGCCTCTATCATGGAATGGATTGTTTTAGAGAAAACGAGCAAAAGAGCTCAACTGAGCTCGCACGTCCGTTGACAGCTGAGGATATGAAGAGCGCTCTTGTCGAAAAATAACTGCAATGGTGGCGGTCGAGTTTCAAAGTAAATATTCGTAACAACACACTACTTTTTTTGGACTGTAAGCATCAGTGAAAAATATTTTACGTAAAGTTTGTGTAATGGCATATAAATTTCTCCGTAACTATTTTTAGATATACATTAATATTAATAGATATTTGATATGTAATACAATTTAAATACAAGATTCTGTGTACGTAGCGCCTAGTAATTAAATATCTGTTTTTGTCTTTGTGCACATAAAGACAGAAACGTGAGTCTTAGATTTTATATATTTGTTTCTGCTAAAAAAGTGAAATTTCTGTAAATATATAATACATTTGTACAAAAATTCTTAAAAGTATTCAAATTTCCAATTTTTTATTTCTTTACAGCAAAAGATTGCGCGGTTGAACTATCCCAGTTGTGATGTTCAATTTAAACGAAACTTATGAATTCGATAATATTTTTGTATGATGTGTTCCAAAATATGCTTGAAAACAATTTTGCATTTTTATTTTAGATTTTTTGCTTTAGTTAAATTATCGTAGGTAACAATGAAGAAATTGCTGCGATAAACTAATTCAGAATAATGTATAAGGATTAAAAAGGGTGCAGAAATAAATATCATAGGGGGTCTTTATAAAATCTAATGTTTCAGTTTAAAGGTTTAAACCATGTAAATAAAGAGAATATATATATATATATATATATATATATATATATATGTTACATTATTAACTTTTTAAAGCCAACCGATTGGTTGAGTGGTTAGCGTTCCTGACTCCTGAGCTGTTGGTCCCGGGTTCGAATCCCGGTTCGGGCATGGATGCTTCTGTCCTCTCTCTGTTTCTCTGTCCTTTCTTTTGTGATGTTGTTTGAATGTGGCCCACCCTATATACGGGTTTGTGGTGGCAGGGCGTGGGTAACGGTACTCGCCTCCGTGACTTGGTTCACAGGTGCCCGCTGGGTAACGACAAATGAGTAGCAGTCTCTGGCCTTGTCGTGGCATAGGGTTCAACCCTCTTGTGCCCGCAATTAGAAAAAAAACTTTTTAAAGAATGTAAATCATATCTTATTATACATATAGTTCCTTGAACAGAACATTAATAAAAACATTTTACTGTTGCCATTTCTAGTAGTTACTAAAGTACTACAAAGAAAAGATATATGAAAATATTTTCTATGTAATAATCATAGAATATATATCATATTTAACAAAATTTAGTCGATACTTTTTAATTTTAACAGCAGATCAGAAAACCTATTACATTTTCAATTATATCTGAATGAGTAGGAAATTAGAATAAATTGTGACATTTAGTAACACATAATTGTGACAGAAAACTCGTTGCGAAACAAATGTGCCCCAGATATAAATTAAAGTTTAATGAGAAACCTGCAGATTGATTAAAAAGTAGAAATTGAATTTTGCTATGTGATAAAAAAAAAACAAAAACAAATTTAACTGGTTCATAAGTGAAAAAATCAATTTTTCATTGTTAAGTTTCTTTCGTGGACATTTAAATTTCTAATATGACAGAAAAATCCTTTCGTTACGCTTCTTTTCTAACAAATTGAACATATTATCGAATTTTGGGGCTTCTCACCGAAAAGTTAATCACATCATCAAGTCCCTGTCGTAAGGGAGTCAAAGTCGCTCACCCAGTCAAAATCGATCGCTCCCTGTATTCAGTTTTAAAAATAATAATGAATGCCTGGATGCTGTTTCAAAAATTATGATTCAATTCAGCAAAAAATTAACCCATGTTATTGAAGAATTAAATAACATGAGTTTAAGAGTAATTGAATTTCAAAAATGCTATCGTATAATATATTTATTAAAAATTAGAACTTTAATAAAATTCCTAATAAATATCTTTTTTACAACAAAATATTATTTTGGAGAGTATACAGCTTTAAAATTTATGTTTTTTCTAGGAAGACTATAAATATATAAAAAAGTAAAATTAGAAACCTCATAATAAGGTATCAAAATATGAATAGCTAAAAACACACACACACACAAACGTGTGTTAAAATTAAAACTATAAATAAGGAAAACAAGTGAAAAGGAGTATCAAAAGTACAAGGAGTTTATACTTGTAAATTCCAAAGTTCTCAAATTGTGTACCAAGTATGTGATATTAGAGTTTACAAATTAAGTACCAAGTATGATATTAGAATTTTACAAATATTTTACAATTCCCAACTTAATTATTTAACATAAAATTTATAAAGTAATGTGAAATATCAAAAATACTTTTGAACTGGAATTACAACAATACCTCTAAGCAATTTAAGCATGCAATAAAGAAATGCGCAACACGGACAACCTATCTTCAGATTTGCATTATTGTCCCAAACATAACGAATAAAAAGTAGATTTAATAGTGGTTTCAGTCAGAGATAAAGAGACGTAAATATAGAACAATTATATCGTATTTTTGAATGAAAAATTTCTCATCGTTTCCAACAATATCAACACAAAAAAATCATAACGAAAGATGATTAGGAAGGTTGAAATTTCAATGCGTCCCGATTATTTGTAGTTATTAGAAGCTTCTCATTGTTGACGAAGGGAGGATTAAGAAAATTTCAAGAGAGTCAATGACATCTAAATACCTTTGTGCCAAATTAATCTTAATTGGTATGATTTTAACAATATTTCTTAAAAAAAGAGGATGATTTAATATTTTAGAGATGTTAAAGAAAATTTATTACAGGAAATATAAGTTTAAACAAAAAGATATGTTATTTGATAAATAAGTATATTTTAAGAACAGAGGGATTATTTTTGTAGAAACATAAAATCAAACAGCAAGGGTTTAAATAAAACTCTCTAAATTTACACTCTGATGGTTGTAAAACACTGCTACATCATACGAAAAATGAAAAAAATGTATAACGAAGCACATATTTTAAATGATTTGAAAATTAATAAATGTTTATCGGATGTTTACGAAAAATTTAAATTAAAAAGATAAGTTTTTCTTTATCTTAATGAAAATTAAATTTTATATTGAAGAAATAGGAACTTTAATTTAATTCTGAGTAAATACATATAAATCATTTATATTAGTACGTAGCATGAAAGGTTCAAACTTTTTAATAAAAATTAATTTCATACATATGTTATTTTTGGCTCAAAAAAGGAAGCAAATATTTCAAAAGACTTCGATTTTTAATATGTATGCACAAGCTACATTTTAGAAAAAGCTCTAAAAGTGGAAGAGAGAACATGAAGTTAAATAAGTCAACAAAGCACACAGTAAACTCTAATTGTTTGAGTGCAATAGATAAGTAAATAGGTATGTCTCTCCCTCTATATATATATATATACATACACACACACACACATATATATATATGTATATATATATATATATATATATATATATATATATATATATATATATATATATATATATATATTATCCTTTATAGCCGAATCTTTCAAATTAATGGAATTTTTTAATACTTTTTTAAAGAATTGTGAGAATAAAATAAAACAACAAAAAAAAATTGATGAATGCTAGAGATCTTTCATTAAAGTAAAAATTTAAAACCATATCAAGGGAAAAACAAATCCATAAAAACTATTTCAAAATTTATAAAAATATACATTTCAAATCTAAAATTAATTTAACAAAATATAGTACAAACTATTTCTTGCATTAAAAAAATCTTTAATTTTTAATGATAAAAATATAAGTAAAAAACATGCTGATAACAAACTGGTTATAGAAATTTATGGTTTCATTTATTAGTTAAGGATGAATTATAAGAATATATAATAGAACTGATTTTGTGAGAATTTTTTAAAAATATGCAACACACGTTTTTTCAGCAGTTTCACAAGGAAACGCAGACTTTGAAAGATTGCTTTAAACTGATGAAATAAAATAACTGTAAATTAAATTACTTGATTATGTAACTTATGTTTGGGGAGCTTAATGTAGTTGAAAACAATGGAGTTACATTTTCAGTGAACAATTTTGTGAGATGAAAGTCAAATTACTGTAAATAAAATTCGAGTTAAAATTTTTTATGAATTGGAGATTATTAATGTTCTACATTAGCGATACACATCAAAAAATGTGCTAACTTTCCAAAATAAATGAGTGACTCGTGTTTTTTCCTCAAACTCTATGGAACAGTTAAAAATGGAATGCATTAGTTAAAAGACAGAAACAATCAACATTTGGCAAGACTAAAAAAATAGAAAATGCGAGAAAATTTTCCTTCCTCTTTACAATAAATAAATAAATAACACACGCGATGATTAGTTTTTATAAATTTTTACTAAATGACGTCATTTAATGTTGAAAAACAGCGCGACTAAATATATAACCTATATTCTAATATCTATTGGAGAAAGTAAATTTTTTGTTCGCAATTTACCATTATAAGAAAGTTATCCTTCAGCATGTTCTTTTTGCATCCCCGATTTCTTTTATTTTCACTCTTGTATTAAGATTTGAATAAATAACTGTATGAATATATAATATTTTAAGGCCTTCAGAACTGTTAAGAACATAAGAATATTTTCAACACACAGTATGAAAGTATTTCCAAATTATTTGGTTGAAGTGCAGGGACTATATTTAAGAATAAGATGTATAGAAATATATAATAGCATAAATTTTAGACAAAGTTCATTTATATATATATATATATATATATATATATATATATATATATATATATATATATATATATATATATATATATATATATATATATATATATATATATATACACAGGTAGTTATTAAAATAATGGAAATGCCTGTGATATTTTTGAATGCTCTTCGTACGCATTAAAGAATAATAATAGCTATCAGTTTTTTATGAACAGAAATGTGTGCAGTCTAGTAGTATGTGGTAGCTGTATTGGCGATCTGTAAGTATTGTATTTTTCAAAATCGCAAAATATGGAACCTCACAGATTTTCAAAGTGGGAAAATTGTAGGAGCCCGTTTAGCTGGAGCAAGCGTGACAGAACCATCCCAACTTTTAGGTGTTTCTAGAGGTAGAGTATCTTAAGTCATGACACAGCATACACATGCCACTGCAAGACAAGCGCGCCGAAACAAAATAGTGGGCGAAAAGAGAATCTCAGTGAAAGAGATCAGCGATTAAATAAATGAACTGAAATGTCTAAAAAGCGAACAACTGCAGCAAATATGACAGCAGAGCTCAGTTTGTGTATCTGGATTCTGCAGAATCAATGATTACAGTTAGAAGGGGTCTCCATAAATAGAACATTTACTGCAGAGCAGCAAATCTCAAGCCACTTGTCGCTACAGATGTTAATGTCAAACGTCGTCTGCAGTATTGTCATAATTGAATTATGTTTATTAATATACAAAATGTTTTCAGTAATGGATTATTAACTAACCAAATCGGTATATAATAGTGTAAATTTAATTTCTCTGACAAGTTTTTCAATTATCATGATTAAATACAACCTTAACAAATTTAAATTTACTTACAATATATTTTAAATACCATTATCTAATTTTATTGAACACACTGATTTTAGATAAAATTTTTGTTGCATACGAATTTTCATTACAAAATTAAATTTGGTGGAACAATATTTATAAATTAATTCAGAACAAAGGAAACATTTAAAAAGTAAATGTTTCACGAGATATAAGCAGCAAAATTTATAAATCCTGTTCTTTTATTTGTAACGTTTTTTATTAATCTTAAGCAAAAATTAATATTCTTAAGAATCGAGAGCGAAGTTTTAGTCAGTGGTTTTGCGTGGGAAATTCTACTTTGCGATAAAAATGACCCTTGTGTGCTGCAGCGGCTCGGGTTATCCTTGTTGTATAAGGGAACTCCGGTTGACGAGTTTTTTCATGCGAGGTTTGAAGAACGTTAAATGTTACGCTTTGCGAAGCTTTTCATAAGCTCTAACAGACTCAAGAAACAAAAAAATATTCTTACATTTTTAATGTCCTTAGAAAAGAAATGTTTCATTAAAAAAAATTTTATCTGTTTTTTTAATTTTAATTAAGTGAGATACTAATCACAATTAATAAAATTTAAAACCAGATTTATAAACATTAGTTTTCATAAGAGAAGTTGCAGTGTAATATATCTATATCTATATCTATCTATCTATCTATCTATCTATCTATCTATATATCTATCTATATATATATATATATATATATATATATATATATATA
This sequence comes from Latrodectus hesperus, assembly GCA_037975125.1. Taxonomy (NCBI): domain Eukaryota; kingdom Metazoa; phylum Arthropoda; class Arachnida; order Araneae; family Theridiidae; genus Latrodectus; species Latrodectus hesperus. The sequence continues at coordinate 22,336,269 of CM075854.1, forward strand.
TATATATATATATATATATATATATATATATATATATATATATATATATATATATATATATATATATATATATAAAATTGAATAAAATTCTTTACATAGTGAAGCGTTCTTTATACATTTGTTGAGGCAAAAGAATGTACAAAAGAAATTTTCAGAAAAAATGTTTAATTATTAAAACTTTGTTGCTACAAGGAAGAGAATCATTCGTGTTTTAAAAAGACAACATTTTTATATGTTTTTCACGTTATTTTTAATGGATTTAAAATATTTTATAAAAAAAAATTTGACAGTTTGGGTGAAAAACTAATCAAAATAAGAAACGTGTCTAATTATTTAGACAGATAACTTATACTCTTCAAAAGTTTAAAGAATACAGCTCTTCGCTAATGAAGTTTCAGGTAAATGAAGGTGAATTAAGCAACTGAGAACAATTAAAAACACACACATGGTTTTTACTTAAAAAATAGCTTCAGTTTAACTTCAGAACTTATAACTTTTGGAAAAAGATAAATACAATCATGTGTCACAAAAACTTAGCAATTGACCTCTATTTTGCATTATAAAAATGGTTTTTTGTAAATTTTCCGGGTGATATCATAAACAGAAGTCATATAAATTAAGCAACAATTCAGGATTTAAATTTGACAATTGGAAAGAAAAGCAAATCACTCGTGGAGAAGTAAATCAATAGAGGTAATTAAATTTAGAAAATAAATATATTCTACAAGTATTTTATTAATACTAAATAGATTTTAAATTCAGTGGTTACCTAATAAGTATTATGTTTGGGAAGGTATCCTGCCGAAATTTCGTCGTGCACACTAATGGTGCACTAATCAGGAAAATAGGTTGTGGTCACAATCTTACCTAACTAAATGATACTATTGTAGCGGGTGGGATGCTAGTCTGGGTTCTTTTGCTTGATCTAATCTAAATAACGAAGTTTTAGTTCTTTTGCTCATCTAAATTACGAAGACCTACTTTCGAAGTAATGGTGGCACACCCTTTGGCTGTTTTTTATATTAGTGAATATCAAATCTACCCCTCGAAGTGACGAAAAGTGAAAGAAGTGGTCGGGTTAGAAAAATACGCATCTAATAATATTATAAGGAGAAAAATAGGTATCAAAATCTCATTCTGGAAGGGCACTTGTGCCAAATAGAGGAAACAACTAGAAAGCGTAAAATCGATTACACTAAAAATATGTACAAGTTGAAAATATAACAGTCCTTTCTTTCTCAATGAATAGAATTCTCACAAGAATAAAAGATTGCGAAACACTTGTGTTTACCAGAAGATTAGAAATTGCCGAAGAAAATGCCTTTAAACTGCAATACAAATTTTAAAATTGGACTGATCTGTTATTCATATATTCTAGATCGACAACTGATATTCGGTTGTTTTTAGTAATGAAAAGAAGTGAAACATTGATGGTGCTAACTATTGAGTTATTACTTACATTGTTGTGAATGGCAACATGCTAACAGCTGATCAGGGGTAACTTAAAAAGAATGTCATTTGTCGTTCAGATATTGAAAACATGGTTATTTTTAGTTCACTACTCTCTTTGCTTGATGGTATTCTGTATTTTTAGTTCTTATTGACGTTAATAAATGTACTCGCGTGTCATAATCCATGGTTTTATTCAATACCAATCTATTTTAATTTGTTGAAAATAGATATCGGGTAGACATCAGACCTGCACAAATATTTTAAATTTTTCATGTCAAAAAATGCTTCAACAGACATGGTTTACAAAGGTACATGGACAATTTTTTCAGCAGGAATGTTGAGGAAAGTTTGCATGAGATGCCTTTGGCTTTAATGATTAAAAATATATTTTCAATGACCATTAAACACAAAACGATTATATAACCTCATTAGATAACGGTTTACCATTATTTTCGAAATTTGTCAATCATTATGAGCATCTTCAACAGAACAATAACTTCTTCAACGCGTCTGGGAAATGAAACAGTGGTTTTATATACACAGCATTTCTGAATAGAAATCGCCAGTTTGCAATCCAGATTTTGATCCTATGGCGAGCATTTAAATATTTTATTCCTAAAAATGTTAGCTTTAAATGCTAAAAAAAAATGGAAAAAGATATCTCTAATTTCCAAATTTTTTATAATTTTATGAAGCCCTTTACATTTTTCCATTTTTTTAAAATTTTCAATTAAATAAGAGAGAAAGTGTAGGTAAAAGCATTCATAATATTTTAATGATATACTTATCTTCTTAACACATTATTTCTCATATTCTATCGTTAAGAATTAACTTTGAATTTCAGAAAGATTCGCCAGCAGAAAACAGTGTATATAATCTATGTTTTTCTTCATATAGTTGAAATCATTAGATTATAAACCAGTTAGAAATAAATCGGTTTTCAAAGTACTATATATATATATATATATATATATACATATATATATATATATATATATATATATATATATATATATATTCTCTTTATTATTCTTTTACTTTAATGTATCGAAACAACTCATAAATGTTTAACAGGTGTGAGCGAGCAGCATAGATGTACAAAGCATTTCATAGTCTTAAGCAGAAATATTACATTTTATTAAATATGATAAGCAAATAATTTAAGAGAAAAATATTTTTAACAAAAAGAACTAATAGGATTGACTAAATTCATCTCCATTTGGCAAAAAAGATTTGTGTAATCGTACATTTATATCGAATCACTGTAACACCCTGGATACATGTATGGTTGCATTAAATTTTATCGTTTTTTTTTTTAAATATAATCTGGAAGTATGAAAAGCGAGCATGAATAAAAATTAGCTTCACTCGAGCATTAGATTTACTTTCTATACAAAATAACGAGCAGCTGTTTTGTATTGCGGAATAAAAAAAAAGACGTGGACGTAAAATGAAACAAAGTTGTTAAGAAAAAGTCCTCTGCTTAAAACGAAATGACACCTGACAACTTTTACGCCTCCTAAAAAAATTTACTGTCAGTTCGGCTGCCTTTCAATTGTTTGTGAGATAGACAACTTTTGAAAGTCTTGAAAGATACACTTAATTTACAACATATCAAAATAGGCTGAAAAATAAAAAGAATAAAATAACTAAGATTAAAATATGCGCACCTTAATATATGTTTTCCAGTTATACGTATATTATTAAAAAATAAAAAATAAGAAATCGGAAACATCATTTACTGCTTGATTTTGATTAAAATTACTTGAGAGTGCATTTTATTTATAAACTTTACTACAAATTTGATAAGAATTATAAATATTGCTCTATAAAGCACTGAAAAATAATTGCAGATACTCAGTACATTAATTACTGCATAAAAAAACGGTTGCATTAAACAAAAATTACTTTTAATTTTTATTGTGACGGAATGAAATGTAGTTTAAAACTTAAAAATAAATTTCAGTGTTGCTGAATTTTCATTATTTTTCAATGCCTTGTTGCTCTTTTTCCAATTGCATCACATTATAAAAATATGATTATTTAAAACAAGCTATTTATTTTAAATCGCAGTAACTACATTTACGAAAAATCAAGAGACAGAAGCGTGATTCACTTTGTATAAGAGGCAGACGTATTTTAAAAGATAAAACACTGTCAGACATAAAACTCTTCTTTCTATATATGTACGTAAGAAAAATGTTACTTATTGTGTCGGGAGATAAAGAAGAGTTGAGATGTTATTAGGCGGATGTGTTGGGTCGCGCGTAAACTAAATTAAGTAACTGAACGCAGATATTTCCAGACTCGAAATATCTGAAAGGACTTCAGAAAATAAACAATGGACAAATGCTTTTAAGTAAGAAAAGTTAAGGAGTGAAAAGATTAATGTATTTATTATCATTTTCAACATCCGTTACCAGTTCCACAAAGAGCGCTCTTCTGTAATGAGCATTTTTGACGGAGAATATTAATCAAAAACCTAATTTTTGTTATTTTTTTCATCAAGAAAGGAACAGATATAAATAGGACTGATTAATTAGAAATCTATAATATATAACTGTTTAAAGGGATTAAATACTAGCTGGAAATGTTTAAGCTTATTAGTATGAACAGAATGATATATTAATCCAAAGATAAAAAAGTCTATATAAAATATGAGACACACAAATGGATATTTGTAAAATAAATTCTAAACGTTGGCCTCAAAATTGAGGATCCACCTAAATATTGGAATTTAAATTTTGTTAAATTACTGTCAAAGGAATCCAGAATTGAGTCCCTGGTTTTATGGACTTTTTAAAATTATTTCCGGTAAGTTTAGAAAATGTTAATTAACACTTATAATTATGTAATAACTTCTGTGGTATTAGTATTGTAAGTAAAAAAATATTATTTACTTTTTTTAAAATATTACTTACAAGCATACAAATTGGTATGATATAATAACATTATTTACAAATTATTATATTATCTCAACTTGCTTTTCCTCAAATATCTTTTAAAGTAGATTTTAGAAGCCATTTCCATATGCAAGAGCAACAATACTTATAACTATGGTATCTTAATTGGTTTTTCATTAAACATTTTCCTTAGTAATATTTTAGAAACCTAGTGGAGATGCAACACTGTAACAATATTTTTTATAAATGTATTTCAACATTTATTTTTCTTAAAACATCATTAGAGTAAAACTTAAAGATGTTTGTCTTTTGTTTACCAAAAGAAAATAGATTTTATTCTCTTTGGAGCTCTCAGGGTTCAGAAACTTACCGATATTTCATGATTATAAATATTTAAAATCAGTAGCACCAGTTTTACAAAATGGTTCATACAATATTTTTTAAATAAATGGAGATCATAGCATTTATTGATAGATAACAATTGTTATTAGAATATTTTAACGTACTTTTCCTAAAATATGCTAATATCTTGAAAATCACACACAATTATTTACTTTTATCTGACTGTCTTTTATCAGTCATTGATTACTTATTTAACAAAAAAAGCTCTTTTCATAGTCTTATAACCAACATTTTCTTTCTGAAAAAAATTTAAATTTAAATTCATTCATAGTTAGATTCAGTCCTTCCATGTTTTATTCATATTTGGCATCTGTATATTAAGTTTTAATCTTCAAAGTAAAATTTAACTTCAAAAGTTTTTATTTTAATGTTTCTGAGAAATTCAGAAAAATATAACCATAACAAATTTAAACGGGATTTCAAAAGAGAAATTCATTGAAAATTCCGAGAAACTACGTGACAAGTAGTAGAAGGGATTTATGGGGAATGTATTTTAAAGGTTAAATAATAAGAATATATATATATTTGTTTGTTTAAATGCAGAAATTTTATAAAAGCTAAATCCTTAAAGAGCATTTAAGAATATAAGAATGAAATGTGAGAAGCAAATTTACCCAAAAAGCTGACTATTTTCAAAAATTAAAAATAAATTATTTTGTTCTTTTGAGTCAAATTTTAGACACACTAAACATTATATGTAATTCATCGCAAACTATGTTTGGAAACATGCAGATATGTCATCAGTAAAGACAATTATGTATATAAATAATACACGACTCAAAATATACAAATGAAATATGTAAATAATCATATTAGTAATCATTTTTGTTTGCATAGGCTATGTACTTTTTAACCCTGTTAGTTTGCTAAAAACCATAACCAAATTTTACATAAGGAATTCAGAAATCTGAATTTAATTTGAAATTTGGTTTTCGAAGTTCTTAGGTGTAATAGTGTATACGAAATACTTCAAATTTTATTTATTTCTGAAAAGAATATATCCATAGCAGTATTGTTTTTTTACCATTAAAAAACAGTTTCCTCCTTTTATTAATATTCTTTAAGACATTTCATTCAAAGATGTTAAATAATTATATTTTAGTGTAAACACTGTTTAATATTCTATTTTTATTTATTCTAAGTTTTATAGTTACATAATTTGTACATATTTTATTCTTATCTCATCAATAATTTGCGTACGATGCCATTCCGTACTGAACAAAAACATTTTATCCCAATATTTTGAAATATTGTGCAAAAATATTTTGTACTGCTTAACAGTTAAAGCTGTTTTTTAAACTAATATGTTTATATGTTTGCAATCGATACTTTCAAAATGAGAGGCGATACAATTATTTGTGATTTATAAAAATTGAGTACCTTTAATTCAGATAAAACTAAAAAGTTTTATTTAAAACGATAATTTTTTAAAGAAATTATATACATTATATTTTGATAAGTTGTTAAGTTTTATTTAAATCAAGTGCATATAATTACTTTCAAAAAACCTTTTTTACAAGAAATAGATAAAAACAAACCAATGAGTTAGGGTCAGGGTTAACTCCCTTGAGTATACTGATATTAAATACCAACTACATGTTAATGACTTGGAAAAGAAAAATATTCCTGATACAATACTAAAGTCAAACACATTGTCTGTGTTACAAGAACAATACTCTGAACCAGAATGGATTAGACTTTATACTCATGGCTTAAAAATACAAGACAATATTGGGGCTGGTGTATACAATAAATTATTTTCACAATGTATTTCTGTGGGACATTTCATGTCGAAATTCGAAGCAGAAATGTATGCAATATCAATGGCTTTGGAAAATTTGAAGTCACAGATCAGTTATTACACTTAAAGCAGTTATTCTAGTTGATTCTAAAGCAGGCATCCAAGCAGTAGCCATAAATCATGATACAGATAATCAGATTATTACAGAAATAAGACAAATCTTTCTTTATAAAATACAACAAAACGATCCTTTTCAATGGATCCCTTCACATGTTGGTATCAGCGGAAGCGAAATGGAAGATTCACTAACTAAGGAAAGGAATACTTGAGCCACAGGACTACAAATCACTGCCTTCAGAGTCACTTAAAAAGCGCCTTTTTAAGATATTAATATATACTTTTAAATCTGACTAAGTAGTAAAATCAACGAACAAACCCTGGGTTAACATTCAAGACACTTGGAAAAAGTTTTATCAAAAATCCCGTAAAGAGGCTGTAACAAATTTCAGACTGAAAACAGACCATGATTGTTTGGCACATCATCTAAATAAAATAGGCATGTTGTTGTTGTTCTCGTGTCCATGAAAATAGTGTAGATAACAGATAATAAGGAAAGTCTGTAAATTCCAACGAAAGTTTGACCACTGCCTCTGCAATTAGGGGTGCATCAGGGCTGTAGAGAATTTCTTGCAATGAACCCCTGAGTGGGACCATTCCTATTTTTAATAAATTTACCGTAACAGCTGGGCATTCCAAGGTGTGATTGGGTGTGAGCTGGACTCCTGGACAGTCCTTACATTGAACATATGTTTTTGTTTTATTCGGGAGAAACTTCATGCCCTCTTGGTGTTCTGTTCTCAATCTGACAATTGTGGATGTGATAATCCTGGAACAATTAAATTCTATTAGTAGAGGTTTTTTAAAGGTGTGAGACATAATTCTATATTTGGCCACAGCGTTAGCATCAGCAAGTGTGATTGTGGTGACCTTATAAAAATATCTACTTCATTCAATTGTTGTTGTTGTCGTATGCCAGCTAGGCTGGCATTATAGGGTGCGCTGCTCCACTTTTCCAACTGAACCATATTTAGGTGTAAAGTCCGACTTCCTCAGTAAACACATGCCATAGGTACCCGTTTATAGGGTAGGCAACCATTCATACAAGGAAAGGACAAAGACAGGATAGATAGAGAGACAAAGTACATCCATGCCCGAACCGGGATTCGAACCCAGGACCTCCCTATCCGCAGTCAGGCACACTGACCACTAGACAAGTTGGGCGGCATTTTTTCATCTTTCATCTTAGTTATCATCAATAGGCATTCTTTCATCTAGTTCATACCAACTTTTTAATTCAGGGAATAGGAACGCAGAACGTCTTTTTTTATTAGATAAAGATTCTAAAAAATGAATGAGGTATGCAAATTGTATTGGAAAGCCAGAAATTTCATGAGCTCGTTTTAAAGACTGGAACCTCTTATGTTCTTTTCCTTTTTAATTTTTTTAAATTTTTACTTAAATTCTAAAGTTATTTTGTTCTGGTAATTACTTTAAATCTTTGTTACATTTGTTCTTCTATAATACTTGAATTGTTTTGCATTTTAGATTGTTTTTTCCAATAAAGCCATATGTAACAACCCACATTTTTTCTGTCACATTCTGAGTGATAAAAGATATATGGCAGGTTAGTTTTAAAATGAGAGATCAACAACCTATATACAAGATAGTACTTGTTTAATACTGTTTGTTCTTTTATGCAAATATTAAGCTCACAGTGAAGAAAGAAAAGTTACATAAAAGCAAGCATAATAAAAAAGTAACAGAATTTCTTGTTAAAACAATTAGAACATAGAATTTTTTTTCTTAAAATTTTATATGGTAAACCAAAAGTAGATTATGAGACCTTAAAATTAAAAAAAAAATATTCATAAAATATGAATGCTGTGGCAAAATATATACCGATAAATTTATTGTTAAATTTCTTAAATTACGTTGAATTAATATGAAAATGCACTTGACACAAATTTCGGACAAAGCTTAAAAAAATCCGAAATAAAAAAAGAACTCACAGTAGCAATTCATTTTATCACTGAAGGTATTCAGATTAAAACTGAAAAATTCCCATCAAAAATAATTAGAAGATTACAAAAACGGGAGCGTTCGTACTAAGCTTATGCAGAATTTTATTTCATTTGTCAAATCCTATCTAAGCTCGAAAAAGCTAGAAGGGACGTCATTATGTAATAGTAGGTTCCTAGCTTCATTATAAATGCTCTTCAAAAATTTCAAATAATGAAAATAAATTCCATAATGGGAAGTACTAATGATCAAAATACGATCCACACAAAAGTAATCCCTCTCATTCTCATTTTTATCATCATTACATATCTTTAACACATTTCATCTGCACCAAGAGTGGGTGTGCACAAAGCTACCCACTTTTTATTATTAAAGTTATTCAGATATTTAAGAATAAATCTGAAATTTTTTTTCTTCCTGGTTTAATGAATTATTAATTATAGATATAAATATTTCAATATATTCTTTTAAAAGGAATACCATAATATTTTTTATTCAATTTTATTCTTTCCTTTCACTCGGATAGCAAAGGAAATACTATAATTACTTTTTAATATATAGTATTACATAGTACACTATCTGGCCAAATGTATCCGGACACCTCTTAAAAAAGTGGTTCTGGCGAGTGACGCAACTTGATATGTAATTCAATGCTATAAAAGTGTCGGTAGTGGTTTGTCATATTGTATTTATGCGTTTTTGAGGCAATGAATAAATCAAAGGAGCTTAGTAAGTTTGATCGTGGCAGTTTAAGTGGGATGCCACCTTTGTGGGAAATCAGTTCGTGAGATTGCGGACACTCTACAGAAGCCTAAATCCACTGTGACTGATGTAATTGTGAAGTGGAAACATCTAGGCAGTGAAACGGCAGAAAAACAAACCGGTACGCTGAAAACACTTGGTGAACGCAGCCGCAGAACTCTGAAAAGGGTAGTGAAACAAAATCGCAAGTCCTCGTTTGTGGAAATTTCTCAGGAGTTTCAAAGTTCATCAGGGGTTAGTGTTACAGCAGGACTGTCCATCGAGAGTTAAAAAACTTGGGATTCCATGATCGTGCAGCCGCTCACAAGCCGAACATCACTCCACAGAATGCGAAGCTTCGACTGCAATGGTGTAGAGCTCACCGTCATTGGACTGTGGTCAAGTGGAAAACTGTTCTTTGGAGTGATGAATTTCGCTTTACAGTCTGGCAGTCGGATGGACACGTCTGGGTTCGGCAGATGCCCGGCGAACGTTTCCGTAATGAATGCATTGTGCCAAATGTTAAGTTTGGTGGTGGAAGCATAATGGCGTGGGGGTGTTTCTCGTGGTTTGGCCTGGGTCCGTTAGTTCCTGTGGTTGGAAGCATGAACTCTGAGATGTATGTGGACATTCTGGATAATGCTGCACTCCCAACTCTATGGCAATATTTCGGGGAAGGCGCATTTCTCTTCCAGCAGGATAACTGCTCCATTCACACATCGAAGCTTGCACAGACGTGGTTTGACGAAATGGGTGTTCAAAAACTGGACTGATCTTCTCAGAGCCCCGATCTAAATCCCATAGAACACCTTTGGGACGAATTAGAGTGCAGATTACGCAGCCAGCCACATCGACCATCCTCACTGCTAGCACTCACTTCAGCAATTCCTATAATCACCTATCAAAATATGGTGGAAAGTCTTCCCGAACGTGTGCAGGCTGTCATCGATGCAAAAGGGGGACAAACATCATATTAATATGTGTCTCAGGAGGCCTCTAAGTCCATACCACTAGGTGTCCGGATACTTTTGGCCAGATAGTGTATTAACAGATCTAAGTATACTAACAATTATTGAAAAGTAAGATTGTATATGTGCCGAACAAACATATCGAAAAAGCAGGAAAATTGTAAAAACGTTCATTTTGCATGAAAACAATGTCAATCTAGTAAAATATATTATTCCAGTCAATCTAGTTAAATTTTACTAGATTGTTTTCCAATATAGTAAAACACATCTACAATAAAAAAATAGAAAATTCATTTCTCCTTCAATGATACCAACATAATATATATATATATATATATATATATATATATATATATATATATATATATATATATATATATATATATATATATATATATATATATATATGCCTAGTAGAAACATGATTATAATGATCAAAAAAGAACACATGAATCCCTGAAATAAATTATATAACGCTTATTCAAAGTGCGAAAACCATATTTCTATAATAAGGTATAGTTTTAACTGTAATTTGTTCATTTTTAGTAATCATACTGATTTGTTTTATTCATAATGAACACTAAAATAGTATATTTAGGGCAATCTTCCTAGTAATTAGAATTTAATTTTACAGTTCTTCATGAAGATGCTATTTCATTAAGATTGGTTTCATGAGAACACAAATAATAGCGGACCTAGTCATTTCCATTCTTAATGTTGATTAGAGCGTACCATTTATGAATTGATTCTAAGATAAGTGCGCCATGCAGCTCGAAGAAATGTGTTTGATCTCCAATTCTTTTCAATACCGTAAGATTTATCAAATCATCTCACTCCTTATGAAAAAAAGGTCACAAAGGAAGAACATTTTGAGAGTTCAACAAACACGTGAATTAACAAAGGGCAAAGTAAATACTCGGTGATAAGAAAGACAAGAATATTTGCAATTTGAGCTCGCAGGCCTATTTGTAACCAATAAAGTAGCTTCAACAATAGTCTATTGTAGTAGAGAATAGACACGAGCTGAAAGCAATAAGTATGCTTGCGAGTTGGTCATTTAGCAGATGTAACCAACTGGAACGAAAAATAATCTAGGACACACGTACGATAGATAGAAAGCAAGATGACATACCATTTGAAAATCTGGATGAGCATTACATTTATTTTCAGTAACACGTTTCGATTGTATTTAAAATTATTAACAGTAATTCAATGTAAACATTTACAGTTCAAAATAAATGTTGTGGAGCTCGTTGTGTTGCTGAACAATTTCTATTTTGATGTTTTAACTTTACTCAAGAAGAAAACAATTATCAATGAAATAACACTAAATTACAAGGGGATATGAAATCCTAATTGCGGCATTGACGATTATTAAGGAAGCATTAGTACCACTAATGTAAATGAAAGCGTCGATAGTCCAATATTGTTATCGTTATTCGGGCTTTTTACGCACTGAATATTAAATTTTAGGGAACTTACAAATGTTTAAAAAACATAAATTATTTTCGATTACAAACTATTTTCACTTAACAATAAACTTTAAAAAATGGGAAATACATTGAAGAAAAATGGAATATAACTGTACTCTTAATTTCACATTTCAGAAACTTGATAATTTCAGAAAGACACTTTTTTGCTATGGGTTATTAATGAAAGAATTCTAAAAATACTTTGAAAAGTTACAGAAGCACCAAGGTTAAAAAATTTAGTTATGTTAACACTTAGAAAATTTAAAATAATATTTGTAATTGTGTTAATATATTATAAATTATTAATAATTCTATAAAAAGAGAAAACTATTACAAACATGCCTCATTGAAATTTTTTTATAAACTCCTACATGTTTGAAAAAAAGTTTTTTTAAATAAAACTTTATTTATTTTCTCGAATATCTCAATTTTCATGGTTAATTTAATGGGTAAGATACAGTTTTTTATACACATACCTACGTATAAGAGAATTCTAAGCATTACAGAAGTTATAAGCACATTAAGTTTGTATAAAATTAAAAAATCTATGTTTACCAAATTCTTTTATTTAATAAAGGTATACAGTCAACGCATTATGTGTATATATATATATATATATATATATATATATATATATATATATATATATATATATATATATATATATATATATCAATGTAAATAAATGTGCTTACAACTAAGAACATGGTTTTACAAATTTGGTTGGATATTTATGAGTAATTAATATTGTTGAATGAATTGAGATTGTGTTTGCAATATAGTTTTTCTAAATCAAAATATTAAATATATTTCAGGAATTAACATGAAATATTTCAGAGATTTATATAAACTGAATATCATTTTTATGAGAATACAAAAATAAATAATCTGTATTATTTTTAATCAACTGGTAAAAGTAAATCGCATAAACATTGTAACGAACTTAATACAAAATAAATATACAGGTAAATAATTATTGTACCCAAAATAATACATTTCGGAAAATTCAACTTTTATTTCACGAAAATAAAAAAAAAAAACCTTATTTTGTTCCAAACTCTTCCAAAGTTTACAAGTTTTGATTATATTCTTCTCTTCGACTTCAGTAATCAACTCATTTCGATACTAGTAAGAAAAAATTGGAACAAATAAAAGCAAAAAAAAGGAGTTAAGACTTCTAATTTGATGCTTGGCGAAAAAAGTTCTCCGCGCTCCAGCAGATGAGATTAAATCACATGGATCTAATTAATTTAAGTTTCATTCGATGCGTCATCAAAAGAAAAAACTTTAAAAAAAGTCTTTAACTAAGATGTAAACTAAATTATTTTCTCTTTTGTAGATTTCAGTGTAAAATATTCTTAACACGGTGAGACATCCACAGTACAGGGTTTACGCTGGTATATAAATATTTATCAAATCCTTTTAGGTAATATAATTAAGAATCGAAAAGGTTTTTTAGTTTTTAATTTAGTTCAAAACAGTGATTTTTTTCCTGTGAAGAGAATTATTACCTATATTCAAGAATACATTTTCAGCGAATTAATTAAACTATTCTGACATCTTCACTTTAAATAAATTTTCTAAATCAGCGGCATGTATCGTGAAAGAAGCATCCATCATAACGAACTAGAATCAATAAACTTGTTTTGTTCAAAAACATTATTCGAATAAAAAGCGGAAATTTACCAAATTAAAGCTCCAAAAATACGTACTTTTCTGACTGTGTTAAGTCAGATTAATTTTTTTCTTTCCTCAACAAAAGATTAGAAATACTATTTATAAATTGGTGAACACAATTAGGAAAGTAAAAAATAAAAAAGTTATCAGTTACGTTTTAATTACTATTTTCTTACGAAAAGTTTTCTGAAATAATGGAATTTTTGAGTATATTACAATAAAATTGTACTTATTTTGTGTTTTAATGGTACCTAAACACACTGATTTATTAGTGTGAAATGTTAATGATAATATTTTATTTTTTCTCGCATATCACGGTTTGAGAAAAAATAAAATAAACCAATAAATAATAAAAATACTTCTGTAATTATTTGAAAAAGTAATATTTAATCTTGCACTCTAAAATTTATAACTGAACATTGCACAATTAATTGTGATAATAATAAGGTTTTTTTTTTTGAGAACTTTGGAAATGTATTATTTGAAGCTTTATTTTAAAACTTCTAAACCATTAATCAAGTCATAAAAATCTTGTAATCATAAGTATTTTTGTAAAATATGATCTTGTATGTCTTAAATGGATTCCTAGACAGAGTACGCATTTTACAGAGAATCATCTATTTGAATTAATTGTATTCCAACTATTATTATCGTATTTATTAAAATTTATTTGGAGTTATTAAAAAAATCTTAATAAATGCATTAATATCTCTTTATATTTTAGATATCTATTTACTGTGTGTAAAAAATTAAAATAACTTATATATATTTGTTTTTATGTGCATTAAAAAATAAAATAATTTCTAAAAGAACATAAATTTACTGAATATTCATGTAAAATATAATGCAGACAACTATACTTCTTTGTAGGTACAACATTTTCCTATTTCCATAGGGAAATAAATTGTTTAAAAATAAGAACAAAATTAAATACAAGTATTAACTAAGCGCTAACATGAAATTGGAGAAATTTTAGACTAATACAAATAACAATTCAAAATAGGATGCAGCTTTATAAATGATTAAGAGTATGAACTTTTTACATTATATTGATGATGATATAATTTTCATAGGTATATTTACTATCATGAGATTTTAGAATACCTGAATAAACAAATTCTCCAACAGTTATTTCATTGATTAAATGAAGAATACATGATATCATTTATTCGAATAAATAAGCAATGTTACAACTAAATTTTTGAAATAGAAATTTAATGATATTAGGTGGAAAAAATAGAGCAAATTTTATATTTGAAATTTTCGCAGATATTGTCAACTATACACGAGAACTAAATGAATTCTTTGAATTAAATATAAGATACTATCACCTTTTAGTGTTATGAAAAACTATTTTTAAACATTTCTATGTGACAAACATAATAACGTTCTTTCTAATGAATATTAAACTCAACTGTAATTCACCTGTACTCGAGACACGAGTTTAAATTTGTCAACAACATACATTCCAATTTTTGTAGCTGTAGACATTTGTTTTTTCGAATTAATACTAAACATATCTATCAACAAATAATATGAACTCTGTTAGAGTTTAAAATAAGTAGGATAATAATAATATCAATGGAGAAACTAACATTTTCACACAAAAATATTTAATTTGCGACACAATGAATAAATGATCAAAAGAATGCAACGCAAAGTTAGTTTAAGGAAATAAACCATGTATGTTTACAGTTAATAAGCTAAAAATATTGCTAAAAGCATTTTTACAAAATGTTCAGATGGTATTGAAAATTATTTTCTGGGATCAACTTGATATGTTTTTTAAGCAATTCCGTTAATTAAAAATTTAATTGATCACAACTCCGGTAATTTAACAATTATCTAAGCTAATTGTTCAGAATTCATGAAAAAAATTCAAGTTATGATAAAATGTAAATTTATTAAAAAATATTAAATAAATCACTTAAAATTTAAAGTCCTTAATTTCATCTGCTTAAATTTTTAATTATTTTTTTCTTTCACCCAATTGTTATTTTGAGAACGTGTAGCGAGACATGATTTCACTGGATGTAGAAATTTAAATGCACGTGCAAAGAAGTTAGATTTATGCTCAAATAAACTTTTTACGAAGGGTATATTTTTATACATTTCTTGAGAGGAAGTGTGTGTGTTAACCCTTTTAACCCACAACTCTACCGCTGATGAGTTGCATGACGCAACGGTCTTCCTTTTCTGAAGCAGTGGATTTCATATTTTTTACCGCCTCTTCATGGTAAAGGCAGACGCCATCAGAAAAGTGTGTTACACAGATAAAATTTGCGAATGTAATCAAAGAAGAAACAAATGATTAAAATGCCAAATTTATAATTTTTATTTGTTGTATACATGATGGTTTCGGAGTAAGTAAATAATGTACATAATCTAATTTTAACTCGGTAACTTAAGATATTAAATTTATATATGTGATTACTTAATGAATCTTAAATTACTTAAAATTCCGTTAATATGTATAACAGTTTATCCTCACTCCACATAAACTATAAATAAAATTTTAATGCTTTTTATGCATCAGTTCTGAAAGCTAATAAAAAATAGTAATAAATCTTTGCGAAACACTATTTATAATTATTTTGAAACCAACGATGTTCTTTCTTTCAGTATATCATATATATACATATATATATACATGTATATATATATATATATATATATATATATATATATATATATATATATATATATATATATATATATATATATACACATATATATATATATATATATACACCAATTGTTAAATACAATAAAAAGTGTATTGTCTTTAAATAATAATTTTATGATATAAAATGAATATTATATCTACTGTACGAAATTTTCCATAAAAAAGTGATATGAAATGCAAGCGGTCGTTTTTTAAGAATTAAAAACTATTTTAAATATAAAACTTTATAATCACTGTCCATTTTGATAGTGTCTGATCAATCAGACTTTATTTCAGAATCATTGATTGATAAAAGTAGATACAAACATCTTGTACAATAATGCATACAGCAAAACCCCTTTTGACAAATATACTAGGAGTTAAAGATTTGAAGCAAATTATCCTGTTTCGACGATTTTATTTGCTATCCTCTTTATAACCAATAACAGTGTTAATCAACATCACAATAATTTTATAACTTAATAAATATGCAACGACTTGAGCGATATAACACATAATCAAAAATGCTTAGGCTTTACTTTTTAATCACTTGTATTGCAATTTTGTAGTAACTCCAGTAATTAATAAAATGTTGAATTTGTACAACCACTCAAACTTTAAAATAAAAATTTTTGCTATTAGTAGTTGTTAGCTATTCATTATGAATGAGTAGAAATATTTTAATGAACATATTCAACAGTTAAATTTTCAATAAATTATTCTTCATTTGATTTTTTACTCTCGTTTTATAACCGATAATTGCCTAGATCAATATCATCCATCCAATTGAGAGATACAATTTTTAATTAAAAATACATAGCGTTTTTTTCGGGGGGGAGAGTGAGGAGTTTATTGTTGTGTCATTATTTCGTTGTGCTTCAAACGACCAGTAAAATGTTGCATCCGGACAGTCAAACTTCAATTCCACGCTTCAGTACTAATTTTTTTTTATTGTACGTGAGATACATATTCTAAATTTCTAGGGTTTTACCGTGAATAGGCAAGACAATATATCAATCCCATCAGAGCCACTAGCTTTGGCAAGAGCGCCCTTTTGTCCAAATTGGCCTCAATCTTGCATGAAAAGATTTCCGCACAGCAAGAAAGTTTCAAACCTCTAACTAGAGAAGAAAATGGCTGAGAAATAAAAGCGCAGCGACTCAAAGGAAATTGATTGAAATTCCGTCGGGAGGTGGTGAAAGGTTTTCAAGTTTTGTTACCTCCATCTCCAAATATATAATTCTGTCAGTTTTAGAACATTTTTCAAGTTTTCAACGCTTTTCTTGTTTCCTTTAAAAAGAAATAAAACTAATGTAAACAGAAGTTGATAGAATGTTCAAGGGAAGATAAAACGCTTTCAGACTGTGAAGCATTTATAAAATTTTATTTTGATAAATATTTCAAAGTAATTACTTTAAGGCAATGCTCAAATATAATTACGTAGTTTTAATTTTTTTGTGATTAGAATATTACCAAGAATAGTTAATCTAGTTGAACTATTGATTTAAATTTAAAAATTATTTCATTCGAAAATGTTTATCATTAATTGAGACAATTAATTACAACGATGAAAATAGAAAACAAAAAATTTAAAAATACAAACATTTTAATGAAACAGAAATATATTCCCACCAGGATGTTAAGCAAAAATTAAATTAAACATGAAAAATGTTAATATTTTTTCAAATGCATCGGTCATTGTTTTATCCACAAACATCACAGAAAATTTTGTTTTTAGAAAAGTTTTATTCCAGATCATTTTATCATATTTCTCATTTAAGATTTTCATTTAAGATATTTTATTTAAAATATGAAATTATATTAAGATTCTAAGATATGAAATTATTATGTCATTATTATTATATTATGAATCACATAACGACTAAGTATTTCCTCACATAAAGTCTTAAAATTTTTATTATTAAAAAATTACTTTCTAGAAAAAGGTACAAAGTATGGTTTAATATTTTATTTAGTAGTTTTAAATTTATAATACAAAATTTTTATATATTTTGCGAAGCAATAAATGGTACAACTTCTCTTTTTAAATTTTTAACGTAAAAAATATTAGAATGTATGAAAAGATAAAAATATTAGCTCTAGTTATATGAGCAACAGTTATTC
This sequence comes from Latrodectus hesperus, assembly GCA_037975125.1. Classification (NCBI taxonomy): domain Eukaryota; kingdom Metazoa; phylum Arthropoda; class Arachnida; order Araneae; family Theridiidae; genus Latrodectus; species Latrodectus hesperus. The sequence continues at coordinate 22,354,493 of CM075854.1, forward strand.
ACTTTTCTCTCCTTTCAGTACTTAAATAAATACTGCAATAAAAATAAAATTTTTGCAAAAATACATGCAAATATATCAATTATTGAAATTTAATTTATAATTACCGCAATTTACTTTTACATTTGATATATACTTCCCAAACTAACTAAAAAAGTAAATATTATCTATATAGTTTATTTACTCAAAGTCTGCGTAGATAAACAACAGATTTACATAGGCAATAAAATATAACCGACAAAAAACAATGATGTTTATTTATATCAAACAAATCCTAAAACTAAAAAGTAAGATCAAAAGACTGACGATAAAACTTCGCGATAAAAAATTTTTTTATTCGTTCCGTCCAACGATTTAAAGCTTGATAAGATAAAAAAAAATACAAAATAAAAAAGCGTTATATACTTCGACGGAGTAAAGTATAACAAAAGAATTCAAAATGTAATCCTAGACGTTATTTACATTGGAAAAACTTTTTCAGCATTAATCCTTTCCCTTTCGCAATTTTAAAATGTTGAAGTTTTGGAGATGAAACTGATTTTTCCATGATTTTAATTTCGCGTGCTTATTTTTTTTAGGTGGAAATTCGTTGGTAGACACTTATACGAGAAAACGCCTCGCAAGATTTTAATTTTTTTTATTGATTTAATTTTAATCTAGAATTGGTTCGTATATATATTTCATTCAGAAATCGTTCCAGCGGAAATAGAAAATTTTTGTAGCCTTCAATTAACGTATTTTTATAAATTAAAATATTTTTATAAGGTACAAAAAGTAAACGTAGATTTTATCTTTATTATGAGTATATTTTCATTTATAAGCGTATTTAGCGATTAGTTTGTTTTTCTGCATTAAATATAATAAGCATTTTATTCCCTCCTAATAGGCTTGTTAAGTTCGCAGCAAAATATTATTAGAACAAAATATTTCCCATCCATTTTACTTGAATTACATCAGAATTATTAAGCATTATTCCTCGATAATGAGCTTAAATTCCTTTAAAACCCTTTTTTCTGGTTCTTAGTTTGCATGGAAATTGTGAATTTTTTTCTTTTCATACCTTTTACTGCCTCTCAAGCTGTGCTCATTTTAGTATACAATTTTCGGTTTTTAAAGCAGTTAATGTGAAGTTTTTTACATACTTCTTACGTCGTACATATGCTTTGAAGAGACTAAAAAAAAGATATCCTTCAAATATAATACATTTTTTCAAAAATATATTCATATCATATTTTTTTATTCAATTTATTTTGAATATTTGATATACTTTTTCTTATTGATTTCAATGTACTCTATATTTGTGAGTTCTTAAGATAATAAATATCTTCGGATTTCTACAAATTTATGCATTTTTCTCAAAAATGATTTTTATAATTTAAGTTTTTCCCAGGAAAACAACCGACATTTCAATTCGTATATAATATTTCTAACTAATTTAAATCGACAAATGAGCCGATAATTGTTCTTTCGTCTTGGGTGAATAATTTAAATATTTACACATTATGCAAACTTATTATATGAAAAAAATGCAGACTCTTTTTTTTAAACCTTTATAAAGTATATTTCTTTTGGATTGATTTGAAGTTTTAAATAATAACTATCATATCATTTGCTTTGATTCCAGTCTTCCCACTTACTAAGAGTTTTGAAAAAATCACAATTTATGGCAATATAAAATTATAATTATCATTACATTAATCAATTAACCTATAATTATTATTTAAGCGTTAATTCTCATATTCATTACACATTCCATAATAGTTTTTTCAAAGAATATCAAAATACTTTCTAATAGTTTTTATTTGTGATCTGAATGATCTAGCAAATTGCATACTTAACTATATTGCAAAAATGTCACAGGCAAATTCTTACTAAGATTTTTAAGCATATCCTTAGAATAATTTCTAATTTCTTAATTTTCACAAATTTGTCACTTAAAATAATTAAAATTATTACTCTATTAATTTGAAAGTGCAGGAATTTTGTTACATTGTAAAATAGAACAGGATATATAAATGAGAACAATAGTTTGTATTATTTTATAATTAAAATAGTTTAAATAAGTTCAAACAAATTTTGACATATTATTTAAGAAATTTAATTTTGTTTGAAGATGGAGGGATAGTTCTGCGTTCCACAAATTAAACTATCTATAGAGGGATTAAACATTAAGTTAAACTCTTAAATAAATAGTTCGATATTATCAACCGCTAAACATAATCCCAGGAAATATTTTACTAAATCTTGCATTTCTATCAAACACAAAAACAAACAAATTGTTCCCTTTTCGGGACAGAAATTAATCCTACATAAATCCTACAATTTTTCTCCCGAAACGTGACTCTTAAGCAGTACGAACAGGATGAGGATTTCCTTAGAATGTTCTCAAGAAGCTTAAAATGTCCCTTAATGAATTCGTCTAGTTTTCGCAGCATTTCTAAAGACAACCACTGAATTGGTGGACGAGAAACTTTCCATAGTAGAGGCATACGTATTCTGAGATCCAGCTTCTGTTTACTGGCAAGATTAGAATCGAATTGGAGATTCAGGGCAGGTTGGGAAATTAACAAAGGGGAAATTAAAGCAACATCAAACATCTGAGCGTGGATATCACTTTCAGACATATTATATATCAGGAAGAATTACGATTTCATGGGCATCCTTCGAATATAGCTATTTGTAAGACTTATGAAATTGTCAAAAGACAAATGATTCGGGAACAGCTGACAAGATGTGTTTGTGAAGAGTTTTATGTGACTGGATCTTGGAACAACAATTATTTATTCTAAAATAAGTTCTCTAAAAAGTTTGCATTAAATAAGGGGAATTTAATTTTCTCAAGTCGTTTAACTCACTCGAAAAAATTAATTTTCCCTTATTAAATGCAAATGTTGCATGATTTTTAGTAGATAAGAAATACTGAATTGGTAAAACAAAAGCAATTTTTTTGTCTCATTATGCCATTAAATCATTTCAAATATTGTTTTTCTAATAGTGTATTAAATTTGTATAGTGAAAGGTGACAACATATGCATTTTTTCATACATTATCAAAGAAACATTATGCATCTTAACAATTAATTATGGTTTAAATAGATACTGTTAGGTAAACAAACCGAATTCTCCTATTGTATTTATTACACAAAAATTAATGTATATATATACATATATATATATATATATATATATATATATATATATATATATATATATATATATATATATATATATATATATATATATATATATATATATATATATATATATATATATATATATGGTTCATAAACTTGTATTATGTACTCCAATTTTTCCTATTATTCTTCAAAATTGTTAATCAAAAGTAGCAACAGTTAAAACTTAATCCTTTTTAGTCTTTTTGATGTTTTCCCCTTTCTCTCAAAATAGTTTTTTTTTAAAAATTCATGTCACTTTTTCTCAAAAATTATTGCAAAGAGAAATTTTTTTATAAAGTGCATTCAACTGCGGTAAGCATTTTGACGAGATATTCTGAAAAAGAAATCGAAAGCATATTTTGAAAATAAACAATATAGAAATTTAATCATTAAAAGTTAAGTATTTATATATTATTTTTTTCCAATGGCGGGCACTTGAGGGTTGAACCCTATGCCACAACAAGGCCAGCAACTGCTACGCATTTGTCGTTACCCAGCGGGCACCTGTGAACCAAGTCACGGAGGCGAGTAGCGTTACCCGCGTCATACCACCACAAACCCGTTTATAGGTTGGCCACATTCATACCTCATCACGGAAGAAAGGATAGAGAAACACAGAGAAAGAAAGAAAGTAACATTCATGCCCGAACCGGGATTCGAACCCAGGACCCACAGCTCAGGAATCAGGAGCGCTAACCATTCAGCCATCGGTCAGCTATTTATATACAAGTAGTATTTTCATCCCTTTTAATCTACAGATATGAATCCCCCTATTAAAACTTATAGAGCAATATTACTTTTCTCTGAAATCTTTATGTGCTATAGCCTATAGAACCTCAAAAGAAGTATATAAAATAAAAAATATTGACATGGACAGAATAGAATATTTCCTGGTACCATTTATTATTTTATTTAAAAATAATTTAGAGTCAATTTTCAAATAGAGAAATAAATCTAACATTTTACAATGTAACTGCGCTTCTTTTTATTTATTTCAATAGAATGTTGCAAGACATACGATAAAAATTTACTTACAGACATATAGAATTTCCCTTTTCTCCAAGAATGCAGTATTTTTATAAAAACAATGTAGACATCAATTTTCGATTATTTTCTAAAATTTATTTTATTTTTAATGGTTATATTCAACTTAAATGATGTCCTATTTTGATCAATAGAACAAAAATTCCGAGAATTTCGCAATTTCATTTAAGGTAAAAGTTTAGCAATAAAGCCAAATTCAGAAAGATAGCAAGTTGATACAAATTTATTGGTCATTAGTTTAACAAGCACTAATCCAGGAATCATTTCGGTCAGGAGTAGAACAAGTTTACTATTGATTCACGTATATTCCAAAATATGATCACGAAAAAGTTTTTAGTAAGAATTAAAACCTATTTTTTTTTTGAGAATATATTTTTGTTATTATCCTTATAAATATTTTTATTTTATAAAATAGGTTTTAAAAAGTTCTTCGAAAATAGTTGTTTTCAGATAAAAGTATCAAAATATTTTCAATTGTAAGAAATATGCAATTAAAATTATGACAAAGAAAATAAATAAATGTTTTTTTTTAATTTTCACTTTAAAATTTAAAACTATTTAAAAAAAACTGAGGCAAATTTTAAAGTTACTGCATTTTACAAAAAAAAATAATAATAAAATTCAATGGTATTATAAAAATATTTATTTTCGTTCATAAAAATATTTGATTAATGGCGCAGAAAGAGTTTGTAAAGAATGCATTCTTTTAAAAATTTCGCAATTTTTTAAGAATGACATTTTTTACCATCGGTCAAAACTAAAAACAACATGTTACACGATAATTTTAAAACAATTAGGCACATCTTCAAACAACCAAATCCCCTTTAAAAATGTGCAGGAATGTGTTCACTGATACGAATAAAAATCATAGTACATTTTTACCCCTTCTCCTCCCCAATTTCATCTTCTCTTAATTTTCTTCTCAAAATATGTCATCTCGACTTATATGCAAATCGGAAAATCTTGTCCACGTGAGATTATACAACAGATTTTTCCAAAATTTTAATTAGAAAAGAAGCTGTCAAATTGTCTTTGGAAAATTGCATGAAGTATTCATGTACGGCAAAATAGTTTAAAATATGGAAATTATTGTCTATTTCACATTTCCAAGTTGTTTTGTTTAACTTCTCCAGCAACTATACTTTGGTTTCGAGAAACTCGTACTACATTCTGTCTCATTTTAAATATTTGAATTCTTCGTTTTAGAGGTTGGATTGTGTTACATTTGTAATACAAAAGTTTTTATTCTCTGTTGTCTCATAAATTATTCATAATATTATGTCATTTCTATATATTTCTTTTTATAAAACATACCCTTTCAGGTCATACGATACAAATATTTACACTTTTCAAGCATTAACATTGATAATGTGATACTACAGTTTTTTAATGAGCAATTTATTTCAGCATTTAATTATTTAGTTAGAATTGAACTTATTGTAAAGACGAAACTTTTATAGTATGGAATTCAATTATATTTATATATATGCATAAAATTCTTTTATGTTTGACAAATAATAATAATTAAGACTTATTCTATACGTATTTTATAATGAGTGATTAAATTTGAATATTAGTGGATAAGAATAATTGAAAGAAGAAGTAAATTAAATAATAGAGTACAACTAAATTATCTTATTCACAGATAAAAATGAGATATATGCCAGATTAGAAAGGAAAATTAAATTAAATTGTGTAAAATGAATTCAATTGTGTTAAGTATAACTTTTGATAGCCACATTAATGTTATTGTAAAAAACATAAGTATCAATAATTGTTGATTAATATCTAGAGTAGTGAGATGATTAATTTGTGTGAGTGAAAATAAAAAAACATATAAGAACATTTTAAAAATACAAATATATATACAAAAAAAATATGAATTACTAATTGATTACAATCAAGGAATGTATTTGAGTTTCGGAAACAAATAGTAAGAAACATTAAAATGAAAAGAAATGGAACAAAAAATATCAGGAATTGAAATCCCGAAAATTTGTAATTACAATAAAATATGTATTTCTCTCTCTCTCTCTCTATGTATATATATATATATATATATATATATATATATATATATATATATATATATATATATATATATATATATATATATATATATATATATTCATTCTAAGTATTTTCCGTGATTACCGCTGGAAAACACGCAAGTATACTGACAAAAAGAATCGTTTTCAGTAACTGGTTCTTTGAATTAAATCTGATGAATAAAACAATCATTGATATTTTACTAATGACAGCAGTGACGCGAGTAAACATAAGGGTAAACAAGGACTCCATTGTTCGAATCACTGTACTAATTAAGCCTCTCATAAGAAAAATCACTCCTCAAAGATGTATTCACTCGAGTCAGTTTACAGAATAACTGTAACTGTTGTCTTCAGCGTTTTATAATCGCAGTGCTTCTTGTTTGGTTACGGAAAGTAAAAAAGGAATCTCCGTGAAAATGGTCTCACTCCTCATCGTTTTAAGTCGGCAAAATAATGATTTCAAAGCACTTGAAAATAAGGAGTTTCACTTTGAGATTCTAATGTTTAGCGATAATAATTGACTGGTTAGTTAATTGGCTAATAAAGATAAATGTGCCTTCATTGGACAAAATACCAAGAATATTAATTGCGTTATTTTTAAAAGTGCTATATTGTAACAGCATTTTATTAATGTGCTCATTCTAATAAATAAATATCATTTTCCCAATCAATTTTAAAATCTATAAATTTTAAATCACGCCTTTCATTATTTTTTTCACACTTTACAATGATTATTTTCATTTTCGTTGGAAATTACTTACAAAATTTTTAAATTTTATTTAACAAAAGAAATTATTAAATGGTTTGTGACTAAAATCTAAAAAACACATGCTTTAAAGTGAGGTATCAAATATAAACTATGAATTTAATAGAATAAACTAATTTAATTAAATGACACCTTTTTAACATACAATTTAAAATTTATTATTAAACATTTGTTTCATCGACACCTCGATGACTGTAAGAAGGGCAACGCAATAATCAGCAAATACTTTGAACCGCACTTTAATCAGCAAATACCTGGATACTTTAAACCACATTTTATATCCAGGACATTTTAATACTAAGACAAAATGAACGGACTTATTCCAAATTATATTTACCTTAGAGATGGTAAAAATGCATACTTAAGATGAGAAACTTCAAATTTAATTTATCATTCATAAAATGTTTTTCATACATTATCAATGTCTCAGATCTTTCACCAGATTCTTAATAGTTTGCTTTTTACTATTTAAAATAATTGTAACAAAGTCACATCGTTTTGTATTATTGTTACTAAATAGAAAATTAATAACAAGATCATCATGCTTAAAAAAAAAACTTGTATAAATTAAAATATGAAGGAATTTAGAACTCTTTAAATTTAAAATGCCTATAAATAAAGTTGAAGGTATATAATGTTTAGTTTTAACACTTCCAGATTAACCTAGTGCATATCTATTCGGCAAATATAACAACTAAATAATTTCGAAAATATTTTTTAAGAAACACAGTTCATGTATGGCAAGAGAAGGAGAACAATATGGCGGAAGTGTGAAAGCACAAGAAAAATAAGAGAAAGAATACATTTTTTTATTTAAAAAATAATGAACGGAATGACGTCGAATATTATTTCGGTTTGCTAATGAGGAAGATGCTTTCAATACTTATTATGTCCTACTTAATCATCACATATACGGATCATTATGTTCCTTCCATTCATTATATTTAAGCAAACAGAAATAATTCTCTTGTTTGACTGACATAAGAAAATGAATATTAGATATAGAATTTGATGAAAAGAAAGCGTTGTACTTTTTATGGATATCAACAGAATTTTTAAATGAATTTCTATACAATTTTTATTTATTTTTTAAGTTTTAAATTATTTGTATGATATAACTATGATAGATTGTCCTTTTCAATCTATTTATCACTGTCTTCATATCGCTCACTGTGGTAATCTTATTATCTGATTTTGAGGATTATCTGTCAAACGAAGAAGATTTTTTGATATTGGACTAAACAAAAAATAATTCTACCGTATTTGAAAAAGCTTGTGAATAAAGGCAGCAGAAAAGAGAATTTTGATGTTTCCTTAGGAACGGCGACTGAAGAAATGAACAACGGAGCGCTCTTACAAACCTTATTTCAGAAATGCCGCAGTTTTGCAAAAGTGTTCAATAACTTGATTTCAGAAACAATTTATCGATTCATTTTATTCTGTAAGCAATAAATATCTATCTGTAGGAATTGAAGCAAGGAATTTCAGTGCTGGAAGGGTATTTGTGACTTTGTTATTATTTTTTTGCAGAGATTAGGTATACAAAGGATGGATTTTAACGAACTCAGTATCTGTCAATTGTAACGAGTTTCATTGCATTCAGATTTTAATCCTTTATACATTCTTCTTAATTTGGAAAATGGTATTACTTAAGAAATTTTTATAAAGTTTTTAAAATAAATTTGTTCAAATTAATATCTTGTTATTAAAACTATTTTATGAATGCTCAAAATATAAAAAATATATTGATGATATATATCTCCTCTTCTTAGTTCCTTTCTTCAAAAAATAAAGTCAGAGTAAATAATAATTTAATAATATCTAAATTTCTTTGCGCGTGTAGAAATAGAAACACATAAATTTACAAATATGAAACAAAAAGTAAATTTTATTAAAAAGTTAATTTTTGCACATGTCATTTTTATGATAAAAATGTAAAACTACTATTTGTGATTAAAAGAAAATACAGTCTAAGCTCATTTCCTTCAAAAAGTTTATTTCAATTTGAAAGATTAAAAAAATTAAAAAATAGGTGCCATTTTTACAAATTACATTTTTTCGCACTATAAACTGTTGAACTTCCAGATTCGTATTTATTTTTTGATTGCTATTATTAAACGTTGAATTAAAAATCTCTCTCTCTCTCTCTCTCTCTCAGTGAAATTAAGGAAAAGAACAAAAACACTATCTTAAAAAGTTTACTAAAAGAATGGTTTAAATTATTATTTAAATCCTTCAATAGAATATTTTAAAGCGTAAGCTTTGAGATATAATGAATCAGAAAAAAATCGTCTGCCTATTAAATGGGCTGTATTTTCATTACATTCCAAAATAAAATTTACATATGTATAACTAAAAATTAACTTTTTAAGAATGGTTTCATTTGTATATGGTCTTCGAGACAGTGATTATTCTTACAGATAAAATTATGTTGCATTTCTTCTCATTTCTTAAAGAGCAGAGCGAGATACTCAGTACAACAATGCTAATAAGAAAGATTTCACGGTATACTTAGTTCTTTTTTATCTTCGACTAATAAGCTTCAAAGTTGTTTGAAGAGAAAGGCAGGATTATGGAATTTGAGGTAATTCTTTCTGGAGTAGAAAGCAGTTTCATGCATGGTTTCCCATTCACCTGTTTTATACTTATCGATGACAGTTCTCTTTTAGGGTGTTCTTATCGCTCTTATTTCACTCTACCTAATTCACACTTCCTTGGAAACAAAGCGGCTGCCTCATATCACACTAAGTACTTGTATAATCGGAACAGGGAATTCTTTTGGCACTCCATGCCATTGTTTTCAAAATTTGGATAACATATTTAAAAAAAATATAATCAATTTTCCATTAACATCAATCAGAATTCAATTTTTTAAAAATTACTGTGGAAATCTTTTATTCTCATGTAGCAGTTATTTTGAACAATATGTATGTATATATATATATATATATATATATATATATATATATATATATATATATATATATATATATATATATATATATATATATATATATAGATATGTGTGTGTGTTTGTGTTTTAAAACAGCTAGAAATATAAAATATATAAAACTCGTTCTCATTTTGATAATGCTTTTATGGTTAACATATTTTTGCGGCAATTAATACTCAATTAAACATTTTTTATTTTATTCTATTCAAATATTTGTCTAGAGCAAAAGTAAGCTTATTTTTGATCATCACAAATTTGAAACTATATATTAATACTGTGTTAAATATAGTTTCTTATTAAAGTAGTTTATATAAAACAGATAATAAAATCATATATTGTATAAATTTTTCTAGTAAATTTTTACCACAACATCAGTAGAACAATTAATTTAATTTATAACAAAAAAATATAGAAACCCATGAAAAAATTTTCAAATCATTATTTAAAACATCTTATTTTATGTTTTAATTTGGTAATAGGGATTGATGTATATATAAAAAATACCTATCAATTTTTTTAATCTATATCACTGAGTATTAATTACTTTTAACAACGAAAAAAATTTTATGATTTCATTCTAATATTATGCAAAATAAAAATGTACTAAAATAAAGTTTTACTGCGTTATTTCTAATTATAATTGTTTTAATATAATATTATTAGGGAATAATATCACACTTTAAAATATCATTAATTTTCGATCAGTGCCAACTAAAACTGAATATTTTGAAACAAATAAGATTAAGTAATTTTTTTACTCAGACAGTTAATGCAAAAAATTAAAAAATTAACTATACAAATAAGTCTGAAATTGAAGTGTTCTATTTTTTTCTATTATAGATTGAACAATATAAATCCGTGAAATATATTTACAAATATTGTTATTAAAACATCTAATTTATTTTTGATCAACATAAGTTTAAGTTTTTCATTGAAAAATTTCTCCTTTTTTATACTAATTTTATGAGTTATAATAAATGCATAATGATTTGAAACTTTTTTACAATATTTAACTACAGAAAAAATCTAGATAACATTTATATACGAGCAACACAATTTTCAAATATTTTTTTATTTATATTCAATTATGAACTTTAGTTACAAATTATATTTTAGAATAATGATTTGAGATAACGGCGCTGGTTTCTACTGTTTATATACTGGGTTTACAGTCAAAATTTTTTTTTAATTAGCTACTTATGTTGAATAATGAAATGTATTTAATTTCTTGAATTTTTTTGATCAAGAACTGTATTACCTTCAGATTCCAAAAAATTTGTAAATAATGGTTGCATATTCAACAGACATTAAATAAATGTTATAAATACAAATATTGCTAAATAAATTTTTCATTTCATAAAGATACATTACAACATATATAAAAATAATTGCCTTCATTTCAAAAGTTTCAAAACATCGCTAATAAACACAGCCTGCTTCATGCAGCCTTTAAAATATTACCAAACATTTTAGAGACTATAATTTGTCTCGTACAAAAAGATTTCAAACGGTGGACATAAAAGAAGCGGTAGAAAAAAGCTATATATCATACAGTATGAAAACATTTGTGGATGACACATATAAAAGCCGAACTGATATTTTTTTAAAAAAGAAAACGAACTTACTAAACGCGAGGTCAGAAAAACAATTAGTTGAGCAGCGCACTTCTCTACTTAAATTGACAGTTGTCAAACTAGTCATCCATCAAAGACCAGTGTTTCCAGATAGATAATTAGCCTGACAGCTTAACTACCGACGGAAAATCACACAAGCATGTGAAGATATGCCCCACATGACGCGTTTTGTTGTCCAATCATAGAACACAGTATGAAGAAATTGCCTTCGTTAAAATAGCGTAAGATTTGAATATATCAAACAAACGATAGGAATTAAGAACAGCAATAAAAGAAATGAAAAATTACATATAATTTTTAAATTCGAGAAAAAAGTTTTATATTTTATTTTTTATTTTAATATGATCACATAAAAATTGTTTTCGGAGTTTACACGCAATGGATCATATCTTTTAATAATCATCGTTTTTTAATAATGGTCATTTCCGTCGCATATCCGTCCTAATGAAGGGTTGCCACACAAATCGCATATGAGGAATTTCATCCGATCAGTTAGTATATATATATATATATATATATATATATATATATATATATATATATATATATATATATATATATATATATAATTATTTTTATTATTAATCAACATGTAGATAAATACATTAGCGTGAATGATTTATAAACAGAATTTAAATCAGTAAATATCTTACTGAAAAAATTTTAAAAACTGCAAAAATCATTAAAAATTAAGAAAAAGCCTATGATAATTAGCGAACTAATTATTTATAAATAAATTTATCTAGTTCTTTTACAATAACTGCAATTGTGAGCAAAGAAAATAAAAAAATTTAATGATATACAAGGCAAAAAATAATATACATTTGTTATATTTCGTATCTTTACAATCATTATATTAATAAAGGAAGTTAAGCAAGAAAGTGAGTGTAAAGCAAATAGCATATCCAATAATCCATCTGGTGCAAACGGAGGAACTGAAACTTTTTCAGAAACTATATTCCGAGACCCAATATTCCCTGATTTTACTTTTTATTTCAAATCTTACGATATGAAATAACCTTCCAAATAGATTTTTATTATTAGAAATATAATTTTAAAGAATATCATTAAAAACAATAATATCAGAGTTCAAATTCAATGAGAGAAAGCCCGAATACGCGATTATGGAGTTTTACGAATTTATTATCTTCTAAATTATATTCAACTATCCCTTACGATTTAAAGACTTTTAAATGTATATATTTAAAAATTCTACAATTCAAAATCCTTGTTTTAAATTATATTTACAGTAATTAGGAATGAAAATTTGTGTTTAGACTCTAAATTCATACGAAAAATATTTTAGGGTAGGCTGAGCAGAAAACCTTTCAATACTAGTAAAAAATATCTAACAAGAAGAATAATGCAAACATTTTAAAATAAAAAATTTAAACCACTTAAAAGTGATTGATTATCAAAATGTTAAAAATACATTTTAAGACTCCAGATATTAAAATTAATTTTGTAATGAAATGATCCCCCAATGAAATTTTAATTTTAAGGAGCAATAATATAATGCACCTACTTTATAAATAACAATGATTAAAATTAAACTAATGACACTAGCGCCTATGAAATAACACATAAGTTTTATAAAACTTACCAACAAAACAGATAAAAAGATAACTTACCGAAACATTAGTGGTAGTGCCATATGATCATCACCAGAAAGCAATTATATTGATAAAAAAAAGGTATGCAAAAGAATCCAAATGCAAATTTTACTGTTGAAAATTATCTCAAGTCATACTCTTAAAAACATGCTTTCAAAATAAACCGCAAAAAATTTAAAACCTTGCAATTCCGACACTAAACAATCAAAACATCCGATCTTTATAATCAGAAAATAAAATGCAATGAGAGCTGTTTTCCTACACAAAATTAAAATTGCGCGGGTGTCAGGGCCCAAGAATCAGAGTCATTCATCAAGTCGGACAGCGAAGAGTTGCATGCACTAAAAAAAGGGAAAGTCAACTTTCAATAAGTACCGCAAACAACATATGACACTTTAGCAGAGAACTCAGCTAAGAGTGAGTCGGGATGTTGACTGGAGCACAGTGTGTGAACGTGAGACTGGGAGAGGAAAGTGGGCGGCCAAAAGAAAGCAAATCGACGCCAAATGGGCCTTTCCATCTCGCCAAGTATCGTATCATAGAAGTTTTATTGACACTCCTATTCGAAAAGTTGGATAAAAAAATATTCGGGATGCTTATTTATTCATTCTACTCGCTTCGTCTCTTCACAAGTAATTAGTCTTCCGGTATATATTGAGATAAAGAAGTGTGAACTTCAACAATGGAAAAAAATCGCTCTTTGAAAGACTTCCAAAAGGAACATTTTTCTTCGAATTGAGGAACATGTCAGAGAGAAACTTTTTTTCTAGAATATTTTCATTCTGAAGTAATATTTACAGAAAAATTCCTTTTATTTGATTCATCTTTTTTTAAACAGACACGTAAATCGAAATAGAATATATATTTAGTTAAACAATTTTTAATTAAACAGAGTTTAATAAGATAAATAATTTTGCCTTCCAAATTTGTTATTCAGAATTCCCTATTTCTATAAAAAAATTTTACTCTTAAGAATTTTTTTATTGATTTTGAGTATAAAGACCTCTATTTTCAGTAAAATGTATCTTTAAAATAACGATCTTCATATAAAAACTTTCTGATATTAAGTATCTGAGTTTACAGATTAAATGTATTTTTTATCAAGGTGGGTTCAGATTTGATTCGTTATGATATATTTAATTTTAAATATGCATTCCTTGAAAACATATTTGACATTGGTAGAAAATACGAATGATTTACTTGAAATTAAATAATTATACCGAAGTAGATAATAATTTTAGATATTTAAATAGAATCTGCTCTTTTTTTAATTTAAATGTATTTTATTCATTATTTGATTATAATTGTTTTCTGGTTCTGAAATTTATTAATTTTAACACACACATAAGTTTATTTTTTCAATTTCATAAATTATTCCAAATATTTAAAACATAAGTGATTTACCTCTTCTAAATTATTAAATTTTAAAAATATGGAAATTGTTAAGAACACACACACAGACAAATACAAATTTCATTCTTACCTTATATTATTGTGCTAATATTACTAAATCTCGTTAAAAATAGTGCAATTTAATAGTAAAGTAATGTATTGCATTTTTATATAATCTAAAATCAAAAAGCTGCAATTTTAGTGTTCATATCGCTGTCAATGTAAAGATCTTGTAAAAATAGACTCTTGCCATTATTAAAGGAATGGAAATAGATGTCTTATATCTACTTTTGGGTACCTGAAGACGTTAGAAGCAAATTTTTTGAAATACATTGCATATATACATTGTAACCATTTATTGAGCCACTAATATTTGATATATGCCAATATTATTCTTCAGAAATGTTAAATATGTATACAATTTTAAGCATTTTTTAAAAAACTTAAAAAATGCTACATCAAAAACTATTAAACATATTTGAAACAAATTAGTACCAAATAGTCTATATGTTGTTATGTAGGGCATGTACTAAAATTTTAAGTTTTTGTTAAAAAATAAAATAATTACGGCCAGTTGAATATTTATGCTAAAATTTTAGCCAAATTTTCTATGCCACTATTTGAATAACAGGCCATAATTTGGGAAATATTTAAGTGATTAAAATTCTTTTAGTACATTCTCTAGAAAACAATATAAAGATCAAGCTCATGAAATTTCATAGTGATATAATGAAAATATTTAAAGTTATCATTTTTGAAGCGTGCAAATTATAGGCAAAAACTAGTTCTGAGAAAATCGCATTTAAAGATTAAAGTATTGTGTCTTTATAAGAAATTCTCATATTTGTTGAACGTGTACGGGTACCTTAAGCATCTGTTGAAATGCATGCATGGTCATTTTGGGTCATTTTTCTTTAGGGAATGAAAATTAGTCCCAGTTAAAGAATTTTTAAACAAAAACATTCATCAAGATTATTACAAAGGACATACAATGGCGTACTATAGCTATGATGTACACGTTCTCGGAGACAATTTAATATAGTTCTTGAATACACGAACTCTTTTATCTACAGCACTTAAAATCAAAGGATAAGTTATTATATATGCACAATATGAGTCTCATTTTTGACAGATTAAATATATCCAAAAGCTGCCAGCAAAATTACAGATATTAAATAAAATGTTTAAACTTTCTCACTGACATGTCATGTAAACAAAAACTTAATGAGCACAAATATGATCCATAGAGATTTGTGAGTAGAGTGGAATAAAATTTTAATTCAAAAGAATTAAAAGTTTTAAATAATAAAAAGTAAAAAAGCAGGTTATTTTTAGACAAAAAAAATTTAACACAGATAGAAATTAATCTGTAAAAGAACAATTTCACGAGTTCCAAAATTGTTAGATATTTTATCAGTTTTTTTATGTAACCTGTTTGTTCTATTTGGAATGAAAAAAGCTGTCTGCTCTTTTATACCATCTTTACAGTTTCTTGAATGTATTAAAAATTGTGTAAAAATACATTCTTACAGAATTAATAAGAGGAAGTATATGAGAAATTTTATATGCAGTAATTCAATTACCTTCCCTGGTGATTTATCATAAATAAAATGTGTTTTAAAAGCTTGTTTCAGCGAGATAAATTATAAATATTTGTAAGTATTCAATATACGCGCGAATTATTTTTTAAAAAATTTGAATTTTCATTGAACAGAATTTCTATATAATAAAATATAAATAATAAGGCATAATTTTAATATTATCTTTACCTCACATTCTAAGCAAGGTGTTAAACCTTAGAAGAATTTTAATATTTTTTATAACTGGGTCAGGTTTTTCATTTTTTATTATTTCATTATCCAAGCTAGCAAGCAAAAAAAAATTAATTTTTAAAAAATACTTTTTTGTATGGAATGGAAACATTTTTGAACATCAAAATGGCTAGAAATTAATTATTGATTTGCTGTATTATATTGAACTGTGCTTTTACAATTAAATATTTTGAAAACATAATATTCAACATTTTGTATTTTTCAGTCAAACTAGCCTTAAAAAGTTTGTATTAAGTTTTTCATAAAATAAAACGTTATGAAAGTAGCATTTTATCCCTAAATTCATCTTTCTGTACTTAAATTAATAATATATTTTATAGATATTTGTGCATTAATATAACTTAAATTTTTATATCAGATTGTTTTCTAGATCAAATAAAGTTAATTAAATTTTTATAAAATAACAGTTTGATTGATAATTGGTTTCTAAAAAATAATAATTATCTTTAATAAGCATATATTTTCTCCTCAAAAAGAAATGGATTTAGGTTAACATTTTAGAAAATAATGAAATTTATGAATTTTTAATAAGAACTAAAATATTTATTAGCTATTATTATATGAATTATTGATATGTTTTTTTCATAATTTATGCTTACTTTGATTTTATTCTGTATTAAAACCATTTTGATGAAAACATATCTAAAATAAATATATCTAATTTAGAATTTGAAACAATTTAGTTATTGAATAAAATATAATAATATAAAGTAAATAAGGAAGAAATTTTAAAAGTGCTAAATAAATCACATAAAATTGTAGCCACAGATTGTTCTTCGTTTGAAAAATGTGATTTAATTTAAAAGATACTTTTTAATAATTTCACATTTTCCATCATCTCATCAGAGAGACTTATGTATAATATAATATAATCACAGAATAATTTTAATTTATACAATGAAAATACTTATAATTTATTTTTTAATATTACTTGTAGCTAAAAAAAAATTAAAGCTGTTGTTCTGATGCAAATATGTTGTTTTAAACTCTCCTTCGAAATTAATTAAATAGTAAACTTTTAAAGCTCTTGTGTATTTAATTTTTATGTTATTTCTTATTATTAGATTACATATGAAATATTCTGTGTTATTTAATCTAAAACGGTCATATTAATGGAAATGTTGGTGAATTATTAATCTATATTTATTGTTTTATGATAAATGATATTTCTTGAAGGTTTTAAAATATTCAATTCCAAAGATTACAAATAATGGTTAAAACCTATCATATAATTATTGCGAAATTTACAGAGACAACATATAATGAGATATTTTGATTATTTTTCTTCCTTATATTTAAAGTAAATGGAAAATTCAATGAGCGTGTGTGTGTGTTAACATTTCCATCTATATGTATAAGAAGATTCTTAATAAACTAAGCAATAAAGAATCCTTTGTAAAATAACTCGTGTAATTTTATTTATTGACATATTCATTTCATCTTTAGAGCTGGCCTCCTAAGATACTACATAACTCAATCTATTGATTCAGTTAGCCTCAATGTGTTACGCAAGAGCCCCTCCATCTGCCTCAACGTATGCAGCTGCAAATGGTTTCGAAAGATTTATTTTACCATGGTATGATCATGAATATGTTTATTTTCAGTCTTGATTTGCTTAACAAAAAGATACGTGACAGTTTTTCCTTGTAAATGGGAATCGAGACTTAAAATTAATTTGTTTAAGCAAATTCATGGTTAAAAAAAGCAGCACTGTACTCTGCATTCCATGAAGAGAATAGTAAAGTGCATTGTATGATGTAATTATGAAAATAGTTAGTTAAAACGCGTCGCCTATTCGTATTTTTTGTAAGAACTTTTTTAAGATATGTGTGTGTGTGTTTTTTTCCTTTTTTAAGCTTAGATTATTCTTAGATTTGACCCTGAAAATGGTATGATTAAGTGACACAAGTACCTGTAAGCATCTACAGCAAGACATCTATAGCACCAAACTTCCTTAAAACAGTTATCCGAAGCTATTTGTATGTCTGTTAACATTGCAGATTTTTAATATTTAACCAATTAAAACTCCAAAATGAAAAATAAACTAGACGTTTTATATTAGTAACAGTTTTTTCTCTTTTTTTAAAATTTTTTTCATCATATTTCAAAGACTAAAGACAATCCGAGCAAAAATAAATGGTTATTTATGACACGAAGAATTGCTGAACTATATTCATTAAAAGAGTGATAGAAAAAGAACTAACAAGCAATTAGATTCCTTTTAAAATTTAACACCTAATTTTAAGTTTTACTTTTCAATAAAAAGAAAAATAATTAATTAAAAACGTAAGATATAACTAATCCTTCTTATTCACTTGTGAATTTTAAAATTTTCATTCTTTAAGCTCTAAGTAGACAACGTCGTTACTTTTCGCTTTTAAAGAACACTAATTAATTCCACTGTATTAGTTTTTTTTCTGAAACTTCCAATGCTGTCTTTAATTGTTAGATTTATTATTGTTAACATACAGATTATTGTGCAAGAGTTAATGTTTTGGTTTTTTTATATAAATTTCTTTTTAATCCTCATAGAATAGTATTTGTGCTGATGAAGTTATTTTTTAAATATTAAATAAGTAATAATAAAAACTTTTTACGATAAAAATATTGAAAATGCTTTGTCATTAATCAGAAAAAGAAAAAAATGCAAATGCCTAAATAATGCAAACTAATTTAGTTACGTTATTCAATCATTATTATTTACGTTATTCGAAACGTTTTTTAGTGATACTCATTTGATCAATAGAGCTAAACTTATCACTAATAATGCTTTCTTTGTCTTTAGGCTAAATATTGAAGAAATAAGCTACTCCTGTGGGGAAAATATAGGAGTGACAAAGGCTTAGATCTCTTTTTGTTACAGTGATTGGAAGAATGTTTTGAGGGATTTCCCTTGGGCAATCTAATTTGCTCAAGTTTCACTAAGAATTTCTCCTGTGACACTCAAAACATATAGATAAAAAATTTCCTCAACTTGGATTATCGTATATAAAATTATTCGATAAAAACTATTTTTATAACGTTACACGAAACAAAATACGAATAACAACTTCATAATAAGTGAAACATGTGACAAGTATATTTTTTTACGACAAAACATACTCATAATTTCAAAAATTCTAAAAATTATGCGCATTAGTGAATTTTCAAGCCATTACTTTCAATATTTTGTTTCCTTTTCTCATATTCAAGGACCACAGTGTAACTTGTTTGTCTAAAATTTTCAATAAAAGTGAATCAAAACGGAAGTTGATTTGGAATTTGGACTATTTTTGAAGTAATTTCACCGAACTATTCTCATTAAAATTACAAATTGATTTTAAAAGGAAGCGCACTTAAGACGAGAATACTGAATTTGTGGAAAAGTCAGGAAATGAAAGAATGTTATTTTCCAATCGTAATATCAAAATATATAGTATCCTTAGAAAAGGAAATTTGTAAAGCAGCTTCAATTTATTTTAGCAAATGTGAAAGGTGAAGATATATATGTGTATTATTAGAAATTATAAACTTAATTTTTTATTAGAAAATGATCATGCTATCTACTATTTTTCTAGGTATATCATTTGAAATATATTATTTATTTAAAGAATCAAATTATAGATAATCTTATTATCAATAATTTGATTCCTTAAATGATTAAACTTATTATTAATCTTATTTATGATTCTTTAAATGAATCCCAATTATGATTATGATTCATTTAAAGTTAAACATTTTTATACAAGTTATTTAATTTATAGCTTTTAATAAAGAGTAAATGTATGTTCCTAATTAAATGAAAATACGAATATTTTCCTTAAATGAGATTTCTGTGTAAATTATTTAATAAATTTATTAAATTGTGCGCTTCTTTGACCTGTTTAATTTACATTTAAGAAATTAAACATTGCATTTAATATCAAATTGATAACAATAAAACAAGTCTTGTTAAATCACTAAGATGATACTTTAAGAAAATTTATTTTAATTCATAATGTAAAGAGAATTTATCAAGAAAGTAAAATATTATGATTCAAATTTCCGAAACACAAACTTCTCTCAAGATTCAAGGATGCGAATGTTTTATCTCTCACTTTTTTTAAGTTACTTTCATAGTTAGTTAATAACTTAATAAATATATTTAGAAGAATGTAAATATGCACAGTTTCAGCTCTGTGATACTTGTTAATTTTCTCCAATTTTTTATAAGGGTGATTTTGTAGCTTATATTAATATGGTAAAAAAGAAGAAGGACTTTAAATAACAAATACGAAATTTGTTTTTTTTTAATTTTTCAAATATATATTTTTTATTATTAACTTTTAAAATATATATCCCTATTTCATTAATTATCATTGAATTTGCACATTTATTGCCCCCAAGTAAAATTTAAAATTTGTTATATACTTTACAAAAACTTTAAATGAATCTTTAGAATAAATATAGTTTTTATAAATTGAATAATACAAGAATGTGTTAATATGAATAAGAATGGTTAATGAATAATATTATTAATAAATACGTAAAAATAGTGTTAAAAGTATCAGTTATATAGTATTAATTAATAACATTCTTTACATTTCTTTAATCAAATTAAATTTTATTTATAATTCAATTTTTTTTATTTTAACAATGAAATCCCTAATTTTTCGAACAAAACATTTCTAAGTGAGAATTCATGTAAAATGCATATAATTCTTTTATAAAATATAACATCATTTAACAACATTCTCCAGAAATTAGTATTAGTTTTAATTCTCACTCAATTATATACATTTATAAAAATGTTTTTCCCTTATTTCATCGATGGTTCTAAAATTTCCAAATTAACTTTCTTCAAAAGAAAATTTATCAGTAAGTATTTACAATCTAATTTTAAAGTTTCAAACTATATTTTAAATTTATAAATTTGCAGGATAGTAATATTTTATAATGTTATTATGCCTAAGTATTGTTACAATTGTTGAATTACATAAATGAGGAAACAAAAGTCATATTTCCTCTAGTTGTTGACAAGTTGATTTTTGTTAAAATAAAGTAGAATACGTTGAAGAAGTCAGGGTTTATAGTTCACATATTCAAAAAAAAATATTTTGTGGTAAAAGAAATGTCAAACTAACAATTAGTTATTCTCATGCTGTAAGACCATAACCCATGCAATTTACAAGCATCTATTGCTAAAGAAGGGACCGGAAAAGCAGATCTTCTTTCCAAGACAAGATACAAACAAAGAAGCATTCACAGGGAACAGTTCGACACATCTCAGAAGCTCTTTGATTAAGGAAAAGTAATCCGGACAGGAACTATTCCATATTCTAGGACGAAAGAAGTTCCATCGGATTCTTTGCTCATCTTTATTCATTTCTAACTATACTTTGAGTCCATTTCACTCTTAGCAAGCTAAAATCTTACATTTTCCGAAAGTTTGTTAAACAAGGTTATCAACTATTACTTACATAAAAAGCGACAAAATTATTGCCATTACTTAAAAATGTAAGACAAAAAACAGATTACATCAATCTTTTTAAAATTTCACAATTAGTGTACTTTTCTTCTGAATGAATTATTTTTGAATTAAAGTTTCTCAAATGCATGCAATTTACAAGATAATTACACACACACATATATATAATTTCATTTTAATAAATGAATATATATAAATGTGTTTATGTATAGCATGTATATAAAATTTAATTTTATTTATACCAACACTGAATGTCTGTGTCAATTAATGTACTAAGTAGAATAAATGCAATGATATAAATTATAGGTCATATTTTACATCATTGCATCCCTTTCACTTGGTACATTTATTACCTTGATATATCAATAAACTATCTTGATAAAAACATGATAATAAATTTATTAATAAGGAATTAGCAACAAAATATGAACATGGATTAGCAATTTAATTTTCTATTTATATTTAAAACGTCAAAATTTCCAAACATGCATTAACTATATGTTTTAATTCTTGTATACTTCACAAATTCTATCAATTTTTTAATTTTGCATATATATATGTATATATAATCTTGAAAGTATATATGCAACAAATAGTTTAGGTAAATTGAAAAAGGATGAGGAATAAAAAATATGACATTTTAATAAAGTGTCATTTTCCTTAAACTTATATCTGAGTAGCTTATGTTTCCTTAAAATCTAATAAATAAAATAAATTAAAGATAAAAAAAAACATTCATTAGCAGCAATGAACCCATGAATATAAAAAAATATGTTCATTTATTAAAATGAAATTATGAGAGAATGAAAGTTGCTTGCGCTAGAAACATAATGTAAAAATGAACTTAACAAAAGCTAAAATATTTTTTTTTAATTTAAAAGGTTCTATTTGTATGTTTTGAAATTCAGGTGTGAAGTTAATTAATAGAACTGATGTCAAATATTTGGCAATATTATAATAGATTATTCTAATGATAGGAAGTATATAATTTTCTTTGCAGTTTAAAATACATTTGGCAAAGCACATAAAACAAAAGATAGATTCAGCTAAAATAGCAAGAAACAAGTAAATGTAAATAAATCAGAAAAAATAATGTTAAAAACAGAAAAAAGCTTTAAAAAAAGAACAAATATGATAAGGGAAATATCTGTTATTATTAAAATACAATTTTTTGAAAATTAAAAAAATTATAATGAACAAAAAAATTAAAATATGTTCACTTGAAATAAATATTATTTTTTTATTTCTGATATCAAGCATTATTTTTAACTTCAAATTGATGTGTGCTTGACTTCATCATTTATTTTACGATGATTACACTTTGTAGTAATGTTTGCTTTTCTGTTTAATATTTTTGGAAACTTAAGAATTATATTATGAAACATTTATATTAAAATACAACATACAAATAATAATTTCAATGTTAACAGGACAGTTTTTCTTTTATTGTAATGATAAAAAAATATAGTGTTCTTCAGATATAATATCTCAAATTTCACTATAAATGAAATTTTTTCAGTTGTAAGTGCTAAATTGTGAAATAAATAAAAATGCATTGAGTAAAATTTTTAATTGATATAGAAAATTTTTAATTTATTACAATGAAAAATTACGTAAAAAATAGATGTTATTTAATTATGTCACTGAATTAACTCATTCAACAAAATTTAAGTTTTTATTGTCTTATACAGCTATAAACTGCAATTCATCTTTTCCTCCTTTTGTGAGATTTTAAATTATAAGTTAAGATTCGTAAGAAAGTGCTCCGTAATCATTCAATGCATACAAATTCCATTAATGCTTATGAAAATTTTCCTAACGACTAATTTTTTTACTATAAAATTTGAATAGTTCTTTTGGGATGCAATAAACTTTCGATTTAATGGAATAAATTCTTTAGTTTAAGAAAAAATATAGTTTACTAAAATGAATCTATTTGGCAAAGAAAACCATTAAATCTTTTAATAATAAATTAATTTTTATACAAGGATTTATAAATTTTAATTATTTTCACATAAAAGTAAATTCAACTATAAAAATAATTCGATGGATATAAATTATGAATATAAAATTGTTTTTTCCCTTCTTTAATAGTTGAATATTTTAAAAATTAAAAGCAAGGAAGTATTATGAACAAGTTTAAATTTATATTCAATTACTTACTTTACTTTTATAGCTAATCTGTTTACTGTTAAATATTACTTAAATGAATAATTTTATTTTTAAAAAATTTAAGAAATACCCATTATATATAAATAAAAATTACTATAAATAATTAGCCATAGAGAGGAAAATGGTTTACTTAAACTATATAAGTTCTTACAGTTGATAAGTTTAAAAGCTAATACTATTGTTTACTTTCAAGTATATTTGTATATACGTATGTATGTATACATGCACTATTGTCAAGTGGTCATTATCTACAGTTATGCAAACGTCACAGTGATCTTTGATATTGTAAGTGAAGCTATTGATTAACATTTATGGCATTTGACAATAATTCCCATTCTTTCGAAAACACAGAGTTCAACGTTTAGATTTCTCGGGAAGTTGTCTTCTAATGTGTCTGTGGCTCTTCTTAATGCATCTCCGACAAGTGCAGAATATGTCACGAAACAACTCACTCATTAAAGTAATTGAATATAATTGAATATAAATTCAAATTGGTCTCCAACAGCTCCTCGAAAAGTCGAATATAAGGTTAGAGAATCTCATCCCTGTTGCATTCTGCTGCCACAGTAAAAATAGAGAATATAGGAAACTGTCACGAAATATATACATTTATTTTTTAAAAGGTCAATCTATATTTCTTATATTTACACCACGAACCAGTTGACCACTGGAATAATAATATCTCGATCATTCGGGAAACACCAGGAGATAAATAAGACACACAATAATTATAATTTGTTTTTGATTCTGTTACAGCTTAAGAA
The DNA here is from genome assembly GCA_037975125.1 of Latrodectus hesperus. Lineage (NCBI taxonomy): Eukaryota > Metazoa > Arthropoda > Arachnida > Araneae > Theridiidae > Latrodectus > Latrodectus hesperus. Next base: position 22,379,332 of record CM075854.1, read on the forward strand.
GCAGCTAATAGGAAAAGTTATTTTACTCTCGTAAACAACAGAGGAAGGTCAGATGAGATAGAAACAGGAATCTTGACTGTATACACTTTTTCCTTCTCACTCATTACAGCAAAAGGATATTTCATTTAAATAAAATTATAAATTTAGAGTAGATGAAAGGCAGATGTTATATATATTATAATTAAAAATTAATGAATCAGTGGTACATCAGGATTTGATAAACTTTCAGGTATTAAGCATTTATGGAAAGTCTGGGAAAGAATTATCTAATATAACCGTCAGTTTTGTTTATTAAATTTACTTTTAAACAAAAATGTAAAATAAAATGTAAAAAATAGTTTCATAAGTACATGGAAATCGATTCTTAATCGATTGCTGGCAATAAAATAAATGATTCATCGGCCAAAGGATATTAAAGACAAATTGTAAACAGAGATAAGAGCGTTAAGGATTTAATCAGGAATATTTCAGTTGATAACCCCTATCAATACGAAGAATAATTTATTTTTTTATTAAAAATGTATTTCACTTATCTATAATATAAGTCACGTCATCACTTCAGATGCCATTATCATTAAATGAAGATTTATTACTTCAATGAATTTTGTATTAGTCATATCGAAAAATACTGGAACATAATATCTTCATATAAAAATAAATAATTTACGTTAAAAAAACGTTTATAATAAGCCTGAAAGCTAACTTAAATTTACACTCACTATAAATAACAATAATCTTATTTTAAATTTTTTCTGTCTGCTATGTAATGAAAATAAAGGTATGTAAACAACATGCATATTACTTGAAATAGGATGAAGGTATTAAATACAAAATAAAGGAAAGTATTTTCACAATATTCTGTCTATATTACTCAAAGATGCCGCAGTATTGCATAATTTTAAGAAGCAAAGAATAAAGATGAGACATTTGAAAATAAAATAAGAATATAATTCGCAACAATTACGCAACTCTCGCAATGTATCTTGATAGATTAATGGGACCATCAATTAAGACCACTGAAATTAACCACCACTTCTTAATAAAAGCCCAACAGAGTTGAAGGATCCTTATTGTTGAGTTACATGCTAAGGTTCGATTTATAAACACTTAGGGTAAGCTTAATTGTATTCATTTCCTGCGAATACACTTACCAATTTATTCCAAATGCACTGTCTGTTTCCAGAGAATTGTGTTCCAATTAAACCAGAAAGCTGACTGTCATTGTTAAGCAGAAGAAACTCTTTAATGTTTATATTTCATGTCCAGTATTTATTGCTAATCATACAGCTGAACTTGTGCATTTGAGTGAATGTTTGTTATTATCCTTATCATTATTTTTGAAAATAGGATTCGAACATTTAACTACTGAAATCACAAGAAAGGTGTTAAATTTTTTTTTAAAAAAAGTCTAATATTTTGTTGTATTTTTTTCGAAACTAACTAATTATAACCCAAAAATATTAACATTAGTTTATTAGAATTAAACTATTTAAAATGCTTTCTGATAAAGAAAAATTATCCATTAAGAATTACATTTTAATTTAATCTTCATAATTGACAGTAGTAGAATTTTCGCTTCATTATATTCTATTATCTTATTCTTGAATAAAATTAATTCATAATGATATCTATCGGTCATTTCTTCCAACTTACTGTGGCTTCCTGAAAATTAATAAAAATTTTAGAATGCAAGATATGAATATCAATAAATGAAAAATCCTTTATGAGATAAAAATAACATATAATAAAATATAGCAATAACAAATTTAGAACATATTTTGTTTTGAAATTTTCTGTACTTAATTACTTACTAATTATATACTTACTAAAAACAGATTTTATTTTGTTATTTAAGTTTAAAGTTATCATAAGTAAATTAAATATCTTTTCTCCTGTTTTAGCATTTTTCTGTAGGATTTAGAAGTCTTATTTCATTTCACGTTTCAGTAGTTTTATTTCCTTCTAAATAATTCAGACTAAACGAAACCTGTGACATTAATATATAGTTTTGGTATTCGATCTGGATTCTAGAAAGTCTGAGATTTGTTCCATCTCTACTTTTCAAACAGTAATTCAATACTGATCAGTTTATGATCATCGATAAAATAGAAATTATATATATATATATATATATATATATATATATATATATATATATATATATATATATATATATATATATATATATATATATATATATATATATATATATATATATATATATATATATATATATATATATATATATATATATATATATACTACTGTTACACTTAAAACGCCGAGAGAGAGAAAATCCACATGGTATTTTATCATTTTATTAACATTAGAAAACACAGGAATTACTTACAAACAAACAAATAATAGATAAATGCATACTCTTCTATTTGAAATCTTCAACAATTTCTTGTTAAATATCTTTGGATTATTTTAAGAATATTTTGTTTAAAATCAAACAAATAGTTCGTCAACATCACTTAACACCGTGTCCATTATAGAATAAAAATTACATTTTTCTATTATGTTCGATAATTTCATAACTTAAATCTCTTATGATTCAAAGAAAATTCGAAACATGAGCAAATATTCTAAACAATCAAAATCGCATATGCTTTTAAATAAAAATTCTTACATTTACTTACTTGCTTTGATTGAGAATCTTTCTTTAAAATACTTAAATATACTAGAATCTTTTAAATCTCATTCCTCTTTACTTATTTCTCTATACAAATAGTAAATAAAAAATAGAGATTTTTTATTCAGTGAGTGATAAACATCAAAGTATTTGCTTAAAAAACTGTGCTCATTTCAGTGTTTGTTTTTATACTCTGAAGCGTACCCATCTTACAATAGATTTATGCTTTTATACTCCTTCGCAAACGGCGAAATATCAGGTATGTTCTCTGGTTTCAGAGTAGGGTTTTCTTTTTCAAACCAAGAGAGGATTGCTTTTACTGTGCTTCTTTTATATCTTCTTTCATCCTTTTCTCTACTTTCAAAGAATTAATTTTTTTCTCCAAGATTTTCTGTAAAATGTAACCATATAAGAAAAGAAAAAATAAAGAGAAAATTTCTCCTATTTTTCTTCTCATGTATATTTCCTTTGAAATAATGTAAACCTACAGTGAGAAAACAAGTTAAGAAGAAATCACTTATAAAACGATTTCCAAAATAATATTGAAATTTAACTTTATATTTCGACATTATAAATACTCAACATCAAAGCTTTTATAAAGAATATTCTCTCTAAGATTATGTATTCTCTCAATTTATCTTCTATAAAAGAAAATATATACCTATTAAGAAACATAATTCATTAATAATATAGTTTAAAAACATGATGATGCACTATATAAGAAAAGTAATTTTAAGAATAAAAATTATCTCACAACAATTTTAAATTCAAATGTTTTAAATAAATTAGTGTAATAAAATGTTTCTATAATTAATTAATATATTAACAAAATCATAAAAAGAAAATTAAAACAGCAAAATATTTGAAATTACATTTTCAATTACGTTGAATACAGGTTTTTTTATTTCAATAAATTAATTATCATACAATTAATTATAACAAACTAATGATTCCAGTTTTGGTATAAAAAGGAAAAGAACATGACTATAAATTAACTTGATAAACAGCATCACAAAAAGTTGTGAAAAAAATTAGTTTAACTATATTATTATAATATTTTAATTTCTGTAATTTGTGTGTGATAACTGATAACGATGTAATCTTTAATTTTGGAAATTAAAATAATTTAACACCATTCATAAAATAATCCTTTTGAAAAAAATTTAAGGAATAAAAACGCTGTCTGTCGTGAATTTGTTTTTAATATTGCTGTCAAATCATTTCATGCCAATTAATTTCAAAGCAGATTTAATAATGATTTTTAATTGCGTTTAAGCAATAGCTTAAGCCCAAATAAAAATCATCATTTCTCAAATACTTGCTTAATCAGTAAAAACATTTAGCATATTCACTAATGATTGCGATTCGCAATTAAAATAACATTTAAAAGCATAATAAATTAAATTTAAAAGAAATAAGAAATTTTCAGAAAAAAATATTTACGTTAATTGGAGCATTTAATGTTTCGAAAACTGTTTTCATACCCCTTTTTAATGTCTTACTGTTCGTTAGTATTTTATAAGTGTATTAAAAATATTTAGTGTATGTTTTATATAAAAAGTGTGTATAAAAACGGTATAAATGTTTTATAAAAAGTATGCATTAATATAAATAATAAAGAAGTGAAATAGAAATGAATAAGTATTTTCTATATTTTAAGAAATGTGTGATGTTAAATGTTCACTAAAAAAATTAGAAGAAATCCATAGGGACATGAAGAAATGATTGCATTTATTGCACCTAGATATATATTGGTGTAAAGCGCAGATATATGGAATCTCTAGGTGCGTTACTTAGATAATCTTTACAGCGATTGATTATTGAATGCTCTAATCAATAATTGATAAAAATCCAAGAATCGATAGATTGCTTTGCGTGTATCTTCATATGAAGTGTTTGAGATGTCTAACCACGTGTATTTTAAAAGATATTTATCAAATGCTTCTCTAAATCTACGACATTTTGTGAAGCCCAAATCTCTCAGTCAGAAACGTACTTGGCAAAATAATTCTCTTGGTCCTCGAATTATGAGAGTGCAAGTTTAGAAACGATGAGAAAATAAAACATTTTCTAAAATAATAGCAACTTTTTTTTAAAAAAAATGACGTAAAAAATATTTTTTAATAATAAAACTCATTCTAAGAATTTAAATACAGTAGCATTTATTTGATCATTCAAAATTGATAGCCACTCAGACTGTCATTTAATGCTAAAAATGTTGAAGCAGCAATAGATGATGGAAAGTTGGAATCAATAACTGGTAAAACCCCTACTATCGATGTATGGGCATTGGGTACATTCCCATAAGAAAATATTTAAGATTTTTAATGTCATGGTGTATGGTGCATTCGAAAGACTTTTATCACTTTCTGCTCTAAATCTACATTTATATAAAATATACATACATTCTGTGCATCAAAGCTTTGAAATCGATTAAAATGCCAGTCTATTAGCAGAATCCTGTAATAGCCATTTTGGAACATGGTATTGGTTTTAGTTCTTAAATTTTTATTTTGAATATGTGTAATTTGAATAACTGGTATTTTGAATATGTGTAATATATCGAGGTATCCAATTAAATTTACGACTTAGGGAGAAAGCTTATAGAATTCTCATGATTCTCTGAGATGACTTCTACTCCTTCATTAAAAAAAAATCATTTTCAACACTTTTAGTTTTATATAAATATTTCAAATGAAAATATATATAGAAATAAATATTAAAGTTGTGTAAAATTAGTATCTAATTACTTAAGAATGTGGCATTTTATTCTATAAATGAAGTCAAGATGAATACAAAAGAATTTACATCTAATTTACATAGAATAACAAAACAGTCAAAAAGTGTTTTGCTTATTTCAGCTAGCTTTGACCATATGAAATAAAAACATGGTTTTAAAAGTGCGAAAAGGTTAACTAGTAATGAATTTTATGTAAGAAAATTTATTGTACTCTAGATCATCTAATTTTGATCAAATTTTTATAATATTGAATGTGAACTCTTTAATATTAATTATTTGGTATGATAGAAAAAAATTTATAATTCAATATTTTCGTTTAAAAGGAAATTTTCATTTTAAAATTTTATATTCAGATGATTTTTCACCTACTTTATTTTATATTGGATAAGTAAAGTGATTCATTTTCTGAGTTCTTTCTGTTTTGCATAAATAAACATTTCACTTAGTTTTAAACTTAAACTGCATCGATTTAAACAAAGCTTTTTTATTTAAATCCCTTTCATTTAAAAGTTAATGCTACCACATGGGAAATTATTGAACCAATTTTAATTTCTGTTGCAATTTTAAATTGATTCTCCGGCATTATTAATGCATTCGTTAGCTTTTTTTTATTAAATAAATAAAAAGAAAATAAGGAATGCTTTATTGAAAAGACTGCAAAAACAGAAAAAGTCTTTAGTAACTAATATTAATCAAAGCTTAGTTAAACAGCAATATGTTACGGCATCGTCTTAGTTCTTTGTGGTTTGTTCTCATCAATTATGTCCTTTGTCATGGTGCTTTATCTCTGGATCTTCTTTACGTTAATAGCAATTTCTTATCAACATAACAATAGTTTACCTATTTAAATAAGAAAAGCAAGAAAAAAGTTTGAAGTTTTGTTTTGACATATTTGTTACAAAAATATGTCAAAACAAATTTTTACAACCTACAATTAATAGTAATATAAACTTTTTATTTAAATAGTTATATTTTATGTATTTATTATAGAGATATGTTTTTTAGATTATATGAATAAGTAAAGTTTCAAGAATTGAAATATATACATATATGTTTGCAGAAATATTTATAGCAGTACCCGATGGATATTTTATCGATGAATAAAAAATGTACTAATTCTAATTTGTTCCTCAACTCTGACATTATTACAATCATTGCCGGTTGCAATCAACTTCACAGCTAAACTATGTAGTTGTGAAATTATAAGTATCATTCAAATTTGATTGATGAAAAAGCTGATGATTTTGATGGTTAAAATATTTTCACAAACAAAGAAGGAATACAGATACATGTGACTCATAGAGGGTCAAGCTATAACTCGTAGATAAAATACCCCATGGTAATAAGCACTGAAGAGTATATAACTAACCACAGCAAATCATTATTAAATCAATGAGTAGTTAAAGCTTAAAGCAGGGTGTCAAGAAGTAACTTACTACCTCAAGAAATACTTTCTCTTAATTTTACAACTCATACCATCGCACATTTATATCACTATCTAGCTGTCTATCGCACCAATTTTATTTCTATAAAACAACGATAAATAAAGTCATCCACAGCACGTGGTTTAATCTGCAAATTTTAAGAGTCTTATCTTTGCAACCATGTTCAAAGAAATTCAGTTGGCTGTAAAGTTTGTGCAAGTGTTGCTGTGATACATTTTGTTTGTATCTCTGTGAAAAAAGCAACACAGGAGAATTATCTTTAACCTGTTTTCATGTATTTTCACTTATTCTTTAGTGAAAATACAAGCTAAAACCAAAGATAGCATTCATTGGCCTAAAAAATTTAACAATTTACATCTCATTTTCCGAATTATTATTTTTTTTAATTTTTAAAAGAATGAGTAATATAGTATAGTCGAGTTTTTAAATAGTATATTTCAATGTATACATTACATTATACTGCATTAATTTTAATTATTATTAATATGCGAATAAATTTAAATACATTAATATTAGCCATTTTGTTATACAAATTATAATTCTGTCAGTAAATATAAATAATGTAAAACATTTGTCGCCTGAAATTAAAATATTTTATCAATAAATTTGTAAATAAATTGCTATTATATTTACGAATAAATCTAGTTTTTGCTTTTAGACATACATTGTGTGAATCACATTCTTATGCTTGCTTGACAGGCACGTTTAGTATTTTGCCACAGCATTGGGTGACTTTCTATATTTTTAATTACTCATAAACAAGTGATTTGTAAAATTCATGACTCATGAATTCAAATAATTTGAGAATCTTAAAAATATCCATATCAGAGAATAATGTAATATTCTTTTATTTGTTATTATATCATTGAATTAAGAACAATAGAATCCGATTTGAATTTTGAAATTCAGTATATTAGACTAGAGAGAAACACTAGAATAACATAGTAACAACATTAGAACTGCACAATAAGTTGATGACTACTGAATTGAATAGTTGTTAATGTCATTCGAAGACAATGCTTTCCAATTTCGAATGACTACAATCCTAATGTTTGATTTTTAACTTTATACAGAATTCTATTTAAGAAACTCCAAATTGTTAAAACAGGTACGTTTTTATTCATTGTATTTAATGCATAAAAATGACATTAAAAATGAAAGGCAATATATTTTGATTACTCTATACTGTAATGACATGCTTTATGTATACATAATTTCATGCTGTCTTTCTTTTCATAAGGTCCTACTTGAGGTCAAAAAATAATACAAAATTTTCAAAAACTTTTCAAATATTACTATCATTTGAAATGTTTTATGAATGTTGGCAATATAAGAGTACACTAGAAATAATTCACTGCTCATTCTGCCTGTAAAGGTAAATTCTCTTCTTTCTAACATCACAAAAAACATTTTTTTGTGGGACAAATATATAAAATTATAAAAGTAGTCGATAACTTTAGTGAAATTTTGAGATAATCGAATACACAAAAATCAATGAAATTATTTGCTATGTTTTTTCGTTGAAATATGTTTAAAGAATTCAATTTATTGTTTTATATAAAACTATTTTCAAGAAAAATATTCAAAAACAAAAAGTTTCTAGCATTTTCGAAAAGCTCTTCAATTACATTACAACCCAACAAACGTGCAACTAAAGATTTTTACTTCTTCAACTTCGACTGTTTTTTCAGCAAATGCTTCTGTGAACTATTCCTTTTGTAATTAAGCAATCGAAAACAAAATATCTGATTTCCTTTATTCTTTGAAAATTTGCGAAAAACATAACATTGTTTATTATTTTTTGGACAGAAATATTGCTATAGAAATTCCAAATCGTTAGAAAATCAATGGAAGAAGAATGTGATGTATTAAATAACACAATATTTCAACAAATATATTAGAATTAATAGGAAAGACAAAAATATTCGTTTTAATGAAGAGATTTCTCAAATAATATTTTTTTTCAAATGTTTGCTCTTTTTTTAATTCAGCAAACTTCAATTTTTTTATGATTCATGAAATGTCCTCAAAATAATTCAGCTGCTTATAATTCTTCGATAAAATACGCTACATTTCTAATCGCTAATTTCTCCAGAACTATTTCCCATCAATCTCTTAATCTGATGTTTAGTTAATACAAAAAGAAGAAAAGAATTCATTGGAAGAGGATATCCCTCCGGGAAATATTTCTGAAAGTTTCAGAGTTTTCCCGTACTAATGAAAATACTTCTCTTAAGTTAAATACATCTAATAAGCAGAATCAAGGTTAGGCATGTGATTAAAATATGGAATGCCATGTAAGAACTTTTTTAAATTTAGTAAATTATTAATTCCATTAGTTTTCTTAAAATTTCAAAATTACATTTTCGTAAATTATATTAATTCATTCAATTTATTAAGTATATTAATTCATTCAATTTATTAAATATATTAATTCATTCAATTATTTTTTGTAAAAATCTTATATCATCTATTACTACATAGTCACATTATTACCTATTCATATAATAGGTAATAATGACGTCAGAGCATTTCTTAGGAATAGTGAGATTATGTGATATACTGTAATATAGGGGCAGTGGTAACCTAGTGGTTAGGACACCGGTCTTCCATATTGAGGGCCTGGGTTCCATTTGCAATGCTACTAAAGACCTTCCGAGTAATACCGATATACGTGCTCGTTAAATCTGTGGAATCAAAAGTCCCGTGGTCGGTCACTGAGCAGTTACCATGAGTGTAATGGACGGGAGAAAATTTCTTCCGCCTCAAGATCAAAGTCTAAATTGAAAAAGTAAGTAAATCCTTTGTAATCCTCTGGTGCTGCCATCTATCAGAGAAGTCTTAGTGCAAAGACGAACTTTCACCTTTATTGTGCTCTGGTTATACAAAAGACGCACCCTTCTGACTTAGTTTCGCATATCCGTTGGTTAGAGAGCTTGGCTTGTCCAAATGTGACAAATATCAGCAAAAACATAATGTGAATAAGGAAAAATAGGAACTTAGTTTTATAACTGGGACTGGGGTAGGTGGATTGGTAAATGCATCAGTCGTAAGATTGACAGGTATACTGCTCAAGATTTCTCCAAGAGACTTTTGTATCGTGATGACAGAAAACATGCATTTTAACCTCGCAGGTTCTGATATCCAACCACTTTTGTAGCGTGAAAGGGTGCAGAGGAAGGAGGAAGCTACCCACTTCCAAGCTGAGTAACACACAGTATTACTTTATATAAAGTATAGTCAACAAATTTAATTCTCGTTTCAACCAAAGTTCCTTGTAGTAATAAGGTTTACGTTTGTCAATTAGCTACTGTTCAATGTCAAACCTCTGATGAGGTTAAACTGATGCGGTAATGACCAGTTTTGTTGTTGAAATAGTTACGTGGGTATGGTTCAAAAGCAAAAAGATTTTCCTTTTCTTGAGCTTCACAGAATCCATAACCATCGCAAAGAGTGTTTTGTGTAACTCGAATGCTAAGAAATATATTGTTTGTTAGTTCTTCTATGGATATGTTTTGCACGCTAGGGCTAATTCGATTAGGGCTTTCAGTTTAAAGTTGATTGCAAACGAATTGGGAATATAATTCGCGAACTGTGGAATTGAAGGTCCACAGCCTTAACCATTTAGCTGTGTTGTGGTTTCTCATCATCATACAAATTATATAAACTTGCTCATTTTGTAATGTATTTTATTCTCTTGAACCCTTGAAATAAAACATACTGAAGATTTAAGTGCATTATTTTTCAATATTTTGGGGTCAGTTGCTAAGATAAAAATATAAATAAATTGTATAATATTATTATTACCGCATACAATTTAAAAAATACATACTTTCAATTATTCATCATAAATTATCAAATATAAAAATAAATTCGTAAATTAGAAATACTTAAAATTTTATCAGTTTTTGAAATTAGGATGAGAATTTTTTTATATAAATTGTAATAAAAAAATTGTTAACGGAGACATTTCTAAAAATACGAAATGTTAAATTCAAATCAACATAAGGCACTTAGCAAGGAAATGAAAAAAATTCTCATAACTTTTTGCAAATGCTGCACCGCATAATTTTACGAAATATTGTCGATGAAATTCTACCAATTCTATAACCTAATGATATATCTTCTATTGAAATGTAAGATACGTGAATTTATTTGAAAATATAAGGAAAAATTCCCCATTATAGAAATATGAGTATTTCTAGTTTTCTTTTCATTTTACATAAATGCCCTTTCAGTATCATCTATACTTATGCATATATTAGATAATTTATTAAATTTAATCATTTTTTTAGTCAACTTACTTTCAACTGGGGAGGCATTTAAGTGAAGTTGGCATTCATTCGATTGCTGTCACTGCTGTCGGCAAATTCTAAAATCGAGTTATGATTGCATACTCTATTATAGCTCTTGGTAGTAAAACTGTAGAATTTAAATTATATTTACTCGCATTTTTAATAATTTTTCGAATATGGAATATGGCATGATTCTCAATAAAATGTAGTTTTTTAACTACAGTTCATTATTAAATTGATTTGAAAAATCGGAATGTATCTGTTTCACATTAAAAAAGAAACATTTTTTAATGAAAAGCTATAAAATAAGCAATAATTTTTAAAAGTTACCTTTTATACTTATCTAGTTAGAGAAAATGTTGTTAATATTGAAAATGTCAGATTATTTTTAAATTTGATGATGTTTATGAAAGTTAAGTTAACATTATATACCAATTTATTTAATGCAATTATAAGTTGTAATTTTTTTTTAAAAAAAAAGTGGTTGACTATTGTAAAAAAATTTCACAAATTTTTCACAGCATTTTTCTTCATATATAGATAGCAAATTTTTTCCCCTTTTATATTTTCAAAAATAGCAACTTTTTTTTTTTTATTCAACATTCAGAAATTTCAACGTTTTTCGGATTTTTGGATAAATTCAATCTCACTATTGTTGGGATATATTATATTATTTCTCTACAAATGTACCTCGAGTTAGAATTCCACTTTCTTTAAAGTAATTTTGTTTTTCTTTGTAATTTTTTTAACTATACAGTTCTTTTCTTAATGACTTTTGATTAAGATTAATATAATAAATTGTATATAAAATATGCATTTAAGTATTCATAAACGGTATTATTATATGTATAGTGCAAAATAATTACAGTGTATTTATTTCACTCTAGGGCCCACTGTTTTTATCAAATGAAACTAAATACCACAGTCTCAAAAACGTATCTAAGTGAGTACATACTTGAAAAAAGCCTTAACAAACCTAATCCTTAAGAATAGATATCAATCAACAACCAGTATTTAGCTTTGAATATAAACATAGATTTGTGATTTGTAAGGATTCATAGTTTCAACATTTTTAAAATAAAAACTATAAAAGTCGGTCACATAAAAAAGAGATCTAATTAAAAGAAAGAAGATAAGGAAAGAGATAATTTTCAAATAATTGAATACGCATGTGGCAAAATACGAAAAAATTTAAAAATATCTTTTTATTTTTGGATTTTAGGTACACTGAAATGCATTGTTATAATATGTACGTTGACATCATATTAAAACTGTACTTTTTTAGATAAAGATTTGAAATAAAATCGATATAAAAATAATTTTTCATGCTCAATCAGAAGAAGTGCAGCATTTATTCGCCTCCATCTTTTTCTAAGGATTCAAAGTCGGTTTTCAGAAAGGAAAACGATAGTTTATTCTTTAAAGCAAAGATATTTAAATGCAGAAAGTTTATCTGACAAATTGTTTATATTTTTAATGTATTCTACTATTTTTATTTTCGACCCTTATATAAATACTATTCTGAATGTAACGTACAACTTCTAAACGTATCTTACTCAAATTATAAATTAAACATGATTCGCCGAATTTAGAATACAAAATTCTATTACCGAAAACTAGAATTTTTTGAATTAACTGTTAGATTAACTAAGAAAATTTCCATGTAAACAAACTTAAAATATTTCCTAAAATAATTTAAAATAGTTAAATATAATGCATGGTAGTTTTCGTAATTTTTTAGTTACATAATTTTTAGAAAGAGGACGTATAGATAGCGTTTTAAGGAAATTGAATTAATATAAGTGACTTTCAAAGATTAATTAGACTTTAGCGAATTTCTTGGCAAATATTTCATTTAGAGGACAGCCATCAATCTCCAGATGCAGTTATATGAGCACCGGGGCAATTTCTCACAGCAAATATTTCCCTTAATCAAACATAGTCTTCTGACTATATTTCCTTCGTTTTTATGCGTGTAATTAGAAATTGAAGACACTATATCTTTATTGAGTTTTTGATTGATTCCTTTACTAATACTTTATGTTATTCCTGTTTATTATATTTCCTTCGTTTTTATGCGTGTAATTAGAAATTGAAGACACTATATCTTTATTGAGTTTTTGATTGATTCCTTTACTAATACTTTATGTTATTCCTGTTTATTATATTTCCTTCGTTTTTATGCGTGTAATTAGAAATTGAAGACACTATATCTTTATTGAGTTTTTGATTGATTCCTTTACTAATACTTTATGTTATTCCTGTTTATTATATTTCCTTCTTTTTTATGCGTGTAATTAGAAATTGAAGACACTATATCTTTATTGAGTTTTTGATTGATTCCTTTACTAATACTTTATGTTATTCCTGTTTATAATATTTTTTCTTTTGATTTTCTTCTGTTTTAAAAGTTGCAAAAACTAATTTAAGTTCATAAATTATAAATGTGCAAGTTTATTTCGTTTGCATGACGGTAATTTGTAGACATACTCAGTATAAAACTAATTATTGATACTTACTCTATTCTCATAAATCAAATATTTGTGTGAATGAAAAATTAAAAAATTTAGAATAATAATAAAAAATTTGAAGAATTTTAAGCATTAGTGAATAAAAATAATAATTAAATAAATTAAGAATGTACAAAATAACTTAAGTCAAAGTAAGCATCCAATCAGTAAATCTAAGTTTATTGTGACTAATAATTTCTCTTTTTAAAAGTATAATAATAAACAATATCCGTCAATATTTTTTATAGAGAATAATTAACTTGAATCCAAATATTTAATAAAATCGTTTTCGTTAGATGATTGCTTAATATTAAATATCAGTTAAGCATAGGTATATATAGAACTCTATAACTATGCTAATTTCGCATAGGTAATTTTTATGCCATGGTTCTTAAAATTAAAATTGTGCATTATTCTACAAAAATTTGGATGAAATAAAAAGTAGAATATCTCTCTTGAAGACTTTCTCTTATTCAATTGTAGATATCAAAATAAATATGGCATAATAAGTTCCTGAAAAACTGGTTGCATCGTATTCATTTAGAGATATTATAGCAAAAAATATGAAATGTTTCTCAAAGACCAGTTATATCTCATTCAGAGCTGCTATAATGAACAGTATGCTTTCCTCTCTCTAGGATTGGTTACACTCTATTTATTTAAAAAGTAAATAATAATTTATTTTTTACAGAAATGGTTGAATTATTTGACATCAAAATTCAATTTAATTTTAAATAAAAAAGTCTTACCGTTTCTTCAGTCATGATTAGATTTATGAGAAAAATAGTAGACAATACAAATGAATAAGATAGTATGAAACTTGTTTATTGCTTTCGTTTCCTACTGCATATTTCTGTTATCTAAAGACACTACATATGGTCAAGTTTTTCAAAATTTTGACTCATTGACAAGAAACGAGATCTACACTTGCGTTGACAGCCGCTTCTCTAAACTTTTAAATTACATCAGATTGAACCATTAAATAATCTATATAGACTCTTTGAGAGGGCTGAGTGGTTAGCACTCCTGACTTCTAAGCTATGGGTCCCGAGCTCGAATCCCGGTTCGAGTATGAACACTACTATCTCTATGTTCCTCTGTCCTGTCATCTGAGATGATGTATGAATGTGGCCCACCCTATAAACGGGTTTGCGGTGGTATGGCGTGGGTAATGCTACTCGCCTACGTGACTTGGTTAACAGGTGTCCTCTGGGGGACGACAAATGAGTAGCAATTTCCAGCCTTGGTGTGGCGAAGGGTTAGTCACCCAAGTGTCCGCCGTTATTAAAAAAAATACTCTTTGAGAATATAATTCCTCAGTATTTGCCATTAATGATTATTTCAATAAATAAACTAAGACAGATAAGCGAATGTGGAAAGAAATATAGAACACTGCTTTTCGATCACACATTCGTTAACAGAGGGGATGAACTTTCTTCTGGTGCCTACCAAAATCACGATACCATTTCCGTTTATTCGAGAGCATGACAAATAGATATCAATTTAGAATTTAAAAAATTTTACTGAAAGTAAATAGAAGATTATTAAATAAAATTTCAGAAAAAGATATTCCTTAGAGAAATAATTATTTTTCTGTAAGGGCCTTTCGTGTCCTAGTGGAAAGATCAAACTTTTTGGAGGGAAAGGACGGGGACTCTATTTTAGCTATTATTGAACAATGGCAACTCCATGCTGCATTTTTATTTTGTATAGGTACACCATCGAAGTGAGTGCGTAAAGGTTTTCCGCGTTCCTCCACTTGTAATACAGGAACATAGTTCATTATGGATGAAAATTGCTGCTTGTGATGAATGCCAGCCACAAAACCTTATAGCTATTTAAAGTAAATAGTTGTTTAAGTGAACTACATCGCTGCTTCAAAATCATTAGGAATAATAAAACTTATAGTTATATTAAATTTTAAGCAAAGGTATTTTTACAAGAAATCGCATTCATCCATGAATTTAAAGGGACCAAGAATAATCCTAATATCGAGAATTTATTTGAAAATTCATACTATATTTCGTTATAGAATGTTCTGAATGTTTAACTTTCTAATTACTACTCTTGTAATTTTTAATTTATATCACAATATTCTTATTATTAATTTTAAGGAAAATATTTATAATTACATTTTATTTGTCACTTATTGATGTATATATCTGGTAGAGCATAAAGCTTTATTAAAACTACTAACGAGCATTGTGCTCTCCGTAAAAGATCATATTTTTGAATGGCTTTCTGCCAAAGAACAAGCACATTCAATTTTCAATTCAAAGTAAATGAAATGAAAATATCATAAATATAATATAAAAAATTTGGTGGATAAATGTTTCTCAAGCCACTAAAATTTTGATATTTGTTATTTTAGGCACCCATATTCAAGGCTTATTATTACTGTCTTTATATATATATATATATATATATATATATATATATATATATATATATATATATATATATATATATATATATATATATATATATATATATATATATATATATATATATATATATATATATAAATGACTTAACAAAATACGTAATTGAAAAGAATTTGGATAAAATATAGATTGCTTTTTACTATCAAAAAGAAAAATGTATTTCATATTTGAAGTTTTTCAGTTGAAATTGAAGATTATTCTAGTGCATCATTATTCCGATTTATGAATGAGGAGACCATATATGCTGTTTTTTTTTAATAAGAGTACAAGTTGTTTTTTTTTTCTTATCTTAGTTCCAATTTTTCTTGAGATTTGAATGTTGATAAAATTTTTCACATTTATTAAAATCATCCATTATTAAATAGCTTATCCTTTCAACTCACTATAATTAATAATTTGATTTTAAACATCCTGCTTTTAAAACAATAAAAATGATTTTATTTAGAATTGAACAAATATAGTTTAACTAAAATAAATGAATAAGACTTGATATCTTACATTAGTTTCCTTTTTCAGAAATGTTAATAAATAAAGAAATTATCCACGCAAGATATTTTATAAGACAAAATTTTATATGAAGAAATATGTATCTTATATAAGAAGAAGTAGTAGAAGAATAGAAAAATTAAGTTTACATGAAGTATTTATAAATAAAGTGTATATATATATATATAGTACTCTCTCTCTCTCTTATGATTTGCATTAACTTGTTTTTTTAAGATAATTATAAAATAATATAATCTTAAAAAGACTAAAGTATTTTGCTGAACATAATTTCAGTTTCATCTTAATAAATATCAATAGCACTATTTGTTTGAATATAATACGATATAAATATCGAGACATTAAATTAAGGATGGTATATAACAAAAAGTAATTTAAACTAATAACAAAAAAACTGGGCAAGAATATTCTAATTAGTTATTATTTAATTTATTGATTTTAACCACACATAATTAATAAAATGTTTAATAACACCAAGATTTTAAAATATACTACCAATGATATATTTAATATACTTAATTGCATTAATACTTTTCTGAATTTAATAAGGGTAATTATATATATATATATATATATATATATATATATATATATATATATATATATATATATATATATATATATATATATATATATATATATATATATATATAATTAGGAACACGATCAAAAATTTCAAGATCTAAAAACGAAAAAATATTATAGGAAAGATATCAGATAATTTTTCTTTTTACTTCATAGAGCGAGCCGTTCTTTTGCAATGAGAAGGGGAAAAAATTGCCATCAAGCATTTTCGCATAGTTGAGGAGCAATAATTTCCGCTCTTGTTAACCGAGATTCCTTTCCCTTTCCAAACATAGCTTCCAGCAGAACAGAAAAAGAAAGGAAAAGCTCGGGTCACGGCGTCCGTCAATTCCATATAGCGTCAGTTACTGGCCGACTTCCTTCGTTTTGCTCAACAGGAAAAGAAGCAGTGTGAAAAGAGAAAACAAAACAATCGCTTAACAAAATCTCCAATGGCACTGCGCTAGAACAAACAATAGAATCACTGCTGGTCTGGAAGATATTCCAATTATTCTTTATTAATTAGGACGAGCATTTATTGTGATATTTAGAAATACGAGGGATCTAGCCACAATGAATCTTTTATGTTCTTAGTTGCAGCGGTTCTACTGGAACGCAGGAGAAAAGGCATAGGAAGTCATCGGTTTATTACGAAAGTCTTTTTGCGAAATGCCTTCATCAGAAAGGCTACTTTAATTGGATTCTAATTCCCTTGTTTTGGTAGGAAAGGTGACTCAGTGTGGTGAATGCACTCTTTCACAACTCATCCTGAAGAATAGTTTGTAAGTCGCACGTATCGGAAAGATGAGCAGTAGAGATACTTGAATAACACACACGAAATTTCGAACATGAACTTTATTCTTAATCTTACAACTTTCGAATTTCATTTGTTACAAACTTGTTTGGAGGTTCACTTTGATGTAAAAGGTTAGAGGCAGAAAAAGAATATTGAATTAAGTGTCTCTCTGAAAAGGTCTGATTAGTCAAACTCAAATATTGAATTTATTTTTTTTAAGTAGAAGTAATTTATCAGAAAATAGGACAGTAAGACATTTCAATAAAATAAATTTACTTCCATAGGAATGTTTTAATATTCCGTTCTTAGTTTATTAAGATATCATTTATTCATATTCACATTGTTGAATTTTTAAATAGTCAAATAATTATAGTTAAATAAAGATGTTGAGTAAGGAATAGTTTTCTGACAAATAAATTTACAGATGGAGCTTATGATTTCCTGTTTTGAAAATTAATTTGCTAATTGGAATATTAGTATTTAGAAATGATTTATTTGTCGATTTACCTGTATATTACTGTTTTTATGGAAAACATTCATCATTTTGAATAAGTTGTGACGTATTTTCTTAAAGAATGAAAAAAAAATTGTTGTACATAAAAATTATTTGGGTATATTTTTATAAAATAAAAAATGGTCTTTTCAAAAATATATAAATTATATAAATTTTCTCTCGATATATATATAAATAATTAATATACATAATTTAAATATAATTAATCAATTTTAAGTATGCAAAATTAATAATATATTTAAATGTTGCATAGTTGATTAATTAAACATTTAAAAATATATACACTTACTTAAATCCCATTAGACCTTGCTTTCATGAATATCTGTTAAAATAGTGAATCTTTACTTGTTATTTTAAAGCTAAAAATCTAGCCGTTTGTCAAAGTTTAGTAAAAAATTAAATACTTCAGTGTTGTGTCAAAGAAAATATATATTTGCATTATATTAAATAAAAAAATCACTATAAAATTAAATGAATAGAATTTTGAAGTTTTATGAATTTAATTGAATTCCATGATATTTAAGTAAAAAAAGTTCTTTTAAAATGAATTCATGAAACATCGCAAGTAACTTGTAATTTAAGTAATACCACACTATATTTACATCATACTAGTTATCATTATTAAATGCAGAACGCATTAAGTTATGTACCAAAAATCATAAAATTTCAGCATAAAAGAAATTTAGAAATTGTTTTCTTCAAACTTTATCTTGAAAAGCGTATTTTTAATTTTCAAATAAAGTGTAAAATATGTCACATATATTTGAGTAAATTAAGTAAAAAGTATACAAATTTGAAATTTTAAGAAATATATTATAGCACTATATTTAATGGCACGTTTTGGGAGATAAATCATCTAATCCTTTCAATATTGAAATATTTACCGAATCAATATTAGTTTTCACATCTATATATTTGAGCTTTGTTATCATTTTTGAAATTAGTAGTTAATAAGCGAAGAAAAATTACTAGAAAATTGTAAAATTATTTTTAATGCACATATTTCTCGCACATATTTTACTAAAATAAAGTTTAAAAAACCTTAATTTGTGTTTGTACTTAAAATAAAACTTTACAAACCTACAAAGAAGTTTTATTATATTTTTTAAAATTTTTTTGTTATATGTATTATTTCTATAAATATTATTTTTATTTTAACACAGGAAGTGGTAAGTGTTTCTATAACGACATATTACATAGTATTATTTTTTCGTATGAAAATGTAATCAATGTTTGATTTTGTTGATTGCACAAACAACAGTTTTAATTTATGCAAATTCTTTTGTATTTGATATTAGTTTTCATTAAATATATCAACCACAAATAATTTTAATATTCGTATTAAAACACTATTTTCTTATTTTGTATGGTAAGTATTTATAAAAATTCATAATCCTTAACGTATAAGGCTTCGCTGAGATTTATGCATGGATTTATTACCCGAAATATTTGGAACAAGTTAATAAATTACCTTTGAAGTATTTTATTTATCTGATGAAACAAAATACATTCATAAGAATTGGAGCAACACTCCGCAAGTGTATTCAATTTTATCTAAAAAAAATGTTTTCCTTTAATTATATTAAATATGTTAACCTACTTAATGCAATAAAATGAGGTACTTAGTATCTAAAAAAATAACCTAGAGTATTCGATACTTTAATCTCGTTATAGAAAAAGTACCTCATACTTAATGAAAAATTTTACTGATGGTGATTACCTTTTCGTTAAATTAATTAATTTCCGATAGAAAACGTAAAGAAGATGCTTAGGATGGAATTTTTATTAAAGTAGT
Source organism: Latrodectus hesperus (assembly GCA_037975125.1). Taxonomy (NCBI): domain Eukaryota; kingdom Metazoa; phylum Arthropoda; class Arachnida; order Araneae; family Theridiidae; genus Latrodectus; species Latrodectus hesperus. Next base: position 22,399,574 of record CM075854.1, read on the forward strand.
TTGTTTCATAAATCTTTTCTTGAGCCATGTTAGGATTTTTTTATATAATGCAATTAACACTTTGAAAATGCATTAAATAATATGATTTTAATCTATTAAAATTTTCTCTTAAATGTGTCTTCAAAGGTATTTTAGAAGCTTTTCTTTAGGCAACTAAAATATGTATTTTTCTCTTTAAATTTCTGGTGCCCTATGAATAAAGCATGCAGATCTGCATACAGTATGTCCACTAAAGCCCCTTGCCACCCTCTTAACTTCGGAACGGCTGCTGCTATATTTATAAAAGTGGTGTCTAGGTATAGTAAAGTAGCCATACGCTACTGAATGAAACAGACTACTGCGCCACCTGCTGGAAAATTGTGGAGATAGCATTCCATAGATAACGAGATAGAGAGAAAAAGGGATTTACAAAGTTGTAGAGCATCCTCGATTTAGTACGAAAATATACCTTGTAGGCATTAATGTGAAGAATGCAACGGTTAAAACGCGCATTTGTTGTTTCGTGATGTGACGTGACAAAGTGATCTATGAGGAAAAAAAACAAATAGTTATAACAATATACTTTATTTAAGATGCTCAAACTTCTCATCGTCAGCTGCAATGCACATTTGGATCCTCGCTTGAAGATCACGTTGCACACGTTGGAACACGCGACCGTAACGTCTTTTAAGGTCCTGCAATTTTTGTGGAGGGGTTGCATACACCTGCTGTTTCAAGTATCTCCACAGGAAAAAGTCCAGTGGAGTCAGATCAGGAGAACGTGGAGGCCACTCTTCGAAACCGTCATACCCTAGTATTTAGTTGCAAAATACCCTAATATTTGGTTGCTAAATTCCTTGACGAGGTACTGTTTCACTGGAGATGTCTTGTAAGCAGGCACGCCGTCATGTTGAAACCATAGATTCTTAAGATTAAACAACGGCTGGTTCTCCACAAAATCGGGTATGACCTTCTGTAGCAATTGTAAATATCGTGCACCCGTTAACGTGCCATTGTAAAATATTGGGCTTATCAGCTTGTTATTGTAAATTGCGCACCAAACGTTAATAGCATACCTCATTTGATGTCGAAAGTCGATGAAACATTTAGGATTTTCCAGCGCCCAGTAATGAGTGCTCTGCCTAATGTACATGCCATTCCGTGAATAGCATATCTCATCCGTCCACATTATATCTGCCAAGAATGTTGGCTGGACCTATATCTGATTCACGACGAAGTTGCACCATGCATAGCGTCCCTCGGTATCCCCGTCCACTAAAACCTGTTCAGGCGTTGGCTGGTATGGATGAGCACCTGATTCGCTTAGAATTTTCCAAACCTGACTTTTGGAGAGACCACAGTGTTGACTGATCTCTCTTACGCTGCATTTCGGATATGCGAGGGCATATGCTAATACCTCATCCGGTTAAACTTGCCGTCCTACCTTAGCTGATCTGCCAGATCGAGATCGACTAGTAACGCAACCTGTCTCCCTTAAACGTTTTTCAACATTTAGGATGGTTTGATGAGAAGGATGCGAGCCTGCAGGGAAACGTTGGCGGTACAACCTTGCTGCTTATCTTGCCTTGCGTCGACATTCACCGTACAGTAAAACCATCTCACAATACTCAGCTTTGGAATACTCAGCCATGACCATGAGCATCAACATACTACAGCCTCAAGAAGATGTCTCTTTTATAGCTGTCTCAGGTGAACAGGCGTGACATTTCTTACGTATTTGCATACTGCATACAAATTGTTGGAATTATTTTTAATACTTCCGTTCTTCCCATTTCGAAATAAAAGTGAAAAATGTAATCACGAAAACGATTTTTTGTTTTTTCAAATATGCACACATACGATGTGCTACGTCACAGCACGAAACAACAAATGCGCGTTTTAACCGTTGTATTCTTCACATTAATACCTACAAGGTATCTTTTCGTACTAAATCAAGGATGCTCTACAATTTTGTAAATCACTTTTTTAACCTATCTCATTCCGTTTTTGAGATACGAATGCTAACTCCACAGTTTTCCACCAAGTGGCGTGGTAGGTGGTTTCATTCAGTAGCGCATGGCTACTTTACTATATCTAGACAAAACTTTTATAAATATAGCAGCAGCCGTTCCGAAGTTAAGAGGGTGGCAAGGGACTTTAGTGGACATACTGTATACATTAGTTACTTAACCCAATGAGTTTGCTTTTTCCAGAGCCCTGAGTTTAAAAAAACGCTTTTATTTTTCTGTACTATTCTTTTTGAAATTGAATAGAAGAATAAAACGTAACGTGGTTAAATTTTAAGTTTACAATTACTTTATTTGTAAAGGCTATAATTTTTCTCTAAAGCTTTTTCTGAGTAATGAGAGATTATTTTTTTCTAAGAATTTAGTTTCTTATTTCAACATATATGAGATAACACAAATGTTATTCAACTGTAACAAACGAAATTGTATTATTGACAAAACTAGTTTATCTAAACAAATCAAAAACTAGAAAAAAATCAGTACGTTACTTATGAAAAGTTTTTGTAATCCACATTTATATGAATGATATTATTAATGAAAAGAAAACTACTTGAAATTCTTTCAGTAAAAGTTATCCCGTGATAAAGTAAATATCCTTTCTTATTTATATTTTTAATTAGTTAGTAAAACTGACTTAAGGCTGTAAGCAACTGTGAAGAATGTTACTCAAAACAGATAAGCTAAGGCACTTCAGACACGAACAATGCTTTCCAGCATTTGTTCCCTATCCAAGAACAGAAAATCAGTTTATGAATTGGAAACTGATTTGCCATCTTCTGAGATTGTTGGAGAGTCATTTTTTTATTTAATGTATAGCCTTAAAATAAAGTACTAAAATCTCTAGAAACTGTAAGATGACTTAAGTCTAAGGATCACTTCAGCTCTTTTCCCGAAATGCAATTTGATTCAAGCCACTTCTGCCGATATTTTAACACACATATGATGTCAGAAAAGCCAACTGTACTCAAGTCCTGTGTAATTTTTCATTGGTTGAAAACTTATGGGTTCCTGGACTAGATGTTGCTGACAATTAAGTGAGATAAGAAATAACAAATCAAAGAATATAATACAAATGATGGAAATAGAAACACATAAAGATCCCTTCCAGTGGCAGATTACCAAAACAAACAAGCATAAAACTGAATGAAATAACTTTATTAAAATATCAGATTGTGTGAAACTTTATTTTTCTTTATATAATATTTATAATTCTGTCTGTATCTCGAAAGAAAACTCTTATATCTAGATGTGCATGGTTTGAGATATCTTTATTTTCTTCTTAAATGTTAAAATAAGCAGCTCTAATTTGTAGGTTTAATTCTTTCTGATCAAGTTTTGAGTTTTCTTCTCTTCAGGCGTGCAATTAGATTTTACAATATAGGAAACATCTTTCCAGAAAAAATTCAAATTCTTCAATGGTATCTTATTGTTTCATTAGCAAATTATAAGTAAGAAATATATAATTTGTCTTTATTCTCTTACAGTTAACGAAAAGGGGACATCATTTATCAGGGTTTAATGCATATATCAAATTTAATTCTAATTTGTATTTACCTATATTTAAAATAAAATAATATTACTCATAACAGGTATTAATGCTTATATCACATATTACTTTATAATACCATCAAGTGAAAAATTATTAGAAGAATATACAAACACTTTTACTTATTTATAAAGCTTATTGATTAAACTAAATTGCTTCAAAATTATATTTATTAGAGTACAAAGAGAATATTTATCTATTTCAACAGTATACCAATTTGCAATTCATTCAATACAGATTGTTCAATACTCTGTGTAAGGAATTTCATTTCTTCCAAAATTTTCCATTCCCTCTATTGAAAGAAATTTTTGCCAAAATTTAACATTGAATGAATAAAATGTGCAGTTAACCAGACTTTTAAACATAGTTGATTTGAGAGAACTTATCAAGATTAAATAAAGCATTACCAAATCTAATGCGAACTAATACATGATTCATTTGCAGAATTAACAGTACACATATTGTGAGAATTGTTTAAAGGAATTCGAATGATTTATAGTTGTTAGAATTATTTATAGAAGTATAATTTTACAATGAATCGTTAAATTCAGATTAAACCTCGCATTTGTAACTGTACACAAAGTAATAAATAAGTACAAGCGTTTTCAATTAAATATTCTTCGCTTAAGTGACAGGATAAATGCATTTTGTAAATATTGAAATAGCTTCTTCTATTCCTTTACAATGTATTTTTGACAGAGATCAATATTAAATGTAATTCTGAATAACTCCCCTAATTGTGTTTACTGATTTCGATTTTTTCTTAAAAATAATATTTCACACCATAAAAAACACCATCAAATCAAATAAACTATCAATTTAACTTGGTGTAACATTTAAGTCGTGCTCTTGAGACAATATTACTAAGAATCATAAGTTTATAAAGTACTCTCATCAAAGAAAATTTTAAAAAGTATATTTTAAGTACATTCGAAGTAGAACAAATTTGCTTGTGTTAAACCCCAACATTCATTAGCAACCTTTGCTTATTTTTGGGTTCCTAAAGTCATAAAACAGTGATATATGCTGCCTAAAACGTTTCTCTCGGGGAAAAGTAGCTAGACATAAAAATCTCATAAAAACTCTTCTTGTAAACTGCTTGGTTTATTGCCTGCTATATATTCAGAAATATACATAAAGGTACTTAAAAGTATATAAAATTTGCCCCTTTGTTCATCTAGTTAAACAACTTCTTTCAAAATTAATTTAGCAATTAATGTTGATACTAAATCGACTTTTCTCATTTTAGAATTTTTCGATTATACAGTGTATATATTTTATATTTAATTATAAAAACTTTCAGTTATGTATATATATATATATATATATATATATATATATATATATATATATATATATATATATATATATATATATATATATATATATATATATACTGAAATTTCTATATTGAAATATAAAACTCTAATTTTAATGAAATCAATTTTCTCAAAAGGACTTAATGAGATATACACAGGAGGCAATCGAAAAGGCTATTGACAGAGCTCATTAACAAACGAACAATGGATTATAGTTAAATAACTCCAATGGTTTATTAACAAGCAGGACTAATTAATTTTCCAAAAAAAGACTATAAGAATTTCTTTCAATTACTTTGATTAATAATATCGTGATTTTCTGAATTATATATTATTCTTTAGACTTTTTAAATATTATATATTTTAATATGGGGGGAATCAACCCAATTTATTCTTAGTTATTAAAAGCAATTCTATTTCAAAAATTAAAAATATAGGAGTGCATCTTAAATCTAAAATGTCTCATTTTAAAACTTCAAATGAATTATATACAAATTAGAAAGTAAGCTTAGAATTACATTTAAATAAACTACTGGTTGTGTATTAAAACTATAATTTCTTGTAAAAAAATAACTAATCAAAATCAATTTTCTTTAGGTTATTTAAGAAATATATATGGTATAAGAGAGAGAGAGAAAGTTAAACAGTATAATGAGAAAAAACCTTCGTAGCAGGGAAATAATGAATGCTAAAGAATTATTTGTTAAATTAAATTATATTAGGAAAAAATTATTTTGCATTATTTTGATGATTAAGAAATATGGATTACATTGTTCTGAAGAATAATTAGAAAACATTGCATGGAAAGAATTCTTTAAAGATGTACAGTATTTTTTATATAAATAATAACTATACGAATCCATTTACGATATTACACTTGAAAAATATTTGAACATTAAGCGAAATTTTTAAAATCTTTGCTATATGGAGCATTATAATTAATTTCATAAAAGTTTCCGAGAAAAACGTTTTGAAAAAATTCTGTTTATTTCAGTATTTTCCTATTCGTTAACGCATTTCTGGCAAATATCTTTTTATTTTTTAATATTAAAAATTAATTTCATAAGCAATTATTGTATGATATAATTGTAAACCTGGAAATTGTTTTTCATTTGATATTAGTTATATTATTGTAATATAATATTTAACAATTATGGTATTTGTGTGTCGAAATTTCATAAAACAAAACCATTTTGCAGGCTTTCGTTAGCATTGAAGAAACTCTAAAATGTACTTAAAAATTAATTAAAAAAAATACAGCTTTTTCACTAAGAAATAAAAATATTTAAGAAACTTTAGGAGTTCACCTTATTATTCCACTGAATGTTTTCTTTTCCTTTAATTTGTCGTTGCATTTTTCAGTTTCCAATAAAAGTTATTTTTAAAAGTTTATAATATCACAAAATATTGAAATTCTAATTAACTCATATTTAAAATACTGAAAATAGTTGTTTAATTGTTAATGTGTTGTAAATGAAAAAAATAAATTTTAGGCTGACAACAGTTTCTAAAATAGGAAAAAAATTTCTATTGATTGTTCGCTTACTCAAATAGTAAAATCAAGTCATTGTCTAACTATTTTTTTTAAATGTGTGAATGAAACTTCAAAGAAAACTGTAAACCAAATTTAAGTGTTCTTAGTTCTCACCGTTTGCAATTAGGCATGTTTGTCGCTCAGCGGTCATTTTTTGCACACGAGGGCTAATTAGACCGGGACCTACGGCTTAAAGTGGATTCCGAACCACTACAAACATCCATGCCCAAGGTGGGATTCGAACCCACGAACTGTTGAACCGAAGGCAAGAGCACTAACCATTCGGCTGCCAGCTCGGCGATTGCAATTAAAACTATAAACATAGTTGAAGCAAAAATATAAATTAAGCTTAATTTGGTCTTAAATCTAAGCTGGATCATAATTTTGATTATTTAAGTTAAGTTTTGGAATTTATTTTGCATGCCTTTTTAAGATAATCATTATATTATTATGAGCTGGCAATGTGTCATATAAATAAGAATCGATTAAACACTGGTGAAAAAATTCTTTTCGAAATTTTAAAATTCTTTTCGAAATTGAAAACGTTTCGTCCACTTATTAATTATTTATACTTATAGACGATTCCGTAATAAAATATATTAGAAAATTTTGTTTTGCATTTGAAAAGTCATAGATTTTTCTATAAATCACATATTTTATTCAATTTTTTAATTTGATTGCTCAATTTGTAGTTTCAAAGATAAACGGTTATATCTAACATTAGAAAAATGATTCCTTCTAAATGAATCAGCATCAGCTGCATAACCAGATAGCTCATGATGTTAAATATAAAATAATTGTGTTTAATCAGTCCTAATTTTGTAAATATCATTATTTTTAAAAGTAATAACATAATATATTCAGAGGTAATATATTTATTATTACATGAAGCATTTACACACAAAATTTCTGCGTTAAAAATTTATCAAATATTTATAATTTATTTTCAGAAAAAGTCTCCTTCAAACTATAAAACAACTAATTAATACATATTTCAACTGAATAATTAGTTTTCAATTCTTCAGATATGAATTTAATTTTGCAACACATACAATTGCTTACAGCATTGCTGATTATTATTTCGATACATTCATAAAACAACTCACAAATTTTCTTAAACAAACTTACATGCTCAGATTTTGTTGCGAACTTTTAAACATGTAAACAATTTTTCTAAAACATTTCCTTTCTAGCTGAACAAAGTTTGGAAATCATTTTCGAATTTAATCCCTTTATGTTCAAGAATAGCATTCATATCCGAAAAGAAATGACAAAAGATGGAAGATCATTAGTGATATTTAAACAATGAGATCCTTAAATTGCTGAAATATACTTAATCTATCTTTGCAATGGCGAATGCAAACAAATTAAAAAATAAATATAGGGAGATGAACTCCCTCATTATATTTCTTAAATGCATAAAAATGATTTCATTTTGATCTCAAGTTATTTAAAATTTAAATTCGTATTTTGCTTCTAATTAATTGCACGACGACAGTCAAAATATGTCACAAAAGTGAAAAACATATGCGATACATAAATTTAAACTTCGTTGTCCATGAAATTTTAATTTACATTTTGGAAAATCTGGAAAAAATGAAATTTTAAATATAAAATTGTAATGTATGTTTAAATTCATCTTATAATTTCGGTGTTTATTAATTTTTGTTTTTCTGAATAAAATGGTAGATACTGTCGAAGAAAACAACCTATTAAGTTTTTTTTCATTTCACAATAATCAAACAACCACTACTTGTATAATCCACAAAACGGACATTAAGTTATATTTTTGCTTTAATTAAATTTATTTTTATCATACATATTTTTCATCACTTGCATGAATTAGACATATGTCAATATTCATAGGTACTCAAATATCAGAGTTCGAAATGGTAATTTAGCCTAAGTTGTTGAAATTATTCTTCCTAAAAACTTTCATATAAATACAATGTTAGCTTAAGGAAATATTGCTTACAAAAATTTTGAATGAAAATAAAACTTATTCTGCAGTGATGCATTGAAAATGAAAAATAATTTTAATATATTATTTTATTGTTAAAATACCAGTAAATATGTTACATAAAATGTTGACATAAGGGTAAGTATTTGAAAAATAAAATATTAAAGAATCTATCTTTTAAAAAAGATAAATAAGACTCAGCAACATTGATAAAAAAAACGATATAACTCTATCGTCAATTATTTAAAACACAGAAATTTAAGCTTTATTCATGTTGAAATCTATGTTTATCAAATTGAATGATTTTTAATTTATTTTCTTTCAATATCCTATTTTATCATTTTCCTGTTTGTAATGATAGATCCTTATTTCTGCCCAACAATAGAGATTTAAAATTTGTAAGAAAACTTTGATGGGATAGTCATATTTATTTAGGCAACAAGCTCTGCCTGTAAGAATACAAATTTTCATAGAAAAATTATTAAAAATATTTAAATTTTATGTAATTAAGCAATGACATACAAAAATAAGAACTTTCCTTCCTTCTCCATTACAGTATAGATTACTTAATTATTTGAATAGACTTTTGTAATATCAAATTTGTTGATATAAAGAAATATAAAAATATATACAAAAAACCTCATCTAAATATGTTTAATCAATATGATGATCAATGCAAAATACACCCCAAAAATACCAAAAATATTTATTTCTGTTTAAATAATAATCTAATTGAATTCTTCTGAAACTTGTGTTATCCAAACATATTTTTTGTAAAGTAGAACTATTATACTACTTGGATAAGAATCATTCCCACTCTCTCTAATCGTTTAACTTATACAAAATTATCATAAAACTGAAATTGTAAGATTTAGTACACAACAAGGAGTTTTTGCGATATTAAAACAAATGCAGACATTTTCTGATTTATTTATTTCTTGAAAAAACGGTGTAGATAAAAATAAATCTTTACTTAAATCTTTACATATTGATACCTGAATTTAAAAAATGCCATTTAGAACATCCAATCTATGGTTAATCTATGAATAAGGTCGAGTTGCTGAATTATATCACAAAATCTTTGGTCTTTTAATTACTTAATCACAAAATAAAAAATACATTATTTAAATAATAAAATAATTAATATTCTACAAAACTTATTTGGACCTTAAGTAAAGATACAAAATGATCACTGGATATGTTCGAGAGAATAATCCTCAAAACAATCTTTGGTGAGTACAAGAAGGACACTGGAGAGCTAAATACAATTTTGAACTGTACAGCCTGTATCGGCAACCACATTTTCACAAATCATTCGTAGTTACCAATTAAGATGACTTGACCATATGTGGAAAAGCTCAGATGATAATCCCACAAAAAACACTTAAAAAACCTGAGGGATCCCGGACAAAAGGAAGACCACCTACTAGATGGTTGGATGATACTGAAAGATACCTAAATATTTTAAAAATCAACAGTTGCAGAGGAGTCGCTGATGATAGAAAACGCTGGAGGGAAGGTGTGGTTGAGGCAGTCAAAGCTTGGAAAGGGCTGTTGTGCTTGTTAAGAAGAATGATATTACACAACAAATAATTATACACACAATTTAAAAGTATTAGGAAATTTCTTTGATTTTTTTTAATTTTTAAGCAAAGCTTAAAAAACGTATATATAACATATTCTTACACACACACAAATATATTAGGTCTACCGAAAATTTCTGTCCATTGATTGATGACGATGTTGTTAAAACCACAGAGAGAAAGATTTTCTGACAACATCGGAGATGGGAGAAAGCTGAACAAATTATTTCGGACCATGTTCGGAAGATAGGATTGATGTGGAAATATTCAAAATGGGCTCTCTGCTTTTTTGGAACAAAATCGAGCTCTTCTCGAACCGGATGATAACTGTGGAGGAAAAGTGGGTTACCTACGAAAACATCATAAGGAAAAGGGTATATTGTGAGGAAACATTAGCTCTTCCAACTCTGAAACAAATTTGACTCTGAATGAGAGCATGTTGTGTATGTTGGGAGATATTTGAGGGCCAATACATTATGAGCATTAAATATTTAACGAAAAGTTCAATTTGAAGAATTATCATCAACAACTGGATAATTTAAAGGGAGCAGTCAAAGAAAAAGGGGTGGCAATATTCCGAGAAAGAGCAGTTCTAGAAAGAAGCCAATAAAAGATATCGTCAAGAAATTGCAGAACTAGGCTGGGAAATTCTGTCCCATATGCCATATTCCCCGGACTTATCACTTTCCAACAATCACTTGTTTCTGACATTACAGAATTTTTTGAAAGGCGAAAAAATTCACAAATGAAGAAGATATAAATAAAGCATTGTTACCATTTTTCGCATGAGAAAATGAAACATTTTTCACAAATAGGATATACAAATTGCCCTCACGCTGACAAGAAATCATTAATAATAATGGCAATTATATTATCAAATAAAGTTTACTGATATTACGAAAACTTTGTATTATTCCAAAAATAGATACAGCTTTCCGGTAGACTTTATATATATATAAATAAATAAATAAATATATATATATATATATATATATATATATATATATATATATATATATATATATATATATATATATATATATATATATGAGAGAGAGAGAGAGAGAAATTACAAAAATATCATTAATTTGAAATATTAATATCTAGAACAAATTAAATTATGTAAGGAAATAAAATAAACGCTATTTAAAAATAATATTCCCCTGTAAATTTCTGCTATTATGTATATTAAATCTATTTAACACAAGTCGAGTAGTGCTAATAAAAGCGATATAAGACTAGTTTTAAACTGTATAATTGCCACCTTAACCTTGAAGATCCTATAAAAAGCTTCAAATGCTTCTTAATTTGAATACTTATTTGCAATAATTTTCACTTTTAAATATAAAACTTCTTTATTACATTATATTTAAATAATTCGGTTAACATTTAATTTTGTCACGCACTTAAATTTTAATTTACGTAATTTAATCTAATTGTTATGTCCTTAGGTTTAGATCTCATAAATTTATCTAGTGGCAATTATATTTATTGAATTACACATTTAATCTCACTTCTTTCAGTTATACTATTATGTATACATATATGTATAATTAAATTAAAAAGTGACAGTAAGTAATAGAGGGAAACATATTCTCATAATTCTATCTTTTCACATTGAATTATAAAAGAATTACTTAAAAATATATTTATTAATTATATATTTTTATACAGTTATAATTTATCAGTGTCTTTTTAAACTAAGATCTAATTTATACCTTCAATAAATAAATTTCATTTAAAAGCAGTAATTTCGAAATGTTTGCATGCGAGATAATATAGGATGGAACATGAATATGTCACATAATAAAAGAAAATATTAACAAATACATATTGAATAAATTGAATAACTTCGACTGAGAGTAACAGTTTTAATCTAATTGAAAATACATCAAATATGAAGTTTGAATATCATAACGACAGAACAGTTATCAAGTATACTGTCATGTTATTCTTCACTGAGGTATTATGATGTTGGATTGAAATTGCAACTGTTATTTTTAACTCGTATAATTAAAAAAATAGCACTTAAGCACTTATTTTTTGTGTATAGCTTACAATGAGTTATTCATAAATGCTTAACAAAAGTTCTATTGATAAGCCTTTTGCAATGTAATTGGTTAAAATTATTTAATCGAGTTGATATGCCCAAGTATACAGCAAAGCAAGCGATCTTTCAGATAAAAAAAAACATTCGACATGAATTCAGTATTTTAAGAGATCATTTGAATTATACACTAAAGAGGAAAAGTATAAAAATTTCTGCGATAAAATGGTATTTATGATATCAAAAATAATTAAGTTTATAATTGGCTACTAGTATAGAAAATATTTATTTAAAAAATGTTACCATTTCATCATACAGAAAAATATTCTCTTTAAGGAAAAATATATATATGCTCACTTTTCCCTACTAGATAAATATTTATACTGTGTGATTACGAACGTTTCGAATTTTCAAGTTAATGCCCGTTAATAGCAATTTTTGCTAAAATCGAGTAAACTATTATACAATTTGTGGATTTCATGTAATTCATGCACGCCGCTAGAGGTGTAGCAAAGTATGAAACAAATTCTATTTAACAAGTTAGATTCGACTGAAATCGAATCTCTTTCGTTGATTGCGAGAATCAGTAACCTTTCCATAGAGAAAGGAAAAAATCTATATTTCTTTAATAAAACAAAAATCATATTTTCTTTCCATCTTTTTTTTGTCATATTTGTTCCAAATTTTTTTAATATAGGGATTCACACAGAAACCTTCAATCTTAAAATGGAGCTAATGAAACAGAGATATTGGGATTTATTCCATGATTATTTTATTAAGTAACAGTGCCTCTAAAAGTAGAGAAGATTAAAACTTAAATTAACAAGCATGGTTCCTCTAAAGAGAAATTTTTTTTTCATTAATCCAACTTGAAAAATTAATTTGTCCAATTTGCTAAAAACAGATAAAACCTTTTATAAGCAAAAATAGAAAAATGGATGAATAAATAATAAAGGAAATGAAATGTCTCTGACAACTAATAAATTAATGACTGACAGAAAAATGGATAAAATATTATTTATTATAAATGGCATTAATGAAGACCATGTTGTTTCACAATGTTAACCACGCCTTTGTTATTTTTAGAGTGGATTAATAATTCCTCGTTCTAATTTTTTTATAACAAGACAAAACTTTTTTTGTGAATGAGATCAACGAAAACTTATTCATCGAAAGCAATCTTTTAGCTTTTATTTTCTTAATTTATATTAGCAAGGAATTGCCAGATAAATTATCAAAACAACCAGACATTTAATCAAAATCACTAACTTCACAATATATTATTGTACATGTAAGAAGTATGTCGAATTACAAATTTTCTCAATCTGATTCCACCAGAAAGATTCGTAAATCACGCCAAACATTACTAATTTACGAGAAAGTTATATGAATAAAAATTATATGAGACTATGAATAGTAAAAGTTTTTAAAGTATTATTTAGAAAAACTGCTGGAATGTATAAATACATTTTTTTAAAGAAAAAGGCATACATTTATCATAAAATGCACAAATGAAATAAATTACAAATGATATTATTGATAAGTAAAAATGTATTTACTAGTTATTTAATTGATAAATTCATTTTTTGAATGAGATTAAAAATAATTCTACAGATATTTTAATTTTAGACCGGCATTATATTTACTAATAACCAAAATACCAAGATAATTTAAGACTTGTTTTCAAAGCTTGTTAAAATGCAATGTAGATACATATGATTAAAATTTTATAATGGATTTATAAAAAAAAAGTTTAGCAAAAACGTCTCCATGCAATAATATTGTGTTGATTTCAATAAAGGTTTTAATGTTGCCCTTTATAAATTAAATCCACGGATAAAACCATCCATAATAAACATTATGCAATGATGAATGTCGTATTATGTATTAAAAACATTTTTTGGAATTCATAATTTTGTGGTATTTTGATTCGAAATATTTAATTATTTTTATCGAGAATTTAAAAAGTCAAATTCTTATGATTTGAGTTTAGTTTAATTTTTCACAGGATTTATATGTTATTAGAACATTCGAGAATCCGCGGGAGCTCTACTTCTTGCACATACATACTGCATAGAATTTCTAGAATTTGAATAGAAAACACAAGTGCAAAAATACGTGGAAAGTTTTTTCCAGAAGTAATTCACCAGTTGATCAGAATCTTAGGAAAGTTTCGATTTTAGAATTTTAAGGTATTTCTCTTCTAAGTATGTGAAATTGTAAGGAATGTTCACTAAAATCTTTTCAGTTCAACCCCAAAAAAATTTATAATTCAAATAAATGAGAACTAAAATGCATTAATTAGGTAATTTTTTCATTTTTTTATTTATCGCGATTTTACACACAATTGCAAAATGCCCTTTTTTATGTACTGAATATATATTCTAATTTATGATAATATAAAAATTACTTCAATTAACATTCTAATTTAGTGCAACACAATTGAAACACTAATGGAATTTATCTTTGCCAGATGGTCTGTTTGTCGCTTAATGAGTATTTTTTGTCACACTACTATTTAAAGTATATCACTACTAACATCCAGAATGAAATTGGAATCGAACCCACGAACATTTAAACCGAAGGCCGTAGTACTAAGCATTTAGCAGCCAATCCCTCCTATTTTTCTCAGATACTATAATATTAATATATGAAAATAAATTCTCTATTGATATGACTACAGTTCATCTCCGAATAATATAAACAATAAATGTTCACTAATTCGAATATAGTTCGAATCACATGTAAAAACATCGAGGATATTTGCATACTAAAATTAAACTATTTTAAATTAAATAAGCAGGTTTTATGTATAATTTTATGCAATCAAATAAATTAAATTTTTAAGTTATATTTCTTTAAATAAAAATTAAGTGTCTAAAAACCGTATCATCATGAATATTTTTCCTTTAATATCACTTTGAATGTTAACCTTAATTAAGAAACATAAATCATAAAAAAAAGTTTTCCTTTTCATTTAAAATTGTTTTTTTAACAAACTTTGTTTAATATAATAAATACTTTATTTTTACATTAAATACTCAAATAATCAAAAATTTGGGGTATTCTTGAAATTCACCAGCTAATCACAATTTGATGCGGATTCATTTTATCCAAACTTTTATGTAACCGTTCTTTTATAAAGAATCTTTTGTCACTGATGTTATTAATTTCGCGTACTTTTATTGGAATACATAATTTAATTTATAGATGAAGCATTAAAATAATAACAAAGCATTTTTATTCTATATTAATAGTGTTATTTTAAGATACATTTTTTCAATGCACATGAAATAAATTAATTTGAAAATATTTCGTGAAACGAAAAAAATTATCAATAATTCTTCTGCACATAATGGAAAATAGGTTGAGATTTCTAAGTGTTATTATCATAAATTTTTCAAAATATTTTAAAACATGATTTTTAATAACATATAAAAAAAACTTATGATACCAGAATTAATATTGCGTCTTAATTCCTTAGGCTGCGCAATTCAACCCTGGCAGCGAACTTGATATTTATTCGTAAAGAAATTATGCAGCTGTAGTTAGCAAGCTTTCATAATTTAAGCCACAATTATAAGATGGGTAAAATGCCACTGAATTTCTCTTACCATGAGAAATAATTTAATTACTTGATTGCATATTTGACAGCCATAACAATTTGCTTCAATGTATATTTGCTAGAAATAGACTCTGCAAATGAATCGAAACATACCAACATAGATCAGTAGAATGAATTAAGTTATAACTATTCACTCGTCGACTTGTAATAATTCCTAATAAATTTATTTTACCACTAAAATGTTCTGAATATTACAATGACTTCGGAAATAAGTTTTAATGACAAAAAGGGAAACATTAACCAACACATATTGGTACATTTACACTTACTTCTGTATCTTTATTAAATACGGCAATTAACTTTACTTTCATTTATTTCAAAGAATGAATTACGTTTCAAATTGTTCTCATTTATGCTATGCTTCGTAAAAAATCGATATATAATTTTTATAAACATGGTATATATTCATTTACCAATTTAACAGATATAGCGAACCCATTACTTTAAGCATGAAAGTAAGTAATAAAAATATTTTACAGGTAAAGGGATTAAACTAAGTTTTCAATTTTTTTTTTATCTTTTTGAAGTTAGGTAGCTTTATACCAGTCTCATTGTTTGGTTTTTCATTTAGGGAAAAACCGTTTTAACCGATCTCAAGGAATTAAGAAAATTAATCAAGTTATACAGTTTAATTGATGGTGTATACATGACTGAATATTATACTTCATATATTAATCATAGTAAGCAAAGAAGATACGTTTAATCTACTTTTATTGCACTTGAAATTATTCATCTATACACATGAACTTAACATTCTGTTTACTCGCCAAATTTTTGAGAACGGCTACATGGAATGGAATGAAATCAAAACAAGATGCTTGTCTATCTAATTTAAGATATACAAATATGTCTCATTTTGAAATTTGGATTACAATGTTTGTAATTAAGTTAAGTAGCAATTAAATTTGGTTTGAATACGTTATAAAATTATTTATTTCACGAAGTTATAAGTAACTAATTTAAATCACTTAAAATGATTTTGATGGCTTGAAGAATGTAAGTGGATGGTTCTTTATCTCATTTTCAAATTATCATCTATGCCTAACAACTGGAACTAGAGACTAATATGTACAGAGTTGGATTTCATTTCTTCCTATATTCTAGTGTAATTTTTTTTAAGAAATAACAATACATTTACTAACATTTTAAAACGACAATTTTTAACATATTGTTTTTGTTTACGATTTTAAAACATATTGATTTTGCACGCTGCAACGAACGTATTTTTGATTTTCCCAACACACTGTCAATCGAAAATGCATTGGCACGTGGATGAAAAGAATTCAGATTACATTATTTAATAACTTCTAACTAAAAGAAATTTCCAAGCGTTTCTCTCGTCATTCGATTTGTTATTAGCTGATTGATGAGACTTTATTTCGTGATGCAATATTTTTAACAAAGATAAAAATAGTAGTGGACATTATTTTTCCAGATCGCATTTTCAAGAAATCTAGATACACGCTTCCTACTAGACCTATTTAGTAGGAAACGTGTATCTAGATTTTACCTAGATCATTTTGTATCACAGTTAAACAGAAATAGAGGAAAATATAAATCTTTTATATATGAAATTTAATGTTTACTATTTGGCCATGTCAACATAATATATACTTATAGGATTAATATAGGTAATAATATATAATATAGGTAATAATATATAATATAGGTACTCTGACAATATATATTTTAACAAAGAGTGCGATTTCCCTTTTAATATAATGTGCCTCAAGTAGTTAACGATTGTCTTAGAAATCGCATAAAGAATTTATTCTTACACTTTTAAAAATAAGCTTAATTTGTAAGGAACTGTGAGATAAAAATGTGAAAATTCTATTAAGTGACCAAAATTATTTGCTTATCATTTTTTCATGCAGCTGGTTTTTTATTCAATCGTTATTCAGTTAATTTCTTATCACTAAATGTTCATAACTAATTTTAAACATACTAATACTTTTAGGAACTAATGCTCAATGATGGTAATTATTATTAAATGAATTTTACCTCATTTATAACATATATCCGGTTGAAGCTTGACCACTGAACCGGAAAATTAAAGGCATCACTACTCGAAATTGATTACATTAAATTACGAAACGAACAATTCGTTGATTTTCAACTACTTTGCTCGCAAAACTTTTTGATAAAAATCAACATGCTAAATTGTATAGCAATATTTGAAATAAAATTTTTAGCTTAAATTCACATTTCAAATTTTAACGATGTAGTAATTGCAGAGAATTGTTTATGGGTTACGTATGAAGATTTTTTATTCTTAAAATTTTCCCGAAGACAATTTAGTAAATTAATTTATTAACTCTATATGTAAATTCATGATGTATCATCTATATTTTAACTTTTGCTCTTGGTTATGAGAACGTGAAGTAAAGAATGTCGCTTATAAACAAGCTATGAATAATTTATATCTATAGATAATTTATAAATTTATTCAATTCTGTTTTTATTCGTTTTAAATATATTAACTTTAAATTTCATATTTTAAAACAGTTGGATTAGATTAGATTACTTTGTTTTTTATTATATACCGATCCCTTTTATCAGGTTAAAACATTATTGATGTAAATAATTTACTCATGTAAAATCAGAAAATCCATCTTATATTTAGTGAAAAAATCAGCCACAATTCAAAAAAAAGTTGGTCACTGAAGAACAAATAAAAGTTTCCGATTTTAAAAATATTATTTTTCTATGAATTTTTGTCTCAAAACTAAAGCATTTCACTATCATACAATTTATATTATTATATTCACTATCATACAATATATATTATAGAATTTAAATACTATATTCTACAATGAGTATTTTGTGCATTATATAATAGCAATTCTATCCTTTAAAATGTGTTAAATAAAGATACATTATATTATATAAAAGAGGCACATTATTCATGCGGAAAAATATTCTAAATTTCTGTTTCCTATTATTTTTGAAATTAGTTTTCTAAGTTTTTTATCTTAGACATATTAATTTAATTAGAATAATTAAGCAAAACACTAGATATGATTAAAATTAATGAGAACATTTTATGGTTAAAAGAAAAATCGAACATTAAATTAATTGACGTCATCATCGAGAAGCAAATATAGAATAATATTACTAATTATGCAAAAAGGTTTGAATTATATTAAGCAAATAGAAAGTATTAAAATTATAAAGTCATGTTTTTGTCCCAATTATTTTATTAAAATTTTTGCATTCAGGAAAATTGCAAGCAATTCATTTCTATACATGTAGAAGTTGTTTTATATTATGCATTTGCAGAGAGTTAAGAATAGATTATGACATGTTTTATATTCAGTAGACAAATCTAAGATAAGAGCACATTGATTTCAAAATATTTAGAACTTATTTAAATAATAATTTCATATAATAAATTCTTCACATTTAAATACACATAAAATTTCATTCAACAATAAAAAGGGAATCAAAATGTTTCTCAAAATTTAATTTGAAGTTACAAAATTTCGATCGCAAAAAACTACAAGATATATGAGCTTTGTTGTCAAAAGACACAGAAAGAAGAAATTTAACAAAAAAAGAACAGCTGCACAGTAGAAACAACAGACAGATGTTAAAACTTGGCGATTAAAAAAAGCGGAAATATAAGATTAATTTTTTGTTATCGGATGTAGGAAACTGAAACAAAAGATAGTACCTGCCAACATCTGGTGATATTATATCGAGTCAAAAATCTTATAAGCTTCTAATCGCGAATTATAAAAAACAGTGTAAGATACAAATAAAGGTCTAAACAGTCTCCTCACATTGACCTTTATTGTTATTGAATATGAAAACTTAACATTTCCCTTTGAATTATTTTTTAATCTATTCAAATGAATAAGTTATAAGATATTTCATATTTTATCAGGAACATTGCAAGCTATGTCGGGAACATTGAAAGCTATAAATTCCACCAAATATCTCCATATTTCCCGAAAATTGTTACCCTATTTATATTTTATCGGTTCTTAAACAAAATGGGAAAGTTACATTAAATAAAAAAAAATAAGAATCTGGTATTATTATAATTAAAACATGGCACATATTATCTGAATATAAACTTTTAATATTGTGGTATGAGATTCTTTTCACTTTTCCCATTTGTGCATCTTGAACTTTATTTTGTTTGCGCATGTTCTGGACTCAAAGAGAAAAAAAATTTGTTTCGTTGAACCACTTCGAATTTGAAACATCTCTCTTATTTGTCTTATTTGTAAATGTATAATTGTGTAATTTTGTTAATTTTAACTATAAATATTTTCATAATTAATTTGTGCTTATATTAATTCGAAAATTAACATTAAACCACTATTTTGAATTAAATATATATATATATATAGTTAATAGTATATTTTATTTTATAAAATACAAAGAATATAATGAAACAAAATACAATGAAAAATGCCTAATGGAGAACAGTACATTGAAAATATTAAATGCCAAATGTAGAATATTAAGTGGAAAACAATATATTGAAAATATTAAATGGAAAACAATACATTTAAAAAATATATTGAAAAGAATTACATTGAAAATACCTGAAAGAAATTTCAAAGAAAATATCAAAGAAAGATAGATATAAATGGAATAAAGTACCAATATGGCCAGCTTCGTCAGGAGGTGTTGACCACATTGGCACAATTATGGCTTTTCTGCAATGGCCCAAAACATAGTCTTAAAGAAGCCAGTACATATTTATATCTTTTAGTTCTATATCTAACTTTGCATTTATATACATATACATACATACATATATATATATATATATATATATATATATATATATATATATATATATATATATATATATATATATATATATATTAATAATAAGAAAATTTACCGTTTTATAAAATATGTTATAGAATGCTCACATCATTGATGATATTGATGGTGAATGATAGTGGTGGGATTGTTATTTTTGTTAGTTAAAATCGTAATTGAGATCAGAATTGAATGTTAATATTAAACAACATAGGATTGTTGAAATGATTTCTGAAGAAATTATTTTTAGTATAAAGAAAATCCTTACTATCGTATACTAACTGGTTACACACATATATACAATCCTGGGTTCGAATTCCAGTTCGGGCACGGATGTACTTTTTCTCTCTCTATCTATCCTGTCTTTGTCCTTTCCTTGTATAAATGGGTTGTGAATAGTTGCCTACCCTATAAACAGGTACCAATGGCATGTGTGAACTGAGGAATTTGGACTCCACACCAAATTACGGTTCAGTTGGAAAAGTGGAGCAGCGCACCCCATGATGCCACCCTAGCTGGCACAAGACAACAACAACTTATGTACAAATTGTTTTAGTAACATTTACTGACTTGTTTATATAACTATTTATATATAATAATAATAATTTTACTGTTACTTTAATTTTGAAATGATGAGGTTAAAAATATTTTTATTATCATTAATTTATTTAAATTAAAAAGACCTGGTATAAGCGTTTACTTAAAAAAATGGAATTAATCACGCAGCATATTTCAAAATAAAATCTCTGTGTTCGTTTAATTACTGCTTGTTTGTGATATTATTTAATGTATCAAACGTCACGTCATTTGTGATACATTATTACTTTAAGAAAACTTATTTTCATTTAAAATTTTATTTATTTATGTTTTTGTAATTTTTCAATAAGTTTGAAACAATATTTAGCTAGATAAAATTTTATTGTGGAACTAGAAAATATTCTAACACAAATAAACAAACAGTTTAAAGAAGCTACTCTTCATTATATCATCAAAATTTTATATTGGAAAGAGATTCAATGCTAATGCATGATCAAGAATATTATAATTTTTAAGAGCTATAGATATGTGATGCATAATAGTTTTCATTGAAATATACAAGCGAGTGATTTTAAAATTATATAATACTTTACATAACGTAACTATCCACCATAATATTATTTTGCGAAAAATCTGATCAGAATTCTGATAAATATAACAAAAAATCAGTAAAAACAAATATTTAAAAGTCTAAAAATTAGTGCTTCATTTAAAGATATGTTGTATTATTTAAAAGTTTTATAAATTCAATTATTATTTTTTACTGCGAATAACTTAAAAGTATAAAATTAAGAAACTGACATTTCGTCTTGTGATGAATAATGTTGAATTATCAAAAGAAACTTAAATAAAACTTAGAAAAAATAAAAACACAACTTAAAATTTTTCCAGAAAGTATAATCACCAAGACAATTTCTCATAAGTAAATATGTATTTTTAGAATTAATCAGGCTAAGTAACTGTTAATTTTCAAACAAAGCTTTGAATTCCTTGTGATGGAAAGCAGTTGTTTTTCAAAGTGATAATGATATCAAGGATATTCATATAGAGGAACATAATTTTAACTCATTTTCGATTGAATTTCGCTTCACATTTATGGAATACACTGAGAAGTAGAATTCAAAATTATAGTACAAATTTAAAAAATGTCTATCTAAATCCGATCTCCAAGAAAGTAAATAAGAATTCAGAAAAAAATTGGATTAGCTTTAACAATGCTAGAACAATTTATAAACCAATTTTAAAAAATGAAAATTAGTCACTGAAATATTCTAGCATTCATAACATATTACAAGCCTTTCAATACTAATTATTTAAGGTGGTTTTCTGACTGGCTTTGAGCAGATTTTTTCTAAATTACCCATAACAGAACATTTTTAGTCAGTATTTTAAAAATTTTCACTTCCATCAAATTATTTTTGATAAATTATCACACAATTTAACTTTCGTTAGAAAATTTTCTTGTAAGAAAATTTATCCGTTTTTTTCTTGCATATGTATTGTTATTTCATAACCTAATATATGGGAATAATACTTTTTTGATTTTAATTAATTATTATTACAAAATGCATAAGTTGTATTTTTTATGAAAATTAAACATTTGTATAGGTATTTCTTAATACAAAAGCGATGCATTCTCAGCCGCCAGTGTAAGTTTTTGATTTTTTTGTACAAAAATTATAATTTTTAAGAAAAAGTAAAATATTTTATTTAAAATATATTATTTATCAAATGAGAAAAATAATTACTTTTTAGCAAATAAGAAACAAATTGGTTAAACGTTAAGTTGATTGACCCTTTTCAACAACTTGTAATGTGTTAGTTAATTTCGTAAGTACATACATACATAATTTAAGAGTTCGATTTGAAAAACAAAATATTCAGCAGTGTTGCATTTTCATTTTGAACAAAGAAAAATGTCAAGAAGTGTTTCTTAACAGAAGTTTCTTTCAATTTTGATTAAAATCAGGCCGCACAAAGTGTGCGATGAGAATGTTTAGGAGAATTAAGTGCATCCTGAAAAACTAATATCAAAAGTGTGCCATGGAAAAATTCAAATGATAAAATCCTTTTTTCACAGTGGATTATATAAACCGTGGAAATATCAAAACTTCTCTCAAGAACAAAAGTTTTCCTACGAACATTTTCCAATACTTGATAACTTAGAGGCGAAAAGAGGACGAGCATCATTTTAGCTTTTAAGACTAGTAAAAACTTTTATGTTCAAAACTGTATTTTTTAATATCAGCCATTGACGAAGCATTTATTTTTAAACTTAATATCAATCAAATTTTTTTAATTATTGACCTAAAATCAATAGTATTACTATGGACATTTTTATCTACATTTTTTATTGTTTAATAAAAAAGAGAATCCTTTACTTTCTACTCTTCTTATATTTACACTCTTAAATATATCAAGTGGAATATTACTCAAATGGAGTAGTGAACTCTTCCATTCTTTTACTTCTTAAAACTCAACCAATATTAAAGGATTAAAATTACCTCTTAAAAAGGATTGAATTAAATCAAATCTAATCAAAATAATAGCTTTTTCTCTCAATTAAACATCAATATATATATATATATATATATATATATATATATATATATATATATATATATATATATATATATATATATATATATATATATATATATATATATATATATATATAGAAAATTTTTAAAAAACAAGATATATCTTTCAAACTCTAATTTTATAAATGCAATTTATTTCTGATATTAGTTAAATGTAGCCCTTAGTAAAATGATATGCAATCAAACATTAAAAGAAAAAATGTGTTCCATTTTTTAAAGAATAAATTAATTGAGAATTCTGATGAAAAATTAAAATAATCTTCGTATTTGCTTATTTATTTATAAGTTGTTATTAAATATATTAATTACAATATAAAAGAATGAACTACATTAAAAGGATTTTTCAAATGTGAAACCACAACTCTAATTCACATAAGATTTTATCAAAATTGAAGTAAAATATATTTTTCAAAGAATGCTTTTTGTAAATTTTTAAAGAGTTAAGTAATATTATTTAAACTGTGCCAAATTTCAAAAGAAATTAAATTCCCCTGGAGAAATATTTGTATTGTAAGCATATCGATTTTAACATGTTATTAAAAATATTTGAGAAAAATTCACTATAAACTTTTGTTATTTAAATTAAATTAACTTGTTCCAGTCATTTTATGTTATATAGACAAAAATGCAGCTTAAAGAGCATTTTAACTTTATTATATCACAAACTAATTTTTATTATGCAAATGAAACCATTGATTAAATAATGAGTATCATATTGTTTTTCTGTTTTTTATCATATTTAGTATATTTGAAGATATAATAAAATTACAAAGGAAGATAAACTAGAGAATCTATAAATGGCAAGTAGAGTAATAAAAAATTTGAAATCATTTAAATTAAATGAAAGTATAAAATTTATATATTAAAGAAACTCAATTATACATTTGCCTTAAATATTAGCATCAGTTAATATGAGGCGCCAATATCTTTTTTTCAATCGCCAAAAAATTATTCAGAGACACATATTTCGTATAGTCATCCCGTTTTCAGAACTTTTAATCACCTTTCTCTATAACAAAAAATTTGTTTGCTGTTTTTCCACTAGCTTTAAAAAAAATTTTAAAAAAAATAAAAAAAACTAAACATGTGGCACGACAGCTCAATTGGGTCAAACCTAGTGCGCATCTCTGTTTTCCTGACCTAGGGCCCTGGGTTGCGAAGCATATATCCCAATCAGGTGGTCAGATTAATACGAAACCCAAAGTGCTTAATTTTCAAGCATGCTTGGTACTCAGTTTATCGACCCACTGAAGGGATGAAAGGCTGAGTTGACCATGCCCTGCCCGAGGATCGAACTTGTGCCTTTGGAGCGCGAAGCGCCACCACCTAGCCACAGGACGTCTCCACTCGCTTTAGCCATCACAAATTTATTACTTGTTTTTCTCTGAAAGCCAAATTATTATTATCTTTAACATAATACTATATTATACTCATACAAGATGTGTTTATGAAATAAATCTCATGTTATTGAGAAGAAATGTATGCACATTCATATAAAATATTTTTTTTCTTCAGTGGACGGTTTCACCCTTTTTTAAATTATTACGTACAATCTGCCATCAATTACAAATGAATACTACTCAGTTGGTAGACATTACATGGCTATAAAACATGACATCCATCTCCACCTATCTTCCACAATCCCTAAATATTATTTTGCCTTTACAAAATCTTTAAATGCTATTAAAAAATGAAAATTTACTTCCAAAATTACATGAAAAAATATATTTTTGATATGGACTATATAGATTACTTTATCACAATCATTTTTTATTCCCCTGTCTAATGTTTGTTTGATCTTCATTTTATATGCTTACTAATAGGGTTAATTAATTGATTAATTAAACAGTCTGGATAAATTATAATTTACGCCTTGCAAATTTCTATTCATAATAATAAAGATTATATGCGTTTTGGGCGTATAAACTAAAATATAACCACATTTCTTTGCCAATTATTTTGCTTTAAAAATAAAAAATTGTAGTAACTTATTTTAGACGCCTTTTAATTTAAAGTGATTAATTTAAAAATCTTTCTAGTTTCAAGGAACTATTATCTCATACTATAATGCAAAATAAATATTTTTATATAAATTGTCTACAAAAAGTTTCAAACTTCTTCCATCTTTACTTTTTCAATGTAATTTAATCATGAAAGATTGAGAATGTTGTGAAATGCTACATGTGCGCTCCGTTTATAGAATAATGTTCTTGTAACAGAAAATTAATTGAGGAACTTACGTTTTCCATTGAAACAAATTCAAATTTTTCTAAAAATGGACATTTTATGTGTGTCGTATTACCTATACTTATTAGATATTTCAAATTATTTAAGTTTAACATATTTGACTATGCACGTTAACATTTGAATACAATTTATTTAAGCAGCTGCTAATTTTAAAATAAAGTGCTAATGAAATACAAGAAGTATACTTGAGAAAAATACATTCTTGGTCGTGGTTAAAGTGTTTTCATTAGAAACAGGTGCCTTGATTCACTTATTTTTTAAAGAAATCTTGAGAAATGATATACGCATTAAATGAAGCGTTCTGAAAGGAATCCTGTTTCAAATAATGAGGTTATCTAAACATGTCAATCAAAGTACGAAATTGGAAAATTTCGAGCGTTACTAAAAAGAAACTCTCTTTAAATTTCTAAACGCGCTTATAAATAGTGATATTTGGTAATAAATTCTGCCTAATAAAAATTTATCGAATATTTAATAAAAAAAATTAGCGAAGTGATAGAAGCGCATGGGATTTCATTGTCAAATATTATTTTACATAAGCGATCAGAATAAGCTTGTCAAATAAATTTAATCATTATTATTTTCGCCAGTAAAATAAATTACTTTTATTATTGCAAAACAAACGAAGAAAAAAGAACTGTTTCCATTTTTTTAGAAATGAAAATGTAGTTTTTGATCAGAGAACAATTCCGAACCAATTTCACACTGCTTCTTGTAAACTCCCTTAATAAGTAAGCAAGATTCTAAATAAAACAATAGGAGGAAATGATATGCCTGTAAGTTGTGGTCTCCTGTAGAAAGCATTTTTATGCAGCACTTAGTTTGCTCAACCAAACTTTTTCTGTTTATTCTAATAAACAGAATCAACAATTTTTGAAAAGAGTAGATTTTTTAATTTTGCTTTTCAGTAGATATAGACTAAAAATAGAGAAACTTCTACAGCTAGAAGTGATTGCATTTTTCAAAAGGACGGTAGCATAATACCAGTGATCTAAAACTAATTTTTTTTCTAAAGTAAGTAGTGAGGTAAAAAAATACCATGCAAAATTTCCTTTTTTAAGCTAAATTTGAACAGTAATTGATTATTGTTTTGCTTGAAAAATTCCAGGATTCAATTTAACAATTCCAAGAAAATGTTATCAAGTTATTTATCAATGAAACTGTTGATTTTGATCAAAAAACAAGTCAGTAGTTATGTATTTTACCTATTTGGTATGTGAGTCCATCTAATGACTTTAAAGAACTGGTAATAATTCACTTTAAGCAACTCACATAAAATACTTAATACTATCATGAGTAAATGAATTTCCTTACTCAGGAACTTCACTTCCCAAATTAAATTTTTTGATTTTCTGCTCAAGGCACGGATAATAATTAGGACAGTAGATCTTCAAATCCTTTCAGAAGTATTTGTTTACATTTACTGAAGGTTTTGTGTGACAGAATTGCCAAAAGCATAATTTAAAAGTTTAGAATAGACTAAAAGCATAAAATACTATGTTGCACAGGATTTGTTCCTCCTGTTTTGTGAGCCACAAAGCTAAAATTTTAAAATATTTTCCAGTTTGTATAACTGCAAGACACTAGAACATCATAATGAGTCCTAATTAATTACCTGATGTAACTTTGAGAATGGAATTCGATACCATTTCTTTTGATTTTGTAACTATATCAAGTGTAAGGTAATGTACTTGACAAAATGTTTCAAATTTTTGTGACGTCCACAGAAAAACGTCACATACTTTCCAGCCTGGTGTCATAATAATTAATATTTTATAATCAGCGCCATTTTTAACTTTAAAATTGAAGATAAATTCTCTTTACTTAAATACAGATTGATTAGTTCAGCAAAACCAGAATAAAAAATCACAAAATTAAAAATTTCTTAGCTAAGTTTCTAAGCGAATTACGATTGCATCACTGTTATATATTCTATTGTTTCTGCTTTAAATTATAAATGGTATCTCAGTATACTAAGGACACAAAACCAATGTCTTTTTAGGATTTTCCCTCTCTTTATTGATTATGCCAGGAAAAATTCTTTGAGAACCATTAAAAGCTCTTGGTGAAATAAGCAAGAAAGGAGGACATAGAAGGACATAAATATTTATTTGGGGGAAGTGTGTTATAGAATTAATGAATGACGTTAGATTTTAAGAGAATTATAAAAATTTTTACAGTAAAGTGTTTTTAAATTAATAAAGTGAAGTAATTAATAGTGAAGAATTTCTCAAATAATAAGTCAAAATTTTAAAATAATCTTCATAAATGGTTTCTGGTAATCAAAAGTAGAATGTAGTCTCGTTTTATTGGAAATTTTTTTTAATGCAGTTTAATATTACTTATATCATTTTTATATTGTTGTCAGTCAATTAATAAATAAAAAGTTTCCCCACTAACAAAGCTAGAATACAATATGATTCCCAAAAATTTTCCGATATAATTTTCGGAAAACTTTTCTTAACCAATTGATGAAAGAAGATTCTCAAATGACTAAAACCTTTTAATTTAATGATCTTACTAAAAAAAACTTATTGGTGTAATTCTTACCGAACTTTAGAGTCAGTAAAAAAATTGTCCATCAAAAAGTTTCCGATTTGTCATCTAAATAAGAGAAAAATATTTTCAAACAAAAAAGACCTTAAATTATATACATACATACATCCACTTTCTTTATTTTTAAATTACATTTTATACATTTTTTAAAAATAGTTATTTAAACTATATCCAACTTTATCAAATTTAAATTTTCATTGACTAAAATAATACAAAAATTGTTAAAAGTTGAAGGAAATTTTTGATTCCGTTAAATTCTGAGCAATTATTCTCAGTTCATTTTTGGACAAATATTCATTAAAAAGGATAATTTCACTTACATAAAGGATTAAAGTTTCTTTTTACTGTGATATCAAAGGTAAATATATGTGCAAAGAGCTATTTATTGATAAAAGTAGCTATAACTATATGGTAATAACATATTTTATATTCTAATATTTTTATGAACTAAGAAGACAAACACTAAATTAAGACAATGAAAACAGAAGAAAGACACAGAATTTATATTAGATATATTTTGTTCAGCATACCGGATTAAAACAAAAACCTAAAGGCTTAAAAGTTATTTCTGAATGACGTTTCAATTAAACAGTGAAATTCTGCTCGGATTAACGTATAAAAGTGTATATACGCAACAAAATAATTTAGCAAGAACATTGTATCAAAACATTGTATCCTAAATGAGGTCATTCGATTTGCCTTTAAGTAATTCTCTTACAAATTAGCAGAAAACAAATCGAATGAGGTTTAAAATGCTTGAAAACTTCCTTTAGTTACGAAGCTACAGGGTAAACAAAAAGTTCTTGACATTTATAGTGACCAAAAAGAGCTTGACCTACAAAAAGTGTCGCCTACTGTTAGTCCTAAAAGTAATCACCATCGACATCCAGCACCTTCTGACAACGTGTCTCCAATTTTGCAATCCCTTTGCGGTGAAATTCGAGGGTTATGGACACAAAGATTTCCATGAGTGCTTGGCGCATATCTGCTTCACTGATGAAAAATTTCATTGGAAGATGATTGTACAGGAAATGGAAGAGGTGGTAACCTGATGATCCAAAGTCAGGTAACTAAGAAGGCTGGCACAAAGTCTCCCATCCAAGTCGCTGTATTGTATATTTTCCACCCGCGCTGCATGCGGTTTCGCGTTGTCGGCGAAGAACAGTTCTTTGCGATTAACCAGTGCTTGCTCCTTCTGTTGCAATACTTGTTGCACACGTTCCTATTGCTGTGAGTACAGGTCTGCAGTGAAGGTTTGCCTCATTGATTACAGCTCATAGTGAACCACTTGACGTCTAGTACACCAGACGTCAGCTTTATCACAGAGGGATAAATCCCCCGACCTGAATTTGTAAAACCAATGTCTTGCCGTATGTTCATTCACATTACTATTACCAAACATTTGACTTATTTGGGGACTTGAAGCAGCAGCTGTAAACCCTCTGTGAAGTCGCAAAACAACACCGAATGAGTTTTTTCGACACGTCCATTTCTCTTCACTACTGTACGAGTGAAGATTGATGAATGTGTGCGGTGAACCTGCTTTTATAACGACTGATATTCCTACATTCGATAAACTTGTGTCCTAAACCACATCATACATTAATTTGCATACTTATTCTCACTTTATTCAATGGCAACGTAAAAACGGCAATAACTTTCTTGTTTACCTTACATTAAATACTGAAATCGGATCTCTTCATTAGCGTTCCAATTCATTTCGAATTGGTGGCATACTGAAAAAATCAGAACACATTTGTTACAAAAAAAAACCTTTTTAAAAAATCGAAGAAAAATTAACTATTGTTATATTTTTTTTAAATAAAATTACACTGAGGAAACGTAGGAAGAAGAAAAATCAGATGCTGTACAAATTTCTTCTCAACTCTCAACAGTTACGCATGGATGTCAGTTTTAAAAGGGGAAAAAACCCCACACCTCCGTTCTTGAAGCGAACAGAGATCCGGAACGATATACATCCTGGCATATAAGAAATTTTTAAGTAATTTCAAATCTAAGTTAATTATGTATTAAATTAATTACAACTAGTATAGCTAAAATTTCGAAATGAAAATAACTTATGTTTTAAGTTAGACAAAGATCGACATCATGGTATAAATTTTATTACATTCCACACAGCCATATTCTCAATTCAATCCAGATTAAAAATTCCCACAGAATAAGAATTTTACGTATATGGATATATAGAATTATTTATATTGAAAAATAAAATTAAACGATATATATTTGGCACTATAAGCTAATTTAGATGTTTAGGTACATATTGCGAGTTGCTATTGTTTGCTATTGATATTATTGCATTTAAATTTAACTTCTTTCTCTTAAAGTTCTCCTCTCTCTCTCTCTTGTGTAGAAACTTTTCTTTAGAATTTTCTAGGTATGGTTATATCGCCATTTGACAAGAAAAAGTTATCATATGAAATCTTGCTTTAATTCGCATTGCTTGATAATATTATTTTTTAAGTTTGTTCATATTATTTTTAATAAAATAACATTGATAAACAATATAACTAAAAAAATACTACATTTGATAAGTTTTTTTTTTTGTTGTCCAGTGGCGATACCTATATTAGTTTTACATTTGACAATATTATTTTTGATATTTATTAATATTGTCAAACAATGTAATTTAAAACAATACTTCCAATGATAATATTTTCTACACCAATTGTGATATCTATTCTTAAAAAATTTTAGAGAGACATTTTTTCACAAGAACTCAAAGAAAACAGCTGCCTTTAAGTTATTCTTTTAGTTAAGAAATAGGATTTAAAATAATCTAATTTTTTCATAGAGAAATCTTATTTTAAGGTCATACTGTACAGTTTAAATTTTATTCATTCGTATAAACCACATATTTAACAAAAGTTAATAAAAAGGAAAATTTTAACGGTTTACTTATTTTGGGGAAATGAATTTATATTTGTGTAGCACTTCTGAAAGGTATGCTTATTTAGTTTTCTGAGTTCAGTTTTAAAAATTTACTGATTATGTCCTTCCCTGGTGAGCGTAATAAAAGTGGATTTAATGATGTTAGCGGATGAGTCATCCAAATATGTAATTTGATAGCTTGGAATGACGATTGTGAAGAGGAATGTGTTCGTGAATTGTTAAATACTATAATAAAAGACAAAGGAGAGCAAGAAGCGAAAAAACAAGAAGTGAAAAAAAAAGAGAATGAGAATGGAAAGAAGAAAAATAGCAAGTGAGCAAAAAAAAATCGAGAGTTAGGGAAAACGAGAATATGAATTATAGAAATTCGAGTTAGCGAAGACTAAAATTTCAAATGGAAAAAATATGTCGTTGTAAAATGCTGTTATAGAAAACAGCATTAGATTTCAAGATTTGATTCTGAAATTTAATCCAATTCGAGATGAAATAAATACTTTCTTATTTTTTTTAAATGCAAGCAAAATATATGAATATTGCTAAATTAAATTGGATATTTCAATTGCTGCCCGTGTTACCAACTGATATTATCAACTTAATTTTTAGGGAAGCAGGTGAATAATCTCATGATCATTTTAATCAATGATTCAAGCTCATGATCTTTTCTATTGCGAAGATTTAAAATGAGAACCAAAAGCTTCCATTTATTTGTTAACTATCAGAAATCCTCGGAGAAAATATTTTACAATGAGTTTAAAAGCTTCTTTGAATGTTGGGTCACAGAATTGAAAATTGAAACTTTGGATCAGTTGAAGGACATTAAGATTTCCATTCAAAACACAAGAAGGCAAATCAAATAAAATTAAAGAACCTTTTTAAGATGAATTGTCTACGATGATATCACTAGCTGATTTCTTAGGAACGATACAAAAGTTCGAAGTTGTTTGACAAACCCTTAAACAAAAAAATTCCGAAAATAAAATTCGAAAGACAGATTTCAAGCAAAAACTTTCAGATAATGAAAACATTTGTCTTAGGTTTAACAGCTAAAGTCATTAAACTAAATTCACTTAAACATGAGCATGATATTAGACTGAGATTATCGAGCATTTGATAAATGAAACACCCCCGATGTTTTGAAGGTCAGCCAGGTAATCATTGTGAACATAACGTCCAAAAAAGCAAATGAAAGAATAAACTGCTCGATGTTTACAATACCGGAAATGAGTAAAATTTTCAATTCCAATATTACTTTTATATATATATTCTGCTTAAAGCTGCAACATTTTTTGTAATGTTTTTTTTTTTAATATTGCGTAATGCTTATAATAATCACACTATATTTATTTAAAAATTTGGCATCGTAATTTCTTTGTGTACATACAAAAATTTCTTAATTTATATTATTTAATTATGGATTTATTTAATTATTTTAACTATGATTATATTTAATTATGGAGTTACGTGACGAATATACTTTCCTTGAGTATCTTTAAGTAAATTTTGCCGAGCTGGCAGCCGAATGGTTAGCGCTCTTGCCTTCGGTTCAACAGTTCGTGGGTTCGAATCCCACCTTGGGCATGGATGTTTGTAGTGGTTCGGAATCCACTTTAAACCGTAAGTCCCGGTCTAATTAGCCCTCGTGTGCAAAAAATGACCGTTGAGCGACAAACAAACAAACAATTAAGTAAATTTTTGTTTCAGTTTGTGGAGAACTATTTTTTTTCCTTAATCGAAATTATTAATCAAGAACTGCTAAGTAATCTTGTAACAAACAAGTTAAAAAGGATGAAATGAAAAGAATGCCAGCAATTGATTGTGTAAGCGATGAGGGGAAATTAGAGAAAAATGCTGTATTTTAAGAAAATAAATCCGCAGTGTAATAAAATATTTTGGCTTAATGGAATGAGCTTCTCGTAATTTCTAAAAGAATTGTTTTTTGGAGACAAAAATACTTTATAATAGCCTGCATTCCATACTATAATAAATACAATGTATTAAAAATACTTATCATGCAGCTATTTTCAAAAAGTAACATAAATGAAGCTCACAATATTGTGAACAGCTATCGGAATGTCCAATACACACATATTATTGAATTTTTCAGACAAGTTGTACAATGTAATGTTAGTCACAAAACCACGAAAGAAAAATAATTTGTCATTTGTACATCTGTTTTAAAACATGACTTAGTATGAGAATTCCCAAATTTTATTTAATATATTTTATCTTAGTTGCAGTATAAAATTTTTATTTAAATTTTTCGAATTTTCTGAAAATGTATGTTAAATTTGGCTGAAACTTCTGCATTCTTATAAACGAAAAACATGTGAACATTTCAGAATTTTTATATTAGAAATTATAGTTTTCATATCTAATCACACTAGATATATAATTTGATTCTTACACAAATATAAAATCTGCACTAGGTCCATAAAATCATTTATTATAATCACAAATCGTTTTGATTTATTACAATAACAAGTATGATGCATACTGAACGCAATTGTTAGTACCCAGATTGCACTATTGTCTTAGTATTTGCTAAAAAAGATAAGTTATACATACATTTTACTTTCTTACATATATCTCATGAGCAATTACATCTTGACTTTCTTCATTTATACTCTGATTCTTCCGATTGCTTAGATTGGATCGGAACCATAACAAGCAATCCCAAATCGCGCTCCTAGGTTCAAAAGTAGAGGTATGGATGGGGAACGTAAAGCACTAATTTTATAGTTTTAATTAATAACTGAAATTCAAATCTACTTTATTGCCATTTTTATAATTTTTCCTTCCTTTCTTACCTCAATTTCTCTTTCATGTTCTGTTAAATCTTAATTAATTGGTTGAATCTTGTTCGGAGCCACACCATTGCCAAAAATGAAACGTGGAGTCAAATCAGCAGATTACATTGCTAAACTTGATTTCTTAATACTATGAAATTCGAATTGTGTATTTTTTAGTAGCGATTCTATGACAATCCATACCAGGAAGCACATTTTTAAAATGAATGCATAGATGAAAATAATTTTTTGTCAAAATAAATGAAAACGATATTTTTAGGGAAAAAGTTTTAAATTTGTTGAAAATTAAATAATTTTTGGAATTTCAAATAAAAAAATGAGTGTTTTCATATTTATGAGCCAAATATTTTAAAAATAAATAATAAATTAGTATCATAAGGTATAATAAACAATTTCGTTTTAAGGATATTACGACTATAAAACAATGTTTATTCCAAACGATTGCTCATAAAATAAAAATCGATACAAAGTTTAAATATTTCGTTATGGTTTAAATTTTTAAAAAATATGAAAATAGTTGTTTCTTCTTAAAAGTATGACTTTCATTGGAGGAAAGGATTCTATGAACAGATTTGATTGGAATGAATAACTACTTTTATGGTTTAAATTACTAATTCTAAATTTAAATTTAAATATAAACATATGTTGATAAAATATTTAAAACCGGTATACTCAAAATCACATGAAATCGCGTTAATTTTCTTTGGTGCAAAATGCTTGCCACCATTTTTTTTCCTTGTTCGCCAAGCAGTGGCTAAAATAAGATTTTACTGGTTCAGTTGATTAAAAATTTGCTCAGTTTAACAATGATTTTTTGCAAAGAATATCTTACCTACGTTAGATACCAGACACAATTTCTTCAAGGTAGTATGTAAATGTAAATTTCTTTGTAATAGATATAATTTTACATGGCATAACTGGATTCAACAATGTAAAACGCGATAGTTATTATCTATATTCACATTTTTAAGAAAATATATACTCCTTAATGTTTTTTTTTATTTTACATTTACTGTCTTTTTTGTGTATGTTAAGCCTTCTTTCTTCTAATAAAGATATAATGTTTCATATTCGGAGATTCGTGTTCATTTGATATTAAAAAAGAATCAATCCTCTATTTTATCAAATTAAATTATAGTCGTTTAAGAATTCAGCAAATAAACTATATCTCTAACCCATATAACGATTATTATAACTATACCTCTAATTGATAAATTACTGTTAAAAATTTTGGTATAGGAAATCAATTAACTATATAGATTCAAGTTCATATCTTAAGGAAAATACAAAATTATTAACTAGTTATTTTTTCTTAAAATAAGAGGAATATAATATTTGTTTTTAACATCAGAAATTTTTAACGAATCTGCTTTGATTTTTTACAAAAAAATTACTTCATTATGTATTTCTTTTTTCTTGAAAATCGTATTGATCTTTTATCGCAGTTTTGAGATTTCAACTTTTTCTCTATTATAAGAAATTCATAATTCTTGTATTTAATGCAGAATAGAAATTTGGGAAACTAATTTATTATTTATTTCAAAGGTATTTGCAGATTTGTTTTTTATTTCACTGAATTAAAAAACTATTGAGAAAAAGTGGATATTCTACTCTCCAAATATTGGGACAAGTTGTTTAAAAAGATTTTATTCGAAAATTTTAAATCGTAAGGACATTAATCCATGTATGAAATCTTGTGAATATTCATAAAGGTAACTTTTTGCTTATGTGACTGAAAATTTTCAGTGATAGTTGCTGGAAGCTAATCAAATGAGATTTTCATAACTGTGCCAAAGGATGATGAAAGGCGCCTGAAAGCTGAAAAACTTCCAAAATGCACGTAACATCATTGTATAGCAACTAAATCATCATCAGCAAACTTTAATTTTCCAAACAAAAGCAGAAAATGGTTTTTATTTCTATGGTAAATTGAAACTTTCTCTTGTCTCGAAATAAATTAGAGTTATGAATAAAACAGTTAATTTAAACAGCTAGTAGTGTCAATCATAGAAAAGTTTAATAAGCCTATATAATTTTTACGGATAAATAAAGGAACATTGTTTGCTATCCTATAGCTGTAGTGTTATTTATTTCCCTCATAAAACTTTAATGATTATTTGTCTTGAATATTTAAATAAAAATGACTTTGAATTCTTAGCAGTGGTTGAACAAGACAGGATATTTTCTAAAATTTTTAATAATAAGAACAAAACACGTAATTTTACAACAAATATTTACCTTTTAACTAAATGTTTCCCTCAAAAGATATGTTTGATAGAGAAATTTATAAGTATACTAAAAATTTTTAATTTCATATTCTGATTTTAAATTGCATCACACAGTTGTAAATGTGCTATAATGAATTCAGTATATCAATATTTCATCAGATTCATATAATCAATATTTCATCAAAGATACTTTTGGATAAGCTGTCAGGCTCATTAGCACTTTGAAATTAAAATTTTAGTGGTTTAAATCAGAACATTCATGCAACTGAGCCTTAAACTCTTTGATACATAAATAATTTTTATTACTATTCAAATATTTCTTTCATTTTTCCAGTAATAGAGATTTTGCATTGGGTAAAAATTGATAGTTTCTATTAGTCCATGTAGCTTCTAAAATTTTTTTCTCTAGAATGGCAAATAATGAAAATTTATTTTATTATATGTGAAACAAATATCACATCCATGTTTCATTATTTGAGTTGAAGTGTGTAATTTATTTTCCACATAGAATGTGGAAAATAAATTAGGAATAAAAAAAATCCTTATATATTTAAATTACAATTATAAAATCAACTAAAATGTAATAACTACATAGCTTTTAAAAGACAAGTCTTGATAACAAAGTTTTCTGTCATTTTCTTAAGATGAATTTCATGTTTTTAAAATTCTAATTATATACTTTTCAGCGATGAAATGTTCTGAGAAATATTATAGATACAAAGTTGTGTATTGAAAAAAATAGTAACAAAATACAATACTAATTTTGAGATTCGTGCTTTCATTAATCTATCGTTGATATGAGAATTCATTCCGTTTGCAAAATGCGTATAGAATTAAATAAAAAAAGTTGTATCTTTAATTTTAGCCCAACTATTTATATAAATACATTTATAATATTTACTTGTGCATCATTTTCATTTTTTTAATATAAAACTAACACCTTTTGCTGGAAAATAGTCCACAAAAGAAGTTAATATGTCCCTCACAATAAATTCAGCAAATAACAGTTTCAAAAGCCATTTTGTGCAAATACGTATGTCTTCCATATAACTATAATATAGTTATTTCAATACGGACTAGAGAGAATCGTAAAAGGCATGACACTTATAGATATAAAAATATAAATGCATATATATCAAGAAAAAATCACACAAAAGAAGAGCTGAATTAAATTGTAAAAGATATGACTCTTTTTTGTAAGTAAAAAGTCATATCTTTACTGGTCCTAGAAATGCGTATTTTACAACTGAAGGGTTCTATTCCAAATTTTCTTTTATATAACAAATCAAATAGTTTGAAGAAAAGCGGCCAAAATCTATTTCTCGGAAATGGTAAATATGGGCTTGAAGCGATCTCTTAAATTTTTTCTTCAGACAACCTAGAATAGGAAATCCCAAGGATCATAATTCAAAAAAGTTTTGGAGATATTCTTTTCATGCAAACAGAAGTTTTTTGAAGTATTTTCATATAGAAGTACGATTTTTGCTTTTAAAAGAAATTTTCAAATAAAATGACAATGCATCTTCATAAAATTAACAATATAACTCATATCAGTAAAGATAAAATACCAGATTAAATCAAATTTATATTTTCTCCAGACTATTAAGTTCCATACATTGAATTTTTTCCGATTCTATGCCAAAAAATTAACATTTAGGCAAAGTTAATTTTACTTTACACAAACGATGTTTGGTGAAAAGCTCTGCCTCATTGTCAAGTCCTGAAAGTTAATATAAAAGCATATTATTGGCTATCAAATTATAGTTTTAAAAAATTAAAAATACAAGAAATATATATATGTACATATTAAAATTATAATTTTCAATATTTATAGGGCAATATATAAATATGCATAAAATTTACAAAAGTGCACAATTAGTACATATATGTGTGTATTACACACATGTATGTATGTATGCGGGTAGTTTTTATCCTTGAAATATCTAAATACATGCCGCCCACCCTGTCTAGTAGTCAGCGTGCCTGACTGCGGTCCTGGGTTCGAATCCCAGTTCGGGCATGGACGTAATTTCTCTTTCTCCCGTTTTTTTCCTTTTCTTATGTGAATGGTTACCTACCCTATAAATGGTACCTATAACATGTGTGCACTGAGGAAATCAGACTCCACACCAAATTACCGTTCAGTTGGAAAAATGGAACAGCGCATCCCATACTCCCAGTCTTAGCTGCCACAAGACAACCACAACAATTTATATAAATGCATAAATATTTACTATTATATTTATGCATGTTGATCTCGTTTTTATAAAAAAATTTTCTCTTAATAATATTTCAAAGAAATTTCATGTATTTTCGAAATATAAATACTAACATGCATAATTTTAAAAATTATGACCACAAAATTTTTAAAATCACGAGTGTTCTATAAATTATAAATATAAACAATATTCGCTACATAAGTAAAATTTAATATCATCATACAATTTTAAATGTGAATTGTTACAATGTTATTTTTCTCTTTCGTCTAAAAAAATGTCGTCAAGTTATGGAAAACAAGAATATTGAAAAGCTTGATAGATAAATTGAAAAAGCAGAAGAAATTTCAAAGATTCGACACACATATTCTTTAGGTTTAATATTATCTATACATAAAGAAGTTCTTACAAATATAATGATATTCCAAAATATCCTGTTGTAACTTTATCATAGTTTTGGCAGTCTTTCTTCGAAGACAAAGAGCTGAAGGAAAAGTAAATCGTTGATATAAAGGATTGTGTAGGAAGACTCTTTCTCTCTTCAAAAGTGCAAATTCTATTATTCTTCGTCACTTTCTATTAAACTTTGTTAATACTTCTCAAAACTTCCGAAGTAAAACTTTGTTAGAATAATGCTTTAACTTGAAATAGATATTACATTAAGCAGAGAAAACTATTATTACATATTAAATTTTGAAGTGGAATAGTAAATATAAGAATTTCCTTTTACATTTTATTTTATCGATGTTTTAAAGATAAATATTAAAATATGTGTTGCATTTATAATTCATTCGCTTGTAATTCTGCTTATAATTAAATAAAAAATCGTTTCATATTAAATATACAAAAAAATGCATGGTTTTGTTCTGTTCAAATGCTCGTATTATATCTATTTTCTCTTCTTGATTTCATTTGTTTATCATTCTTCATTTTCAAATTCAAGTAGCATACATTAAAAAAGAGTAGAATTATTTGGTTCAAGAAATTTGAAGCCCCAAATATTTGTATTTATGTTTGTTTCTTTATATTTCAAAAGTGTTGTATGTTAGATTATTGATGATGCGATCTGGGATATAATAGATTAGAGGTTGTTTTAAGCGTTCTATAAAGCAGAAATTCTTAAGAGGATGGAATTTAAGAAATAAAATGAATAATTGCTTAAAAATTGAATTCAACTGACTACTAAAAAATTTAAATACTTCCTCGTTCAAACGTTTTCAAATATAAATTGTTTTGGTGTATTTTCAATAAAATTTTATCATTTTTATGAAAAATTGATTTTTACGAATGAATACTGTCCACTCTTCGATATTTAATCTAATGTAGCAATAAAATAATAAACTAAAATTCAAGATTTTTGTACACATAATAATTACGAGAATCTGAGCATTTGTAAAATTATATGAAACACAGTTCAAATTTTTAAAGGCTAATAAAAATGTAATGTGATAATGATCCACAAAACAAGCTTAAAGATACAGAATTTTACGCTACCGATTTCTTTTCTTTTCATCCAATATATTTAAAAGGTACATTTTATTGAGATAGTTGTTCCAATCTATCACTGTTTTCTCAATCATCTATGATTGTTTTTGGCAGAATATATATATATATATATATATATATATATATATATATATATATATATATATATATATATATATGATAGTTGTAAAATCTTCATACCACCAATAAATAAATCTTACGATTTATTAGTGTTATGATGTTTTTACAATAAATCTTATGATTTGTTTATTGGTGGTATGATGTTGTAAGGTTTATGCTATTGCTTTGAAACAATTTCCATCCCGAATTTGAATTTTTTTTTTCAGTATGTTGGAATATTGTAGCTTTAGAAACATAATCTTCGATTATGAGCAGTTTCATTACATGTTGAGGCGTTCGCGTTATTAATCTTCAGATAGAGTTTCATAATTTTCGAAGTAATTATCTTTTTGCTAAAGAGCCATGGAAAAAAAGAAACGAAGCCTCACACCAATACTTTAGAAGATGAGGCAGTGCATATTTTTATGAAAACATATCAGAGATATAAACAGGCATGTATATTACATTCCTTGTGAAGGACAACAATAAAATACTCATCGTGGAGTATTCAAAGAAAAACACGGCTATTATCACAACTTAAATTGAATTTGATTCATCCTCATGGGTAATTATGTTACACTGAATTGTTGTACAACTTCTGATAATGGTTATTCACGATTAAATATTCTGTTTAAATTCTCCTGGTGGGATGTACAATTTATTCTAATACTGCACTGATCTGGAATGCCATTTGTTTTGATTTTTAATTACTTTTAGTGAATATTTGAGGGAAAATGTAGCTCACCATCATACAGACACACAATATCTCGCTACCAAGATTTAAGCTGTTAAAAATGTTGATGTTAAATTCTGTTGCTTCTTATGGAATGCTATCAAATGCCCTTTTTCAATAAGGTACTGCTTAACTGAACTCAAAAAAGTATGATAGGAATACTTCTAAAAAAATTTTGATCTTTCTAAGGTCATCATGTATCTCAGATTAAATCATAATTAACCATTTAAAGCATTATTTTTATCGCTTAATATATCTTTAAAAAACACTAAATTGACTATTCTACATATTTATTTGATCTAAAGTACAAGTTGTACCATTTTTGATACAAAAAAGCTTCAGTATTTGAATAGATACTGCGTATTGTCTTTAGAATTTGTATTATTAAAGACATTGTATAAAAAAGCTCAAAAATCACTATTCCACTTATAAATTTTTTAGTAATAAAAAATACTTTATTTCAGGAATTTTAATCACTCACTTACATTGATATTAATAACACGCATATATGAATTTTTGTTCAATTCTTACCACTCCTTAGTAGTGCATTTTCAGTGTTGAGCAGTGTATTTGACATTAAGGAAATATTATTAGTTTCTAATAGTCAAATTGACTAATATAAGTAAGCGAATTACTTTCATTATAATAGGGAAACTATGTATTCTAATTCCAGTAATAAAAACTATATTTTAAAAATGAGGGATTACTGTATGATAAAATGACCAAAATGTATCCTCATTTAATTGTTTAAATCCATCACTAATATTTTTGAAGAGAAAAATCCTACTCTTAAGACAGATTATTTATAATTCCTTTATAATTATTCTGTTATTATATAGAGTTCTGTAAATTATTAAATATTTTACATTTTTATTTTAATCTTATGAGATCAAAGAAAGGTCAAATAGTTTTTTAACTGAACTTATTTGTTTAGCTTGTTTATGCCCCATTTCTCTTACTACTCATTCTTTCCTATGTGATTAAAAAATTAACCTTTAATAATTTAATAATCTAGCAAATAAAAAATTGGAATCCACAAACAGGCGAAAACTTTTTCGATAAAAACTAAAGTTAAGATAAATTCTTTCTGAATGTTTGATGACAATTTAAACAAATTATATAATAGCATGAATTTATTTTAAATTCGAAAACAACCTTTGAATTCAGAACAGATCTTTACTGTGTGTAAATTATTTATATATATATATATATATATATATATATTTATATATATATATATATATATATATATATATATATATATATATATATATATATATATATATATATATATATATATATATATATATATATATATATATATATATATATATATATATATATATATATATATATATATATATATATATATATATATATATATATATATATATATATATATATATATATATATATATATATATATATATATATATGTATATATATATATTATATATATATATAAAACCCAGCAATTTATTATCGAATGTAGACGACAGAGACAATTTTATAAAATATTAATACAGAAAAAGATGATTCCAGAAAACCGATGAGCTGACTAAGAAAACATTCAATTCTGTAAATAAATTGTTTTTTCGACAAAAGTTTATCCAAGCAGACGTAAGAAAAATAATAAATTATGTCACTCTACAGGTGTTATACCATTAAAATAAGATATGCTTTATGTGTTTGGATATCTCACCTTCTTTTTCCGCGTATTCCTTTTTTAATGCATTACTATCGATTTATTGATCTCGACAGAACATTCCTTGGACAGATCCCGGGAGCTCGCAATCATTGGTTCCAGTAGCAAAATTTGTTCTCTGATTTTCAAAAGATTTTAATATGTTTTCGAGTAAAAACATCAAATTTAGGAACCTTTTCCCCTTGAGAAAATAATATAAATTATCTGAACTGATTATTTTAAACTTTTAATTGGAGACACAAAAAAAATCACGCCGTAAAAAACTCCTTTATTTCGCAATAGAGCTGCACAAAGTTTGTCATAGATGTTCTGGGATGCGACAATGAGAATTTACCGAAAATTATCTTATGCATTATTTGAAAAAGCAATCGCTACATATACGTCTTTATCAAAATTTGAGCAAAGATGAAACTGTAAATCTCATGCCGGAATAGTGACAAAGAATTTCATGCATATACATCTTGATATGCCTCAACTAACTTTAGACTGCACAATCTAAAATTGTTTCCTTAAATTTGATTTTGCAATGTTCTTTGAACAAATACAAGCTCTAAGAGAATCTAGAAATGTTGATGCAATTGGCAAAAGTTGAACATCCGAAAGAGTGACCTTTCTCGTATGTCCAAACAGATAAGAGTGCAAATAAAGATACGTTAAGCAAGGACGAATGGTAGGACACCAACTCATTTTGGCAAAAGTTGAACATCCGAAAGAGTGACTTTCTCGTATGTCCAAACAGATAAGAATGCAAATAAAGATACGTTAAGCAAGGACGAATGGTAGGACACCAACTCATTTTGCCTTATCTCTGGGTTTCAAAAATTAAGTTACACTCAGAAAATGCTTATCTAATATTAATTCAAATAAATGCACGACATCTTTACTTTAAACTCTGCCACGTTACAGTCCCATGCACATTGATTTCTGCAGAAAATAATTGGTTTTTAATATTTAGTTTCACGCGAATGATTTAAACTAAAACTAATATCATTACATTAATAAATCTCTCTCATTTGTGTGATTTATCTGTAATTAAATTTCAACATCCCTAACGTTATTTTCTTCAGAGTATCAAAACATGTAATCAAATACCCAGTAACGCCTCCTTACTTCAACGAAAACAGCTTTAGACTACTTCATCAGTTACTGTAACTCAAACTTCACGATTCTAATAGAAAATGATACTGCCTTGGATTTTACTACATTCAACTAATCAATGGAGCAATGATTTATATCTTATTTAAAAAATATTTATATCTAAATTTACGATGAATTAAAATATTATATTAAATATTTTAATCTTTATTTATATTAACAATATGTAACAATATATTCACATGTATTTCCTACAAATTTATACAGTTTTTCTTTAAAAACATTTTATAACAGCTGTTATAGAAAAATCAGTTATAAAAGTATTATTAAGCACAAACTAATGATGGTAATGAACATAATTCAAGAATCATTATTTTTATAAATTTTCCATAATATTGAAAAGGTGTATTTTATGTAAAATTCGTATCTTCTACTGAAAACAAGAAAAAATATTTGCAATATTTAATTACAAGTGCTTAAAAAATTTAGATAAAAAATTTACGAAGTTCCAGTTTTGATACATGTGCGTAGGAGTGACGTCTAAATTATTTCATAACTTTAAAAAGAGGGATTCTCAGTTATTTTATCGCCGAGACCAGTAATATTGTGAAAAAACAAGCTGTGATAATTCTAATTGACACGCTTCCTTTAATTAATAGAATCCCTAAACCCAAAACTGTAAGTATCCTTAATATATTTTAGGGACTTTTTCATCACTACCAATTTTAATATTTAAACTTTTGTAAAGAGGGTGTAACACTTACTTGTTTGATTGAATCTAATTTTCTGAATAAACATCAGTTGGTAGCGCTAAAAAAAATTATAATCTTTTTTTATCTAATATTATTGTTTGTGTACACAACTAAAACAAACGTTTAATTTTTTTGTCACTTTGTCCTACAATTAATATTTAAAATTTCAAATA
Source organism: Latrodectus hesperus (assembly GCA_037975125.1). Taxonomy (NCBI): domain Eukaryota; kingdom Metazoa; phylum Arthropoda; class Arachnida; order Araneae; family Theridiidae; genus Latrodectus; species Latrodectus hesperus. The sequence continues at coordinate 22,444,146 of CM075854.1, forward strand.
TTTCCGATTTTACTAACTAAATATTTTCATGTGGCTGAAACTAGATTAAATAAGGAAAAATATTTTAAATTGGTACACCCTTCATGATAGGCAGAAAAAGTAACAGGCTTTCTTGAGGCATTCATACAGAATTTTTTTTATTCCCGTGGAAAATTTAAAATGTTTGGACAGAAAATCTTAACTGATGGAAGAATAAAACGTTTTAATACTCTTTATTCTCAGTGGAATTACTAAAACGTGACAACTCATAAATGCGCAAGATAGTAACTGTCTCAAAGTCGCTTATGCTATGAAGCTCAGTATTATATAGAGAATGATGGAAAAACTAATTCATAATCTTTAAATAACTATTCGGGCATGAGGTGGGGAGAAGATTTAACTACTAAAATCACTTACGAAAAAGCTTGAAAGTATTTTTTCAGTACAAAAAATGTGAAAGGATAGTAATAAATAAGCACGCTCTATATTTTTAACAAACATATCCTTTAGTTTTTCATGAAAAATTGTCAAGTAAAAAGAATGCAAAATTCTAAAAAATTTTATCAAAAGTTTTTATATTTGATCTTCCTTGGTCTTTCTTGGTCTATTGCAGAAATGTTTGGACGAAAATCAAATAATTTAGACCAAGAATGCCTTCACACTCAGATTGAATATTGCAAAACAATGCTATTCATACACTGATCATTCGAAAACTCAATTGAAAAAAAATCATTACAATAAATATTGAAATAATGCTATTTCAAACATAATTATTTAAGGCGCATTATATACTATTTGGGATTATTAAAAAATAATTTGATCATTATAAACGCATCATATTATTCAATTTTATTATTACATATCATAATACAATTATGAAATCCTAATACTTGGGACAGATTTCTATGGAATTTTCTTTCTAAATTATAATTGTTTTAAAATAGTTTTTTTTTTACCTATATTAAGTGAAATAGCACAGGAAAAATTTTGAAGTTTTATCCCTTAAAAATAATCATAGATTTAATTTTGTAATTTAGTAATACTTATTTTTGTAATAATAGTATAAGCTGCTCTGAGGGGAAATACTGCAATAATTTCGATGGCGAGCTTGCTGCTATAGTTCATGCAATTGACAAATTAAGAAGCATCATTGATTAAAAAATTGTTTTCCTTGTTGATTCACAAGCTATTACTCTTTCGCTGACTAATCTAAATTATAATAATAATGCACTAGTCCACTCTTGCAGAATGAAGTTGGACGAACTCACTGAAATCAAGGACCGCGTTGCTCTTCAATGGATCCCGAACCACTGCGATGCTTTTGGAAATGAGCAGGCAAACAGACTTTCGAAAGCTGATTCCCTCATAATCCAGCCAAATCCCCCTTTGCCTTTGCGTAACATCAATAGTGCAATCCTTAGTAAAATAAAGACAGAGTTTCCCTTTGCTGATGTGGCTATGGACAGGCAATGGAAAACTCTTCTTGATGGGAACAATAAAATCCCTGGCTCCTTACCACGAGCTTTTGGTGTCGCTTGTTTCCGAGTGACAACTGGACATGACTATCTACAAAGGCATCTGCATCGAATAGGTGTAATGGACTCTGCTCGTTGTCCATTGTACAATCATGATGATATGGATGCTGTTCACCTCAAGAACTGCCATGAAGTTTTTAAGTTTATGACTGACAACTCTTTTGAGGCTACTAAAGGACTTTATTCTTGTTTTTATACTTGTTCATCTTTTTATTGGGCTGCTCATCGATTAATGGCAGAGATGCCGAGGACGGGCGTAGGATAAAAAAGTTGTAATTTTATGTTAATTTAAAATACTTACATTATAGAATCTTTTGAGACTTTTTACTATATTAAAGTGAAATAAAATGAAAGGAAACGCAAACAATTCAAATGTTCATCTGACCCAGATCTTGCATTTATAATAAAGAAATATGAAATTTATCCCTCATTGGGGAATACTCAATTAAAATATAGTTATTCTCTAAAATAATAAAACTAACTCTTAAAACTAATACTAATAAATTTAATAAGTTTCCTTAATTTTATGTTTTTATACTTTTTTTTCACAATTTCTTTTTAGATTTTAATGAAGTTTGAAACACATATTAAATAAGTACCACTGTGATGTAAAAAGATACAGAGCAGAATTGGTAACTGAATAATTGGTACTGTGATCTTTAGTTCAACAATTCGTGAGTTCAAATCTAACCTCGGGAGTAGTAATGGCACATTCGTAGTGGTTTAGAATCCACTTTAAATAATAGGTCCAAATCTAATTAGTCTTAGCCTGCAAAAAATGATGATAGACCGTCATTCAACAAAACTTAAAAAGATGTAGTTCCCGTAAAAATAAAAAGAACAATAAATATGAAACAAAACATTTCTCATTAACAACCCAATTTCTTATAACGATTAAAATATTAATGTTTTTACAAACGTACGTTTTTAGTGTAAAAATACGAAATATTAATTCATAAAAACAAAATATTATAGTAAAAAAATTCTGAAATTTTTTTTAAAGATGAACTAGTAATATTTTTTAAATTAGTTTTATGATTAAGAAGTAGTCATATTTCATAAAAATGTCAGATTAATTGCTACTCGTCTTATTATAGAGTGCTGTCTTAACCTGTCCTTCTTTTTATCTTCATATCTTATACTACAGAACAATTCCTTAATTTAGATAACCGTGAAAGCGCCCTGAAATTTGGTATTCATGACACTTACAAACATAAAAAAGAGCAATTTTTCTTTATTTACCGTTTCCTTAACAGCTTCAAGCAAACAAAATGACATAAAGTAAAAATATTTTAGCAAAACAAGAAATTTCGCAAATACCTATAAGCAGCCAATGTATCCAAATATAAAGTATTGGAGAAGCTATATTGAGAAGTAGTTCAACCATAAGCAGTTACTTGAGTTTCCACCGAAAGGGTTGTTATGTCTCCGCTGCTTCTGTCAGGAAATTATTCTTTTTTTCTTTCTCGGTTTATTTTTTCTGGAAGATTTACTTTCGGTATGACTCATATTTTACAAATGCTATGTTTATTTCTTACTACTATCATTTATAAAAAGTCTTTCCCTTAAGCTCTTCTTCTCAGACATTACAGATTACATTACATTTTATTTCGCGGCCGGAAGGAAATAATGCGATTTAATTGTTGCATAACTTACTTTAATCCATTACTGTGACATATTAACGCTTGAGATTTAAAAAGTTTTACTTTCCTACGCAAGTTCAATTTTATAGAGTCTTTTCAAAACAAAAGGTTTGAATTTTGATTAATGTTAAATATTTTCTATTTCAGTTCATATATCAGAATTTTTTTTATTTAATATCTCATTACACTGTTTCGCTAGTTTAATGGTAATCCTTAAATGTATATGAGTAAAAAACAATACTAATTTTATCATGAATTATATAAATAACTATAAAATATGAAAAAAATAATAAACGGCATAGATATAATTTACTGCGACATGAGTTATTAAAATTGAGAAAAGTATGCAGATGATTCACAAATAAATTTTTATAAGTTAAGGCTTAAAAACTTATGCAATCAATTTTTATAAAAAATTGAGTAAGCGATATCTCTTGATAACCTTTTAAAAATTATAATAAAAACATGGCTTTCCTTTTTTGGATATATTTTATTTTCACTTTTAATAATATCATCAAAATAGTTTAAAACATAGTGGTGAATTGTCAGAAAAATAACACATTCAAACTGTCAGCAGCTTGTCGAAACAAAATATATTTCACCAGAAGAATAATCAAAAAATTTACCATGAAAAACATTTTCGATATTTATTTGTTTTCCACTTTCATATTTCTCACTATAAATTCCCTTTTTCATACAAATATTTTTTAAAAAAATGTCAAATCTGATTTTACTCATTTAAAAAAATTTTTAATTTTTGTAAAAAAGATTTAATAGTCTCCAAAAATATTTCAAAATTATATTTCATAGTTTAAAAATTAATTGGAACAAATAAATTAACAAGTATTATTAAATCTAAACAAATCCATTCACAATACTATCATTAAAAAAGTAACAAATTATGAAAACCCTTTTAAAAATATTTATTTGGCTTATAGAGAAAACCAGCATTTATTAGCAATCGTTATTTAAATGTCTAATGGAAAAACATGTATGAGGAACAGAAAACACTTCATGAAAAATGCTTCCAATAGAAGCATTTGTTTGTGTAAATCAAACTAACTGCATAATGTTTGGCAACACTATTGGAGTAACTACCACTTAACTTTTAAACAATGTAAAATAGATAATAAACCCAGAAAGCAAGTAATTACAATTACTTTAACTCAGCTTTTAAAATAATCGAATAAGTAGAACTGAAAATAATCCTTACGCAGTTTCTTCAGCGGAAATGACTCATCAAGTTAAAACAGTGTCGTTACATTTTCCTTTTAAATTTGCCGATGTGGCTTTAATACCACACACAATTTCTTTTTTAATTTCTACATCTGAAAGTATTCTTTAAAATAAAGTAATTGGAGGAGATTCATTAAACAGGAAGTATCATCTGACAATTTAATTTGCTTTTCCTGAACTTTTATGATCACTGAAAAATTAGTCAAGTTTATTAATGTAGAGCGACAATAAAAATTTTTTCTAAAAAATTATGAAACAGCTATTATATAATTGAATTATTTTATTCTTTAGTATTAATGAAGCATGAAATTTATATCTTTTTGAAAAATATATAGTTTTCCTCAAAAATTCAAAATATTATTATTTTTTTAATTCCATATACAGAATGGTTTTTTATTCAATAGAGTTAATAATGTAAAAAGTAAAAAAATTAAAAAGCATAAGCAAGCACTTAAATGCATTAATTCATTGTCTTTCAAGGAATAAATATTTTTCTAAATAAATCGATCTATTTTAACTAGTATTTTAGTTTACAATTACAAAATTTCCTTTGAGCTTAAAATATTAAAAAAAAAAATACTGATAAAGCGACTGTCATTTCATTCGTCTGTTTTACTTTCCTTATAGATATTTAACATTTTCTAAAATAACAACTCCAATGACTTCAACCATGAGCCACAACTGTGCTGGAATTCGAATGTATAATTTATTTAAAAAATAAATTAATTAATTAAATTAAAACAAAATATATTGTAAACGCATATAAAAATTCAAGTCCTCATTCCTAATACTAGTAAGAATAAACTAAAATGTGAAAAAAATTAAAAAGTAAATAATAAAAGAAGAAAAACTTTCACCTCATTCCATTTATAGTAAATGAGAAACTTCGAATGCATGTTTTTGGAATAATCAAAGGGATAAGAAGAGAAAAAAAACATTTCAAAATTCTATACTCATTTTTCCATCGCTATAAAATGTTGATAAAAATAATGATCCAAGAGAATATGATATTTCATAAAAATTTTAATGCAACTAATAAATTTCAAGATGATGAAAGTAAATTATGAAAACAAAATTAAAATATCTGAATAATTATAAGGAAAGAGAAATTTATAATTTTAAATATTAATCACACATTAAACAAAATTACACAAATATATATCATTTATTTATAAAATTAAGCATATTTTGATCTTGATTCATTTTAAAAGTTATAGTTTATACCCAACCATTCCTGAAGCAAATTTAAAGCAAGATTTATGAAGATAACTAATATTTAAAATGTCATATATTTGCTTATAAACTATGCAAGTGTATTCATATTAATTAAAATTACTATAAATATCACAAAGTATGTTGTTAAATTAATGTTTGATTTGAAAACTACTGTACCTGTAAAGTAACCATAAAAACTTCATTGTATTTTCAAAAAGTTCCTTACTAAACTGTAATAATTCAACGGTTTTCTTTTTCATCAACAACGCACCATAAATTGAAAAGATTGTTAAAAGTGAAAATAAATTTCAAGTTAAAAAAGTAGAAGATAGTACTCCCTGTGTGTAGAGTATGACAGCTTCTTTAAAATACTACTTTAAAATAGTCTCCCTAAGGTCAGTCTTATCTGACCGACACAAGTGAGTGGACCGCCCTACCATTTACTCATCGACCAAACAGTGATAAGCATAAAATGCAAATATGTTTGATGGGGGTGTGCTCTGTAAGATTCCTAGACATTTTACGTAGATATTTCTTAACTGCTGATGTTTACTTTAGAATGCATCCCAGTTGTTTCGTCAGATTTCAACATTCACAACTATTCTGAAACCAAAGGTCAGATATTCGAATCACACAAATCAGGAAAACTGTACAGTAATATATCGCCAGATTAAAGACAGCTGTCTTATATCAAAAATAAGGAAAATATAATAAATCATCTCTAGCCATACAAGGATAAAAAATGATATTAATGCACGAAACTATAAACTTGTCCACTTTACGCCAATACATGCTGAAAAATCTTGTGATCCATATATAACTTTTACTACTGACCTGTTAATATATATTTCAATAAACAAATATCTAAAAATATATAATAAAGCAGCAGTAATAAAAATGTAGGAAAATGTCGAGTACTTAAAACTGTTTTTGAGGGCAGGATTGCTCTTATATATGTTTATACATATTTTTTTAAAAAACCAGTTTCATAATGCTAGAAAAGACAAATTGATTTCAAAATATTCATTAAGTTCTCAATGTAAATAGGTATCCTTGTGTAATTTTATTAAAAACATTTCTCAAGTATGCTTGTAATGTTAATGCTTTTTTATAAAAATAAAATATCTTGCAAAAAATGTAAGATTTGGATGACCTCATTTAAGATGATCTTTCTTATTGCAAAGTTGTTTGAAATTGTAACTAAATCCGAGCTATTTATTTCGTTAAAATTTGTTATCATAATAATTAGTATATCTAGAGTAAAATAAAAAAATAGTGTGCGACTGTATTATTCAGATGGATTTAATACTAAATTCAAATTGAAAAATGAGGGCTGTCAAAATATAACAAAACTTTTAATCTAAAATTAATAACCCAAAAAGTAATTTTTTAGTAAAAAGGTATATTCATTTTAATATTTAAAATTCTAAATTATTTTGAAATAAATTTAAGTTCTTATATAGCTTTCGAAGTTTAATTCAAATATTAACTTTAATGTTGAATGCGCGCAGCAAGAGAAAAATTGAAATAATATTAGATATTTATGAAAATTATTTGAGTAATTGACGACTGAAGTAATTGTAATCATTTTAAGGGTTTCCTATTCGGTATAGGTTTAGATCCTATGCAAAAGGGATGAGCTTTGATCAGCTTTGTATTTCTTTCGAACGAATCTAAGAATAGTCTGAGGTGTTTACTTACATTATATACCACTAGACAATCACCGATAGCTTATTGTGTGTCTTTAGAGTACAAGCTAAGCGTAAATTTTGCAATCCTTTTAAATGTTTTGTCTTATAAACATTTTAATTTTGAGTGGCTAAAGAACACAAACGTGAATATTTTAGTTATATTATAAATATAAAAAATTTTCAAACACACTTTCGAATATATATTGTCTCATTTTATCTCACTTTACACACACTTTTTAAACATTTCGAACCAGACATGATTTACTCTCTATACATCCTTATTTAGAAATGTAATATGTCTTTACAAACAAAGATAAATGCAAAATTCTTATCATATTGTTTCATAACCAATCAGAATATTAAATTTATATCATCAATAAACATTTTTAAGTTTAAATAATTTATATAAATTATAAATATATATCATTTAATAAATAAAATATATATATAAATATAAATATATATATATATATATATATATATATATATATATTGTGAGGGCGCGCTAGTCAGAGTTACACAAGCGAAAGCGTGGGCGAGGAGGAAAAGGAACGGGAGTTGGTGTGAGGAAGAGGGGTAGCGAAACTCCTACTCCGGGACGATGAGAAATATATGTACCTCAAAATATATATACATATATATGTATCTATAATTTATGTTTGTATTAGTAATTAATGTTTTTCTATGTTATTATCAAATAAAAGTGTTGTCAGGTATTTTGTGTCAGTGAAATATCCTGAAGGCGACATGTTCATGGTATAAAATTGAAGCTCGAAAACATAATGAGAACCACGCCACGTTATGTTACATATACATATATATATATATATATATATATATATATATATATATATATATATATATATATATTTTGAAGGAAGCATACGTTTAAGAGTCTCATCATAATGTTCTATTACCAAATTACAACTATTATTCAAATAAGGTACAGAGTTAAATTCTGATAATACAAATAAATCTGAAAGAATAATTTAAAAATGTAATAAAGCACAAAAAGATATTAATTTTTGTAACAACTGAAAGTATACATATATATATATATATATATATATATATATATATATATATATATATATATATATATATATTAATAATTATGAATGATCGTGAATACTCATGAATGTTTTATGTTTTACTGTTACTTATAAAATTAAAAAATATTAATTTCGTTAAATTATATATTAATATTAATTAAAACAATAATAATAGTTTTCTCAATATTTTTTAATGTATAATTTATATTATGACTAAAATTATGCACTTACTAATAATAAGAATGGAAACACATGCAAAAGTTTTCACAAAAAATAAAGAATGGGAAGAAAACATCGTCAAATCCAGGTTCATTTTTACGACCTTTGATTCAAGATTAAACTGTGATAGAGACGAAAAAAAAATTATTATCATTTAGAGATACAATATTACTAAATCAAGAGATAGAATGTGATAAAAATTTACTTTGGGATAAGTGAAACTTCTTGAAATAATTTTACCATTAATAGATGATTTAATTCATTAACCAAATACTTTGAAAATATGAGATCTTTTCTGCCTACTCTCTCTCGAAGTGAACTAGGTTCATTTAACTAGTTAATTAAAATACCAATTCATCTTAGTGAATGAGAATGTCAGAAAGGTGTGACATTAAAAGGATTTTTTTTTTTTTTTTTTGGAACTAATGACTTCAAATTTTTATGTTTTCAAAGAAAATATGTTAATTGATAGCAACTGAATTCATATTTTATCTTCAGAACGTTTCATCTTATGTTTATAATTTTTACGCAAAAATTCGATATTTCTATTTGTAATTCTAATTAACAAGATCATCATCATTAAATATATATTATTTAAAAAAGAAGAATATTACAATACAGAAAGCACACTGTGCATGTTATTAGTGAGTTATTATGTTAATAAAATGTATAATGCTTTGCAACATACTGACCACACACAACGAATTTAAAATTGAGTTTAAACATTTCATAAATTTTTATCTAATAATTTACTGTCGGCTTCATGAAGCTTTCTCTAAATGAAATTTGAAAAGTCCTATGTATCTCAAAAGTACAATATATTGTAGTTCATGAATATCACTTTAAACAAATAACTTTTTAGAGACATACTGATTTTTTTACGTAATTATCGAAACACTTATATTATCTGTTTCACAAAGATATATGATTAGCTTTTATTATTTGATTACTAGTAAGAAAAATGTTTTTTTTTTTGTTAAATACTTATTTTTATGTTTTATTTTTAATAAATATAAAACATTTATCTGTACGGAAAACTTTATTTAATTTCTAAGCAAATTAATTTCCCTCCTTATTATTTTTTCACAAAGAAAACCTTTGGTCCAAAGTCCTTGCATTTTACAGTTATCTATTTTTAATCACGTTTTCAAAATAATAAATTGCGAGTAATTTTGCCATTTTGATAATCAACAGTTAATTTTAACTTTTGAAAATTTTATTATTTGCATAGTAAATGTATATTTTCACTATATTCACATGTAAATACTAATTTGTAACTCTTTCAGTTATATTTCATATTTTAGCAAATATTATTTTTATATCATCTTTTCTATAATCTCTTACTAAGTTTGTATTTTTCCTACAATTTTTCTTTGATTGGTAACATTCTTATTAAAATAAGAGACCTACCTTTCTTCTAAATATCATTGATTAATTTTGAATTAATGATCATAGATTATTCTCTTTCATACTCCAATTACACACGAATACACCTCTACTACGTTTTTATAACTAGACATTTAATTATTTGAATAGCTGTGTGTCTTAGACTCTTTTTTAAAGCAGTTGCGGTTCAAAATAACAACTATATGCACTGTTCTATGGGCTCAATTCTTACTGATTGATAACATCAAATCAACAAAATTTAATAAAAATATTTACGTAAACCTTTAAAAAATTAACTTAGAATCCTTCTACCTTTCTTTAAAATCCTGAGAGACTCGCTACTCCCAAACAATCTTCCTCATTTTATAAATCCATAAAAGACTCGAAAATAATTTGTCACAAAAATATAACGTTTATAATACTATTTGTTTAATGCACTCAACCGAATTTTTATCTCAACGAGAGAAATAGAACATACAGAAGAGGCTAATCGTGGTTAAAAATTATATCATATTATTGACCATCCGTTTAACTACGTTTTAACTTGATTAAAATGTTTCTTATCTTGAGTTTATTGAATGTTTTCTGGAAGAGAGTTATGTTACAGAATCCTTGAATTTACCGGGACTAAGTTGTAGGAAGCCACTATTTGCGAAGTCTCGGTATCAAACCAAAACCACTACAGAACAATAAAAGATGGATGTTGCGCTTTTAATTTGATCATGCATATCTCTCAAGGTAGATGCTTGGGAATTTTCCAGGGTTCCTTCCTTATGATACAACTTACTCTCTATGAAAAGACCAGCCCTTGTAAGGCGCAAGAACATGTGATGAATGGTCAGATTTCTTACAAAGACTGTTTGGCTATCCACTCCACTGTGTCAAATGAAAATTTTTTCAAGTCCATAACAGATAATTAATTTGTCATATTTCTAATATTCTTAGTTACTTATTTTATGCAGAAAAATACTATTTTTCAACTAACTAAAAGGAGAAATTGAAAAATACACACTCAATATATTATATTTCTTAATGATTCAAATTTATAAAAAAAGTAGTTCACCTGAAGATAAAAAAATGATCTTAAGTATAAAAATTGAAATTATACAACTGCTTAACTGATTTTTAAGTAAAAATTAACGAATAAAATTTGTGCTTCGCAAAAGTTTTTAACAGTACCAGCTGTTAAAATGCTATCATCTGCACAGTTATTTCTAGCTATTTAAATTTTTGTGCAGTTCATATCAATCATTTTTATTTTTCAACACAATCCATTTACTCTTATCCTATTATTTTTATATAATATGTTAAGAATACAACCTGTGTGCAGTCGAGAAACCACAAAACCATCAGCGTAAGCAATCAGTAAGTTACCTTTCAATCTCTTAAATTAGAAACAATTCTCTTTTTTTGCATTATACATTTGTGAATTGTTAACAAATATTATTATCGGTGAAACAAAATTTTTAAATAGTGGCTACTAGTGTTTGCGTCGATGATAGACACGTTTTATTAAATAAGAATTAATGTGATGATAACTAAAAGAAAACACTGATTTTAATGAAACTGCCACGGTATACAATACACAGATTAGCATAACAGAAACAACCAGCTAAACATTAAATGTTCTTAAGGAAAAAAATGGGAAGGGAGAAAAAAGAAATATTGGTAAAATGGAATTTCAGTTTGGTGTAAAAAAAAAACGCTTTGCATGAAACATGATCACCCCAAGCATTAATTTGAAGATATATTACGCTAATCAAGCGAAATGTGAATCATTGCTTTTGCGAAGTAATAAGTGAATCAATGCGTTCTCAGAAATAAGGTAAAGAGTATTAGAACTTTTCTTATATTTCTGAAATTAACGTTAACTCAGCTAATGTTGCTCTATTAGAACTAAAAATGAAAAGTTAAAGAAACGCGGACTGAACAAGCGTTCAGAAGACTATGTCAAACCCAAGAAAATGGCAGAGGTTACTTTGGCGGTACCAACGGTCCCCATAACCACCAGCAATCCTTTTGCTCGGCTTAACTCCGCCCACCTGGGGCCTCAGCAGCTATCAGGCGCGTCGGCAGGTGGTGGATCGCCGAACGTTCTGTAGGAATGACAAGATAGCCTTGAATATAGAATCAGAGGCCGCGAACCAGCTCCCGTAAACCCTGGTGTTATGCGACCCGTGCCTAGGGCTATTTGGCACCGCGGTAATGGTGTCTTAACGGAGCCTCTAGTTGCCTGGCGAACTTCTAGAGCTTTTTTGCCTTGCCTAGTAACTCAGGGAATGCTGGGTGGACTGTTATATTACCTGAGCTTATTAAATGTTATCATGTGGCTGAAAAGACACAAGAAATAACAAACCTTTCTGCATTTGCAGGTGAAGCCTCTGAAGTAGACCTTGCTAAAAAAGACAAGGGAACTCAGAGGCAATCTAGTGAAGGGGCAGCAATGAATCCTTCACAGGAGGTAGAAGTGACCTCCAAACCATATTCTTCTGGTGAAAGTCAGGAAGTTATCGCTAGCATGACTGACTCTCTGACCAGAATCATCTGTGGATCATCAGCGAGGATTGCCTCTGAAATTCTAAGGTGCTCTAGGCAGAAGATACGTTTAATCGTAGGCTTCATAACTGGGCACTATTATTTCAGAAAACACCTCCATAAAATGGGACTGTTTCAGCAAGACCCTATCTGCAGGAAATGTCATGCAAGAGGAAACGGCCAAGCATATCATTTACGAATTACTCTAAGAGGAAGGAGGAGGAAGAGGAACTCCGCCCAGGATGTTGAGCAACACGCAAATACTGATCCTCCAATTGAGGAAAAATCCTCTCCCTACCTCATTGCTAAATATGGTGAAAACCATATAGAATTAATTAAAAATCGGAAAACTAAATTTTCATTTGAATTCGAGGCTAAGACCGCTGGTCGAAACCTCAGGATTTTCGTAAAATCCATTGATGCCCACAGTTTTTCTCACCAAATTATTAGACGAGCAAAAAAACAGAAAATATTCTGATTAAGAGCAAGAACGAGAAGCCAAAAAAGTACGTGATTAGGGGTTTCCAAATCACTACTAAAACAAAATACATCGAAGAAAATTTAAGCTTAATTGGCTTTAAAGTGGCTAGGGTGAGTTAGATGACTCGTCCTAAAAACGGCAAAGCAATGCTCCTCTTCTTAGCGAATATTTTCGTGGCACCAGATGGCGCCACTACGTACGACCTTAAGCCGTTATGCCATGTTTTGTAAGTGACAGTTGAGTACTACAGAGGATCCAAATCGGTGATTCAGTGCTTCAACTGTCAAAAATTCACCCACATTGAAGATATGAGCCATATAGCTTCCAAATGCGTAAAGTGTGCTGGAGCACATAACACTGAAAACTGCCCTTATGATAGAATAGAAAACCCGATATGCACCAGCTGTCAGGGTAACCACCCGGCTAACTATAAAGGTTGCCCAAAACTCACCAAACCAAGAGTAGCAAAAAAATCTACTGACATTACGAGTATTAAGCCCCAGTAAAATCCTAACTTATTAAGACCTGGAGTTATATGCACGAGCTACTTCCCCCCACCCCTACCCCCTCCATCAAACAAACTCCTCAGATCGCTTCTTCAGTGAATACTGGAGACATTTCAGATCTCATACTGCTAATAAATGAAATTAAAGATATTTTTAGAGGAATTCCTATTAAAAAACTATTAAACGAATTCAAAGATATTAAGTCTCCTATGGACAAGTTATTTAAATTAACATCCTACTTTCAGGATATTGAAAAATAAATGTTACTTAACTATTTTAAATATTTTTCTTTAATTATCTCAAATCTAACTTAAATTATTTATTTAATATATTTAACTTCAATATTTAAACTTAAAATTAACGTAAAATTAAAGTCTTTTTTCTTTTCATCTTTAACTCTAGAACTTTTTTCCTTAGCTTCTCCACCTAAATTTTTTTCAACCAATAATATGCCAGTTGGTTTCAGCTATAGGTTACCATCCAGCAGCAATTCCAGTCGAGGGTCAGGTCCTTCGGAACTAGGTACCTCGTAAAATCAGGCGCAGCCAGCCGAAATTGTACAATTATAACTGTAATTGTTAGCTAATATGAACTAATGACGAACTACAGACTCTTAATCAAACATATAAACAAAAGTAAATTTATCAGGGAGCAGAGACTCCCATGGTTTGAACAACAAATTGAGAGATTTCCCAATAACCGAGTGCCAAAAATCTTGTATTGAAGGACCATGTACACCTAAGAAAAGATGGATGGATGATTTTTTGATGGTCCAACCTATATAGGTTCATTAATTGTGTGTGTGTGTGTTTATATATATATATATCAACTCATATATCGACATGACTTGACCATGGTAAACATATAAAAGGAATTTGTTAGTTGATAGATAGCCTGAAATCTTTATATATACAACAAGTTTCGTACACTTATGAATTACAGCGGCAAACTGGTATTTATATTAGTAAAATTTAACATATATTATTAATATTTGAAAACATTTGTTTCTATATTAGATATTTCCCCACTAAGTGTAAACTCTATTGTTATAAAAAATATTAGACGAGAAAAGTTTAAAAAAAATTAAGAAAAGTATAATTTACTTAAAAATTATGATTATCAGTGTAAAAATAAACATTTTATTTCAGATAATCAGAATATTTGGTGACATATATCCTGTAGCATTAACAACTATTAGAAATAGATTAGATTTTTTATTCATCACCAAATTTTCCTCAATGTTTTTCAGATCTCCAATCAATTTTTTCTTGTTTTCCCTTTAATTTCATATTTTTAAGTTCGAACCTCTTCAAATATTTTTTATTGAGTTTAAATCTGATATTTGAGATGGTACTTTTCAAATAATGGGAAATAACTGGACGCTACAGACGTAAGTAAAGCATATTTTCAGAATCGTGATCCTGATTTAAAAAAAAAAAAATATTTGCAAACCCAAATTTTGACCATTTAACTGTTGCACCTTGATACATTTTAATTGTCTTTTAGAAAATGTAAAGAACATGATTCATTTTACCATCAATAAATATAAGATAACTTAGATCTGAGGATATCCCCTCTCTACATAAAACACATCCACTGTCAGGCTTTTATTAATCCAGTTTTTCTTGGATTAAGTTCCTTGTTTTTCCATTTCCGTGCTACTATACTCCCATTGCAACCAAAAATGATGAGTTTACTTTCATAAGTAAATCAATATCATTTCGATAAGATTCGAGCTTATTTAACACTGATTTATCAAAAGAACCTAAGCCTATTATTTTTACTTACAAAACATTTTCGGGAAAAACGCTCTGTAGTAATACAATTAATCCGAGTACTCTTTAAAAAGGTTCACATGAAACTCTGAAGTACAAAATGTTTCATTAAATTCTGCAGAAATTTTCACATGGATTTAATATAAATTTCCAATAGATAAATCTCTGGTTACGGAAGGTAACTTACCTGTGGTCGTTCGTAGCTGATTTTTGATGCGTTTTTCTTTCTCAAAAGGTTTTATTACACACACACACATACAATGCTACAGAATTTAATAAATATATTAATATTTCGACAACGTGCTACTACTGTATTGAAAAATAATTAATTTTCAAGTGTTTTAAGTTGTTTATCTTCAACGATCAATTTAAAAAAAGTAAATAGTAAGAAAATAAATATTAAAACCAAACAATATATTAAATTTCACTCAAGCATAGAACTAAAGCAAACATGCACAATTTAACATATAAATTCATAAAAATACTTCGGAGTAATACTTTTTGTAACATCTTTTTCTCCCGCGCGCGCGCGAAGTCATTCATTTTAATAAAAATATATATAATCCACGCTTTAAAAGGAATTCTTGTTTCTTTAAAAATCTTTTCGACTTTTAGAAGACTTTTATCTATAGTTAATCTAAAAGGCCTATACCACCTTTATATAAACCCCTGTTTTTATTTTTAAGAAATGACGTCGATTCTCTGTTCTGTAATAGTCACACCATACGCGCAACTTTATTATATTAGTAAAATTTCAATTTAAAACTCAAGCTCACCACAGTATATCTAGTTTCTCATTCCTCCTCCGAGAAGAGTCTTGCTTCTCCTTTTAATTCAATTACTTCGCTGTGATTAAGTGCCGGCACATTGATTATAAATAATGCGTTAGTGAAGAGAATAATGAGAGAGAAACAATTACCTTTCTCAAACGGAACCATCGTCTTACCTCTTATCCAACATTGTCCTTAAATGGACAGGATTTAGCTTTTATTTATTTTCGTAATTGCCTAGCGTACTTCATTGTGCTTGCAAAGAAAAAAGGCGCAATTCTCTTAGATTGTCTTGAAAAGTGACTTAGTGAAAAATAAGAATTACTAATAAGATAAAAAAACGTGGTTTTGCCGTCAAAAAAATCGTTTGACAGTACTCGTTACCAAGAACCCTCACTAAAAGTATATTTCTGCACCCTTATAGGTGTTTTCAATCAATGCTTATATTTATCGATGTTTTCATTTATTTAATCATTTATTACATTTATTACTGCATCTGTGTGATATATCAAAAATGTATGAAGACATATAATATAGAGGTGACCAAGCTCCTTGATTGTCCGAGCCATTTTTCAAAATTTGAAATATTTCGCGAGCCGCAATTAAATACGTATGTTAAAGTTATACAAGAAAGGTATTAAAAATTTTTTCAGAAATTATATTTATAAAAACGTATGAATAAAAGTACAAAATATGTGTATTGAATTTAAATATTAAACATTTATTTTACTTTTCTTGATAATTCTTTAAAATTTGGTGAACAATTGATGTGACAGCTGTTCGCAGTTATTCTTTGAGATGCTGGTTAATTAATACTGATTGATATTTGGATTTCACGAATTTTAAAGTGGAATAAAATAATTCACATAAGTGCGTTGTTAAGAATATTGAATAAATTCGACAAGCAGCCTTTTTAAATTCAGCATACTTCGATTCTGGTTCAAATATCCAAAATTCAATAATCGGCGACGACTTATATTTTAATTGTAGTGCTTGATCTTCTTGCATCTCTATTAATTCTAATTCTCCAGATACTTTTTGGGTCATCATTATATTGGAAATGATAAACTTACCTTGTATCATATTAATAAATAACAAATGGATTCAGAAAAAAAAATCAAGAGACGATTTAAAATATTTCAAGTCCTGAAATCTATTTTGAAATTCCGTCAATATTCCATCTAGCTTTTTTATAAACTCTTAAAATTTTTCTTGTTTAATATTGTTTAAAATTTTTTTAATTCGAAGAAAATGACAAAATGTTTTATTTTTAATGTTTTTTTGAATACTTTGTGTAATTTAGTTAGAACACTAAATATACATTGTGAGAGATCAGAGATATTATCTTTCCCCTGCAATTGTAAATGCAGTATTTGCAAATGTTCCATGTGACATCAGTCAAAAGCTTTTAAGTCTTGTAACCCCTCATCATTGTGTAATTCTGAATAGGTTATTTCTTCTTTTAGAAATATAGTTATCGAGTCAAACAAATCTACAAATCGTTTTAATACGTTGTAGTAGATAATCACATCTAACAATGCAAAAGAAATTAATGTCACTTGGAAGTTCATCGTCCTTTTAATTCTTGTAGGAAATTTTTGATTTGTCAATGATTTTTTGCATTGGATCAAATGTAATTTTAAAGTGTGATACTGTTTTCATAACAGCAGGATATTTTAAATATTTTGTAACGAGATATTTTCAGTGAATTATGCAGTGAATCGGTATGAATTGTGAAATTTGACAATAATCTCTAAAAGCCCAATAAGACCGATTTTTTTATCCAGCATTGTCGGAGCTGCATCAGTTGCAATGCTAACAAATTTGTTAAATGGCACATTTCATTATGGAATCTAATGCATGTTTGATATCGACAACAGGGGTTGACTCTTAAAGTTCTATAAATCTAATAATTCTGCTTTAACAACTAACTCAGGTGAAGCAAAACGTATGAAAACTACCAATTGTGGAAGATCTGTGATATCTATCGAATCGTCAAGGGCTAAGCTAAATGCAGTACACAGTTCTTTAAATCATTTTTTTAAATTATATACAAGAGATGTATTAATTGTAGCTATGCGTCATTCGGTTGTGTGACTCGAGATGGGATTTTGCAAAACAACTTTGTGCAATGCTGCATTATTTGGATCTAAATCTTTAAGTACCCTTTTCAAGATTTATTATAAATTCACCCTATACGGGGGATTTGCACGAGTAATATTCCAGGCAATAGCAAAACTAGCTTCAGCCACATGATTAGCTTGATTGCTAAGTGTCCTCAAAATTAACTGTTTATTTAACTCTTTGATTTTAGAAAGTCAAGTTTATTAGATCTTAATTTGGAATTTGGTGGATATTGATTAGAGAACCGAGGACGATTGATTTCCTAACGTAGACGTAAATTGAAAGTTTCACAATTTTTGACGGTAGAATTACAAACACATGATTTTTCGTTATTGTCAATAAAAAAGAAATTTTCTTCCCACTCATTATCAAAACTTCTATTTTCTTCCTCGTATTTTTTATTTTCGTTCTTTCATCATACTTTTAAAAGAACTGGAAATAAAGAAATTTAGAAAATACAGTTTTGTGTTGTTAAAACACTGACAACACCGTGTTAGATACTATGTAACAAAAAAATTAAGGATTAACTAAAAATTGTAGATTACAAAATATATTCGTAGCAAGAGTGATACAAATTATTTGCTCAAGAGCACAATGTCAACTGTCCGTTGCAATGAAAGTTAACAAATACAAAATCGGTCGATTTTCTCACTGTTTTATGTTCGCTCGCGCAGTTTTCGACGAGTCATATTATTCTTAACTTGGACAGCACAATGAAATTTGTGCTAAACTTTATACTTAGTCTTTCATAATTGTAGTTAGTAATTTAAAAGACATTCTGAAACACATACGGAACGATAGTGATTTTTTAAAATATAACAACACAAAAAGGGAAAAGGAACTCGTATACATTTATCGAACCACAAATAATCCTACAAAGAGCCGCAATTTGGCCACCCCTGATATAACATTTTATTTTTTTTTTTCGCATATAAACATGCCTAGTGTAGTTTACTTAAATGAAATCAAAATGTTTGTATAAATATATTTAACGAGTGTTAAATTAGAAATTAAAAAATATCTTCAAGTAAGGTTGATCGAAATTTAACCCTCTAACAACACAATTATATCACTGAAGCGAAAATATATCTGTTCAGAATTTCTGCACTTGATTTATATACGTTTTATCTTTTGGAAAAGTAGTTATATAAACGATATTTGTACATTTTTAGTTAGAATTTTTACAAAAAACAAAAATAGCAAGCATATGTATTCAGTTGTACATAGAAAGTTATTCTGCACCAATTGTACTAGTAATACCGTTTTACTATTCTTTACATGTAAAATGTAAGTTTTTCCAGAAAATTTTATTACAAAAACCCAATGAATACTTAAAAATGGAAGAATGAAAAAAAATAAATACTGCTAACTAGATTCCATCATAATACGTTTTCTTCAATTGTATTGAAAAATTGGTTTCTTCCACTAAAATGTAATTTGGGTAGCAATAGCACATTAACTAGCAAAAAAAATACTAAAATACAAAGAAACTAATTTTTTGTATTATTGAGGTGCTGTCACAATAAATTTCTGGTTTAGATAGTTACAATTTGAATCAGATTTAAAAAATAATTCCTAACTACTAAAAAGCATGACTATTTGCACACTTACTATTCAAGAATAAAATTGGAAGTGAGTAGTTGGAAGGCAAAATTTTTATATGTATAAATCAGATTGTATATAAATTGCAAAGTTATAGGTGGAAATTCACTCCATGTGTTTAAATTCCATTAATTTAAATTTAGAAAAATTGAGCACTTAACACAAAGCATTCATTACATCCAGTTTTTGAAATAAGTTTGAATACGAATTTTTTTTAAAAAAAACATATTTGTTGTGGAAACTTTAGGGAGAGAAAAAAACATCCTAATAACAATTTAGGAAAAATAAAATTTTTAACAAGTACTTTAAACTATAAATTACATAAAATATAGGTAATTTTTGAGAGAATTCGGTTAAAAATGTCAATAACTCAAAATGTGTATACATAACTTAGGCACTTATAATTGATTATCAAAATGGAAACACTCCAAAAAGTCATGGCAGTGTAAGAATTACATTTCTAGAATCACGTTTGAAGTTTAAAGGAAATACTGCACCCTTTTACATTATTTGGAATAGATTTTATAAAAATTAGAGTAGATTTAAGTTAAACTCTGTAACAATATTAACCATAACAATACTGAAATCTATGAGGGTTAAATGAAATAATTTTTACTTTATATTTTTCAATTCTGACATATTAAAAACATTTTCCTGTTTAGTACTTTTTTAAAAAAGCTGCCAGAAATATAGACCATTTCTCCATCAAAACGTTTACAGGGTGTACCATGCATGGAAATAGATCTATGTCGTACCAAAATATGCCATATCCCACCATAAATCAATCTGTTAAACAAAGACAACAGTTGAAATAGGTAAAATTCAGTCGAAAAAAAGGAAACTTGACTTTACCTTTTACCAGATTATCCAACATGTGATGTAGTGGCCTCTTAAGTTACTAAATGGTCATAATTGTCTGGGGAAGCATCTTCACCACCTTTGGAATTTTTGTTCAACTTTCTTACCCAACCTGAAATCTTATAGAAAATATGAACAGAGCCCATTTTTGTTGCAGTAGGGCACTTCTTGGCTACGACAAGATCTAATATTGGTGTGCAAAAAACTGCCTTAAGCCTTTTTCGCTTTGCATTTTTTTAAGGATTTCACTGTACAAACTTCCTGTCGTATTTAACAAATGCTGTATAATGCCATTGGAAATAAAATAATCTTTTAAAAACACACTATATTACTATTAGGTCTTTCATTTAAATAAATAGAATGTAAACTAGTGAGCATAATTTGAGAGAAAGACAAAATGGTCAAATGTAAAAAGAAAAAAAAACTAATAATAAAAATACTTGGTGTTTTTCTTCAAATAAAGTACTGCACACACATTCTAAGCAATCAAATAGTCCAAAATTTAAAGTAATTTAACAACTTTTTAAACACTAATATTTAAGATAATTTGACTTTTAATCAATTAAAAGCAATTTTAGAATAGGAATTGTCTTAAATTTATCATTTGTGTGGCTCACTTATTGTTGATGCATCAATTTGCAGTTGATGGTAGCAATTTTTTATAGCATTGTTTTGGAATCCAAAAAATAACTGCCAATTTTAAAATTATCTCTTGCATAAATATAACTCTAAGAATATATGTTTATATCAAGTATGCACACATATTCATAGACATGAAATTCTTAACTCCAGGAGAATCTAATGACTGATTAAAAATTACCCAGCCAACAAAATTGCTAAAGCATTCTTCACAAAAAAATTGTCTACACATGCTGCATTATGTAAACAAACACAGCACCAATTTCAAATAGGCAAGAGACAACTAGAATAATTTATACCAACACACTTAGTTAATAAGATACATAAAGTGCAAAAATTGCGAATTATTTATAAAAGCACTGCTAATAAGTCATTTTGCTGAACCTCATCACTGAAGCAGTGTCTAAGACATTATACAGCGTTTTAAACCTTTCAGATTTTTACAAGTCCGCAGCTAACAACTTTACTATCCTAAAGCTAACTAAAACAATACTCTTTTATAAGAAATAAAAAAAAATTAAGTGAATGTGTAAAATTTTTAACTGAACAAACTACAAGTTTAACTCACTGAAAAACAATCTTTTTTTTTTTTCTATTTAAGATACAATGTACCAAATACAAAATGCATATATACTTTACAGAAGAGAATTTGAAAAATAGAATTTATTAATAAATATATAGTCTTAGCAATAAATGATATTTATTTTATTAAAATTAGAACATATGTATGTCATTACAGATTTCCATTTAAATGTTCATAATTTAAGAAATTTCAAAAATAAACATTGGACACTTATCTGGTAAACTAGTAACACTTAATTCTGCTATTTTGGCACAAACTTAATAAACAGCACACAGAAAATTTTCGCACGGGGTACAATAACATTGAAATGCTACATTACAAAAATGTTTTACAAGTTATATTGAAACATCTACAACATTATAAGGGATATGAAAATAATGGGTATATTTCACAGGTATATAAAGAAAAAATTCAACAAATTTAAAAACTAAATTCTTCTTTAAAACTAAGTTGCAAACACAGAGTATTTCATTACAAACATCATGCTTAGAAAAGTATTAAATCTAAAAAATTGCTCACCCAATAAGTTTATGTAAGATTGGTCATTTCTACTAATTGCATTGACTTGACACAATTAAAAATCAGTAAATACTGATTATGCCTCTAGTGAGAGAACGGACACTTTAAAATAGGCAGTATTTGCAGTGCCTCATAATTTTAACACGGGAAAGTACGTTTTATAGCACAAGACTGTTTTAAAATGAGTTGCATTTCTTTGCAAACTGTTTTAATTGCATATAATATGTTACAAAGTATGAATTAAGAGTATAAAAATGTTTTGGGTATTATGTGGTACAGTTACAGTTTACAAAACTTCAATTTCTTTTAAAATCGATTTTAGTTTCAATGAAAATTGTGCAAAGATTCATCTGAAAAAATCATGATACAAGTATCTATACTAAGAAATAATTAAACTTATTAAAATTAAAAAATTTTAAGAAATTCACGAGAAAGGGAATTTTTTATACAAATATTATGGTGTCTGACATAATAAAGTTAGTTTCAAAAGATATGAATCAATGAACTCAATTTCTGTATATGCTTAAAATTCTTTAAGTGTGAAAAAGACAAATTCAATTTAAAATTACTTTATTCGAAAATAATGCATAACTTGAGAAAAGGTACATATTCCATCAATAGCTGTAAAATACAAATATTGCTCATAAAGAATTAAAAAAATTGGTTTGCACAACACTAGACTGAAAATACGAGAATAACACTGATGGAACAAGGTACAACAAAGCACATTTTGATGGTTACTTGTGTTCAAGAAAAGTCTCATTTAAAAATAAATCATTTCACAAAAATATTGAGTGATGAAGTTAATATATTTGCATGCGCAAAAAAATACATTGCATAATAGATGTGCATTTAAGTTATAAGGCAACTTTTAAAATTTGTATCAATTACATATAAATTGTAATTAAGACATAAGGATAAAGTTCATTCAAATTCAATAACACTATGTCTAATCAATGCCCAATAGTTACATTTTATATTCAATTAAAACCATCATACTTAAGAAATAGCATTATACAGAAATATCCACATCTTTCAAGCTCCATTATGCTTTATAAAATATTAGAACCATCATTGCATAGGATAAATAGTTATTGAACTGTGCCATTCATATTGTGCTTCACATAAACCAAACTTTTCAAAAACTAATATCAAATAGATAGTAATTAAAATAATTCAAAATAATTAAATCCATTATAAAAAATAAATAACACAAATTGCTTAGCAATTTCACTGTTCCATTGTAAGAATAATCTTGTTTGATATACACATAATGTTAAACTATTTGAAACATTTAATGCTATTCAGAAAAAATTATTTTCACAAAGTTTACATTTTAAAGTGTGAAAATAACTTTTTCAAAACCAACTTTAAATGGTTTCAGCCATTAGTTCATCTATTGTTTTGTTTTGTATTGATAGAAAAATTTTTTAGGTTCACAAAACCTCATCTGAATAAATATACCTATAACTCCAAATGCCAAGAGTGTATAAAGTACAATAGCTAGAAAGACATTGAAATTAAGTTCAGTTGATAATGCATGATTGTGTTCAAAAACATCTATGTCAAAACAGCAATAGCCTTAAAATACATTCTTCAAAATTAAAATTAATTTTCACACAATACTAAAGTGAAAACATGAGCATCAAATAACCCAACAGTAAACAATAATGCTAGTTTTCATGGCATGGTAACTGCTTCATTTTTCAGCAGTTAAGATAAAAAGGAAAACAAAATCCTTTGGTAACAAGTCTTTGCATGGTAGATTTGCATTTAAAGTACAAACTTTCCATTGCAAACATGAAGAACAGCCACAACTTGACAGATCTCGTTCCATAAGAACACAAGATAGGACCTCATTAGTTCACAATCCAAGGAGCAGCAACAAAAGGGAGGAATATTTAGTGGCCCCTAAGTAGCTAACACATCTTTCACATTAGTAAAACAGCTGCAGTGGAAGACTTCTGCTAGTCGTTTTTTCCCTTTCTTTTTATTTTCCCTTAAGCGTGGAAAAAATAATGATACACTGACAGGGGACTTTAAACAAATGATACAGATGATAGGAAGATAATATTAGCAAATAAACATAAGTTTTGATCACAAGTCAGATTAGCTTCATACAGAAGACTAAGAATAAGTGACGCAAATTCTCTTCAGAATGCTGAGGTCCTCTGCTACTGCTCAATTTTATATACCATGATTTTAAAGTAAAATACACTTTGCCTTCTTTTTTCTTTTTACCTAAAAAAGAATTATGTAAAATATTAAATTTTAAAGTTACTTAAATAAATTTTTTCATGTATTGAATTAATTGTAGAAATCATTTACCTTAGTGATTATTTACAAATTAAACTGAGCAAATAATATTTTTTGGTTCTGAAACTTTGATTTTTCCGATATGTTAATAAACAGTTCTTTCTCAAAATATTTTAATTAATTATTAATAGATATGAAAAATAGGATGAATAAAAGATACAAATAAAAATGTATTCACACAGCCTTTTTATAAGAAACTTAGGCTTCATTAGAATTTTGTAATTAAGTAATTTTTTGTATGTTCATATAAATACTGCATATTGTATGTGTATCAATTAATAACTATTTTATATAATAAAAACTGCTAATACACTGCTGGACACTAATTATAACACTATAAAAAATAAAAAGAAGTTTATTGCATATAAACAAGAAGGTACAAGGACAAAACTCGTGACATGCACATTAAAATTTATGTTTAACTGCTTCTTATAAAAAATAAAGTAGTAACGAAAATCGATAAAAACTTTGTAAAAATATAATCTTTTCAAAATGCTGCTATCTATGTTAAGTTTAATTGTAATTTAGTCTATGACTAGAACATATCTCAGGTGGTCATTAAAATAAAATATGAAATACAAGATAAAGTGTGGACAAATGTGTTAAGAATTAAAGGCTTTACTAAATTTTATAATTTAGAAGTGATTCATAGAGAAAAAGATATTTTGTGTGTCGTTTTAGAACATTTAATCTGTCTATACTCATTATTTTAAAGTCACTAAATTAGAGCATACTTCAAAAAACAAATATATACTATTTTATGCCATTGAAATTAATAAGCTACTAATTATAATTACAGAGAGAATCTATCCTCTGTGATAAAAAACAAAATGTTTAAAAATTAAGGAAAAAATTTTTTTTCGTTTGCTTACATTTATGGTAACAATTACAATACAAAAAAATTTAATAACTGAAGGTCTGCTTCTAAAATTGAGAGATTGCATTTGTGGAAGCATAATTTTATAGTTTTCAATCTGCTGCAGATTGATATATGAAAAGGTAAATTTTAAATAAAATAGAAAAACGATCAAATAAATATTGAGTTTACTTTATAAATGTTTGTTCTACTCATTCACACAAAAAATTTAAGAATTTCACCAAAAGGAAAAATTATGCTGCCAACTAACTTCAATATAAATTAGTTATTCATGTTTAGCTTGTTCCTAAGGTAATTCTTTTCACCAAAACAAGAAGCTGAATTAAGCATGTATCAATTCAAAAAGCAACCTAAACATTGTTCTCAAATATCTGCTTGTAAATCAACAGAAAATTTTTAAGGTATAGAAAGCAGACATAGAAGAGGGAAGATTTAAATTAAAATAACAAACCTTGCCACTAACTTCACATCATTACTCATTCAAGAACAATTTGGCAATGACTACATTAATCTAACATGAGAGTTGTCATAAACAGCATTTGAGCACCTACCATTCAGATGGATTGTTAGATTGCTTTCCTGGAAAACTGATGAGTCATGAAACTTTCACCCTGAAGAACATGGTGTTACCACTGTGTAGCTTATTCACAAGTATGCTCAACATACTCAATAAACAACACAATGCACCATGGGAATTACTTGATAATGCTGATATAAAAATTATTCCAGAATATTTTTCTCAAAAAGAAATCTTGATTTATCTTTTCACACCAAATTATTTAGCTCATTATATCTGTATCAGTCAGGATCCACAATTTAAAATAAAATGAGCAACTACAAAGAACTGTACCCACCAACATGCCAGTAAAATTCAACTGATATTTACCTTGAAGAATCCAGTTTAAAATACAGAAGTGTTTAAATACTCATGGCTTTAATAAGATGCAACATTTATACTGATCACATATTCTGGAGGGATATGATTGCTCAAGTGATCAGAGAATCTTTAACAATGGATTTGAAATTAGTTGAAAACCAGGTACCAACTTATTATTCAACATTACTAAAATGTAAAGTTTATATATATATATATATATATATATAT
Source organism: Latrodectus hesperus (assembly GCA_037975125.1). Taxonomy (NCBI): domain Eukaryota; kingdom Metazoa; phylum Arthropoda; class Arachnida; order Araneae; family Theridiidae; genus Latrodectus; species Latrodectus hesperus. The sequence goes on from CM075854.1 coordinate 22,470,792, forward strand.
ATATATATATATATATATATATATATATATATATATATACACATACATATACATACACACACATGATTTTTCGGTCTAAAAAGCATAATACCCCATTAAATAAAAGGCATAATTGTTAAATTCCCCTAGTTAAGAATGAAGAAAAGTAGTAAATAGCAAATGCAATTTAAAAGATGTAAACTAGTGATATTAGTAAACATTAAAACTTTGAATGCCTTTAATAAAAGATAAACAGTAGATTAATACAGGTTGTACGAATTATAGATTGTTTTTTTTAAAAAAAAACTTCAGTATCAAAAATTCTGCTAAAAAATATCAAACTTATAATACAACTTCTACATACCTGCCAACTTTCGGAAAAGTATTTCAGTAAAACTTTTCAGTTTTAATCCGTGTGACTAAAGAACAAAATTATACCTCTAACATTTCTTTTCCCCCAACTATTGTTTTTTAAGCTAGAGCCTTCATCTCCCCCCTCCCTCGATAGGAAAAGGGTTTGACATGTGCATTTTCAGACCACACGGAGCCTCTGCGACCACAGAGAGTCCGGGAAGTTATTTCTGACAGATGGGTTGAATGGGGTGCCAATTTCCGTTTCTCATCATGGCTAACGAGAAAATATCGCCATTATGTGCTAAGTTATAAAAAAAAATTTCTAAACTTTGCCCAGAAGAACCGAAACGCGTAAAATAATTCATGCTATTAGTAAAAGCGTAAAATTTACGCACGATGTGTAAAAGTTGGCAGGTCTGCTACTATGTATGACCCGATTTCACATCTTATCCACAAAAGAGAAAGGCTAATATCATAAAGAATCAAGTTAAAAACAAACTTGAAAACCATTCAGATGATCTAGTAATATATGTTTCCAAAATATAGGTTCAGATAAGCCTTTACATTAATCCACTAAAATAATAAGCATGTTTTTCAAAACAGTAAGAAAATATTGATAGAAATGGTAGTCTCAAGCATATAAGTTCTTGAAAAGTATGCTTAAAAAATTTAAGTATCAAGTAAGTATTTTGTTTTACTTTAAATTTTACCACAGTTTATAAATATTGTAATTATAAGTCTTATTTTGTAGAAAAAGAAAGATATAGCTTTAATAAAAAAAATTGCTGTATTCTTTATCTTAATTCATTATAAATCAAGTGTGCCTCACACATGAAAATTATTTGCATTCACAATTTAAGACTACTAAATTCGATTGGTGATTTAAAAGAAATTAATTTGTATCATTTTCTTAATTTTTTTCACACAAATTTTTCCAGTTTATTATTTAGAAATAATTTTAGTGAATAAAAAGGCATCTTAAAAATTAAATGTATACCTGTAAAGCTGCTCTAGTTGCAGTTTCAAACACTTCTCTAACACCTTCCTTAGTCTTGGCTGAACACTCTAAATAACCATATGCATTAATTTTTTCGGCCATTGAGCGACCTTCTTCTGGTGTCACCGGTTTTTGTTTCATCTTCGCTAATTCGCAGATTGTGTGGGAATCATTTCTCAAATCCTACAAGATCAAAACAAAAGGTACATTAAAAAATAATTCTATTAAAACAAATTTAAGATTTAATGTTTATGTGATTATTAATGTATGAATAGTACTTTAAAACAAGTGACTATCTAATGAGATAATAAACATCTTTATTTACTCCTGGGTAAGACTTCTTTAAAGTCTAAAACACAAGGAAAATGTAAAAATACTAAAAGATAAAAAGTTTTAATTTTTATCATGTCACAAGCTTTCAAATATATTAGATGAATGATGTAATTAAAAGAACAATTTAATGCTCATTAAACTATATGTAAAGAGATCTATAAACAGAAAATAGATCAGTATACATCTATAAATAGTAAAATATATAAAGTGTTTGAAAATATCTATCTATATATAGTGTTTGAAAAACTATTCTTACATAATGTTTCCAAGTGTAAAATTTTTAATTGCCAAAACCATGATTCAGATAATACATTACACTGAATATTCATAGCTAATAATATTCATAATATGAATATAAAAAAATTAATTTGAAACAAAAATTTTTCAGATGGAGAACGCATTAAAAATAAATAAATTTTCAAAACAGTATAATCAAATATATGCATTTGTTAATTAGTACATACATTTATCTAATTATTATAATTTTAAAAACTTTCCAAAGATGTTGAAAAAGTAATTTACACTAAAAATAAATGAACAGAGCAATGTCTTTAATAGCAAATTCAGAAATTTTGTAAAATTATTAATTTCTCACAGAAATTTTTAAATTGCAGTTTAAAATTTTAAACACAAGGTAAATAAATGGTTTCTTACATGAAAAATATGAAATGAATATTTTCAAATATTTTAACTACAGAAGAAATTAAGATTTAAAAATTTTATCTTAGTTTTGAGAAAAACTGGATTTTTTTATAGCACATTATGGATATGTTTATCACTGAATCAATACCTACATTGAAAGGTACTCATTATACAAATGAGGCATTTGCAGTATTCCATTTTTCATGCATAAGTATATATAACGAACACCTGCTTGATTTGTCAGTACACTTTCATATAAATAATTTATTCAATTAGTGTGCATAGATGGGTTATATTAGAAATTTAACAGGGACTCCTATAAAAAATTTACTGAATGACAAATTTCTCATTGCATTAATGAAATATATCTATTATTCAGAAAACAAAATTTATTATATTTAAAAATAAGCAATAGAATAAACACAAACTGTCAATAAGCCAATGGTTAACTTTATTCAGTAGAAGAACAAATAATTTAGAACATTAAATTTTTTGCCAGCTATTCACAGACCTTATGTTGTTAAGTAAACTTTTATTTATTGATTATTTGTTAAAAAAAAAATTTTTTTATCATTAAAATCTATATTAAATTAAATTTTTGCTCCAATCAATTTTTTTGTATAAATGTAATTTGTGAAGTTAATTTTTTAATTCTATTTTCACAATCAGTTATATTTTTTATTTCCTGTGTGTGTGATGTATTTTTTATTCTCCCCCATTTCAATACACTGTAAATATCAGTACAGACTAAATTTAAATGCTTTAAATTGGAAAATAAATTTCTTCAGCTTTTCCTGCTTCTATACTCCTGTAAAACAAAAGTTTTCATGATTTTAGTCTACCATTATAATTACCTCCACACTCCATAATCACAGAAAAATACCTCATTCTTTACTGATGAAGTTTGCCAAAATATTTGCATGAAATAAATTTTTGTATTAACTTACGTGATACCTAAATTGGAATAATTTTTAATCAATTTTTCTTAGCATGAATTATATACAATTTTGTTATAGATTTATTTTCAGCCTCCAGATTATAGGTGAATCTATTAAACCATAATCAAATTTTTTCTTTCCATTTTACTTACATTCTGCTAGATCTCACTATAAGATCTCAGTTTATTAAAACAAGCAAAGGCCAAAATAATAAATAATCTCTATTCCATTTATAACCTAACTCATAAAAATTAAAAAATGCAAAAATTTTTGCTTTTTACAATAATTAAAACCCATAGCTGTTAAACTTTTCATATAATTTTGATCTTAATGAACCTATAAAAAATTTAGATTACAGAACATTAACTGATTTATTTTCAAAAATAATGTTAAATTTAATAGTTTATACCTTTTTATTCCCAACAAGAATGATGGGGACATTGGGGCAAAAATGCCGAACTTCAGGTGTCCATTTCTCAGGAATATTCTCCAAAGAGTCTGGAGAGTCAATACTAAAACACATAAGGATTACATCTGTATCTGGATATGACAACGGCCGCAATCGATCATAATCTTCTTGACCAGCAGTATCCCACAAGGCTAATTCAACCTAATAATGAAGAGAAATACAAGAATATATTTATAAAAAATAAAGATATCACATTATTTTGAACTAAATCAAGACACGTGATGTGCATAGAAACTAATCTTAAAATGAAAAATTGCAAACTTTATAATAAAATTGCAACAAATATTACTGTAAAATTATTAATAATAATTTCTGTTACAATTGTGCACAAATGATTCGATTAATATTCCAGGGAATAATTTGGCCTCCTTAATTGCCCAATATGAATCTTGTAGAACATTAATGGAGCACAATCAATACGTCAATTTTTGAGCAAAATCACATAACAGCTATACTTTCCCAACTATGTTTGACTATAAGGGCAGAATGGCTAAGTATTTCTGCATGGGACTTCCAACAACTTGTTTAATCTACCCCAGGCAGAGCTGCTTTATTTTGCCAAGCATAAGGAGAACCGACAACATATTAGGAGGTATATTATGATATTCATCATCTTAATATACGTATATATATGATAAAAATAACTACTTAGCATTTCATAATTCTATAAATGCAGTAAATTTTATATTACTTGTGAAATTCAGTAGTAGTTATTGCAGACAATGAGCCACTAATCACTCATTTGTTCATGATTTACTTCTTCAGAAAATCACTATTTTTTGCATTGAGACTCTTGATTTAATAGAAATTTAAAGCTTTTAGGAATTTACACTTCAGACCAATGAATAGCATAATCCATTTACAAATATAGTCAGAGAGGTTTACCCTATCTAGCATTTGAACTAAATATCTCTAGCAAGAGGACATAAGCCTCTAGTCCCAAAATCTAAATTTCAAGTATTCTACTTATACATTTTATCAAATGTTAAAGTGCATTACATGAATTCTTTTAATGTTTACACCAGGAACCATTACTGCAATAAATTAAATTAATGAAATCTAAAAGCAGATTGTTCAGCTTTCTGAAAATTAGGTTTGTAAATATTCAGAATACTAAGAATAAAAAGCTAAATTTTTAAATAAATCAAAACTTACATAAAAGTTAATTAAATGCTCAATTCTTTTATCAAAATGCTCAGATATTAGATACAAAATAAAACATTTTTATTAAAAAGGTATAAATTTATTTACTAAAACAATGGCAATATTTTAAACTTTAAAAAATACAAAAATAAAGAAAAATTACTTGTTTCCCATCCACTTCAATATCTGCCACGTAATTTTCAAAAACTGTTGGCACATAGACTTCTGGGAACTGATCTTTACTGAAGACAATCAAGAGACAAGTTTTACCACATGCACCATCCCCGACGATGACCAGCTTTTTTCGAATGGCAGCCATCTAATTAACAATTTACCATTAGTAATGCTAAAATATATATTTCTTAATAGATAAGATACTAAAAATTTTATATAGAGAGAAATATATAGAGAGAAATACTAAAATATGCTACATGTAATTACAATTAGAAACTTAATGACCAATCTAGATAGTTTTACAGTATTAAAACAAATTAAAAATTTCCAAAAGCTTTCTTAAAAAAATTGTTTCAAAACAAAAATTTAATAATTACTTAATAAAAATATCCTAAATAAATCTAAGTTGGAAGATTTGTTATCTTGGAATCAACAAATTAATTTTATTTAAAACAATAAAAACAGCTATAATTTAGTAATGCTGAATTATGGAATGTAGTTAGAAAAGAATTCATTGCTTGTCATATTATTTAGCATAAATTTTTTTAGTTATTGAAAAAAATATTAGATCCGTTTGCAGAAAAAAGAACTAAAAAAATTATCATAACTTTATTCAAAATATTTTTTTAACAACTGTACATTACAGTGATTATTTTATAGAAATGTAATATAATATTTGCTTCCATTACATTTTGAAAAACCATTAGCACTGAAATAATTTGGAAAATTTCACTTTAATAAGAAAAGTAATGTTGCTTCATTCGTTTCTAAACACTTTTTTTTAAAATACAATCTTATAATGGATCACAATATTTCATAAGGTGAAAGAAGGGAAAAATAATTATAAAAAAAATAGCTTTAAAATATTTTGGAACTTTTACTTTAAATTTAAATTAAGACTAATTCAGGCACAAAAATATTATACAACTTATTCTAAAATATCAAGATATATATGTTTGGGTTACAGTGATAAAAGTGTTAATAAGTGATACTATTAAGAATTTCATTTTACAAATAACAACAGAAACTAAAACATTTAAGAACATTTCATATTTCTACAAAAACTGGAAGAAATCATCCAGAGAAACAAAATTTCTGTTTTTTTTAAGAATTAACATGTGTGAACATAATTTTCTCCAACTAGTTCCTCACATAACAAATTTAAATTCATTACTTTATCTTTTTCTTACTATTTATTGTCTAAAAAAGTAATTTGTAAAAATATTTGAACTTTTAAAAAATAGGAAATCAAGGATTTTTATTATTTTGATTTTATATAAGAATATTCTTGTATGGCTCATTTTAGGAATATATGACAGATAACTGTTTTTCATCTAGTAATATTAAGCTGAGTCTGCTTAAGTTAATATGAAAGGCCAAAGAAAGTAATAAAGCTCTTAACTATTCTTCAAAAAATTTCACTGAGAAAAAACTACAAAACAAATTATGAAATTCTAAAAGTAAATATTTTCCACAAAAATTTCATAAAAAGTAAGAAAATATTAAACCTTATTATAAACAACTCCAAAACTGAAAAGTTTGTCAGCGAAGTTAAAAAATTTATAAGGGGCATTACACCCAATGACTTGTATTCCTTTGTTCATGTATAGAGAAATTTATCTTTTCTATAACATTTACCTTTCCAGTCGAAAAATTTCAAACTTTTCAAAGTTTTTTAATGTTTTCTTATTTTTACTCAATTTGTAATTTACATATCCAATAAAAATAAACATACCAAATAAAACACATTACTAAGCATTTTTTTACAGATAGAACTCCAATCAAAAGATGAAATAAAAATCAAAATTTTAAAATCCATAATATTTTTTTATACTTAGGTTACAGCATCAAACACTAATGGATTTCTCCCCAAGGTCTAATGTAACCAAGATATATAATTTAAAGTGGATATGGCACAATTACATCAACAAACAAGGTGAACATCTAATAGAACAGAAACAGGGCACAGGGCACTTTAACAATTTAGCCACCAGTTCATATAATAGAAAAAGAATTTTATAGTACATAAAAAAGAAATTTTATGTAAGAATTAAAAAAAAAAAGAATTTTATAGTACATAGTAAAATTCTACGAAATTTAATGGATTTTTAACATAATAAATCAATATTAAAAATCTAATAGAAAGAATTTAAAAAAACATTTGTTACTTTGTTTCAAAAAAAGTAGAATATTGGATTCTTAAAAAGACAAGATACTCCCTACCGCTGCATACGCAATAAAGCTTCAAATGAAATATGTAATGAATGTGTATGAAATATGCATGTTCTAAAACATATAAAAATTAATATTTACTTCTTAACCCACATAAACCATAATATTTTATTTCATTTGTGTAACTATATTTCCTAACATACTTACATCTACCTAAAAAAAGCTTTAATGCTAATGAATAATATAATATTATGTAATTAAAATATTATTGAAAAAGGAAATATTTAAGGTAATCACCTGCGCTTGGATATTTGAAAAATAAAATTTAATGAATTTATTCTGAATCTATAGAGCTGCGAAATACTAAATTATAATCGATATTTTATTAGATTTAATAATACTTTTTGAAATCAGCATAAAAATTTTAAAATTTGACAACTAATTAGAAAAGAAATGCAAATAGAAAAGCGAAAAATTACCATCTATGGTGTAAGGATTAAATTATTAAAAATAGGTTTTAAATTAATGGATACTACTGATTAATTTATTTGAAATAAAAAATATATAAAAAGTAATATTCTTATTTTATAATTAATGTATTTTCTTCAATTATTCAGAAAAAATCAACATTTCTGTTTTTTAAGTATTATGCAGAAGAAAAAATATTTTCAATTATAACAAATAAAAAAATTTTCATATAAAATATTTATTGTTGTTTGATATTTATCTTTCAGTTGCACAGATAACTAGATCTCATAAATATTAGTTCTAGATGACACAATTGTCAGTAAAAAAGGCAGAATTTACCCATGGTGGCAGAATATTTAGTGGGGGTAGTCTCCCCTTTTTGCTGGCAATTTGCTTATGTGGGGTAGTGCTTCTAAAGAGAACCAGGATAGTTTACAACTCTTAATTTTGTACCCTAAAAGAACATAAATGTTGATGCCTAAAAATTGGTTTGAGTGTAAATCAAGATAAGAGCCCATGTCAGTTCTTCATCTCCCACCTAGAATGATATATAAAGATGATACCACTAAAATTGGGAGAAAACGAGCAATGCATTTGAATAACAGAGCGATTAGAAAATTGTTTAAAAATGTCTGACTTAAGATGGGGATATGATAGATACATTGCTCACTAATTACAAATTATCTGTCAAACTAATTATTGGTTATTGTTACAAGATCCTCATCTTGGTTCAAGAGAATAAAGCTCAGGTCCTTGAAGTCTACCACAACTGCGCATTATACATCATTACTGAGGCAGTGAGATTTGTTAAATGCAACTTTTAACTAATTTAGAACCCATTCATGATTCTGAGACGAAAAAAGCAATCCTACGATAATAGAAACCTGTATTTGTCTAACTTTTTAAAGGAACTAGGACAATGAAATTTTTAGATATCTTAAAACTCAAATTTTGATTTTTATCCAGACTCTGAGATAATCTGAATCAGACTCTGAGATAATCTTTGGAATTGAGATGAAATTATCTAACTTTACTTCCTTTATCTTGTCCATTGAACTTTTTGAAGGAATACAAATCTTAATCTTATACAAAGAGTAGTTAAAAATGAAATAAGCAATTCACAATTAAGGTCTATTGCAAAGGAAACTACTGAGGTTTGCTACACTCAAAACGAGGCTGTGTATGTTTACACTAATGGTTCTATGCTAAAGAGCAAACTGTGATAAAGTTGGAAACTGATCTATAGCACAAATTTTTTATAGTTTAATTTACCAATGGGTCCTTAATTATAGCCTTTAATGCTGAAATTGAAGTCCTGGCTCAACAACAGTCAAGTCATAGCCTTTCTTTTAGAAGGCAATTATATTGTTTGATACAAAGATTGCACTTCAAGTCCAATTTTAAATGAAAGTAGTTCTTAAGAATCTTGGGACTGTAGGACTTTACTTAAAGTACTTACAATGGATTCCAGCCCGCCTGGAGTTATGAAATGAAAAAGCTGATAAATTGATAAAGAAAGGAACTGAATAAGGTTCATTAAAATGAGCTGCCTTCTTTCATTTCATACAACTAAATTACTGTTAACTTGGTTTTATAAAAAATACTCAAACAGGAGATGATTCAAATAAGGATCAGGAATTCTAGAAATATTCCATGTTTTCAAATAACTATAACTGTAGCTCTATTTAGCTGTTTGACTAGACATGTCTGCCAGACTGCCTCTTCTGAAATGGAGCAATAGATTCTTACACTGTATTTTTCATGACTTATCAGCCAAAGATTTTTAAACATTTAAATACCTACAGTGCATTTTCTAGGTAAGAGTACACTGTCAAAAAGTATTGGAGAAATTTAACTAATAGCTTAAGAGAATGTCTGGCATCAGTAAAATAAAAATATTAAACTAGTCAATTCAAAATATTTCCTTTTAAATCATCACTTTATAGTTATTAATATTAAATGTTTATTCACTAAAATATTTAATGTAAAATATTTACTTAATATTTCTCTTAATTTTCCAAATGCTTTTGAAAATAAATTTAGCAGGTTTAAATGAGTTTTAGATGATTAACTATAACAGTAAAAACCCTGAAACTCAATCAATTTGATTATGAAAATATTCTTGAAGGCAAAATATTACACATTGTTACCCAGATCTAAAATCATAAATTGAAGCAGCTAATAAGAAATGCATCAACTTATATATAAAAAAATCTTATCTTAAATTTATACATAGAGTCTAACTTTGAAAAAGAAATATTAATGCCATGTACATGACAACAATTGTTAAGTATAAATTTTACAGCTGAATAATGTAATATGCACAGAAAAATTTGGTATTTTTTTCAATTAAATGAATAAAATGACAAGTATATACTAATTTATTAAGGAAAAAACAATTTGAATATTTTTACAGTAATCTAATTCATGTGTGGTTAGGTTTTTTAAAAATAGGAGGTTTTGACAGTTTTAAACTATTTAGCTGGTCAAAAATCATTAAAAACAAAATTAAGAATTTTAAAAATATAAAAAATTTCTTATGATTTGGTTAGTTTGTTGCTTCATGCTTAAACATAAAATATTTGGGGACTAATACAACTGGAACCTAGATTCAGAACTACTATGAATATTCACATCTAATGTGAAAGATAAATGCACACATTTCAAATTATGGCCAGAGCACTGGACCTTAAGATTCCAACTAAACAAATTACTTCTGAAAATAAATCTTACAAGTCATTTAAAATGATTTTTCTTAACTTTATAATTTTAAATAAATGAACTGTGTGATTTTGTATTGATTTGTTGCTCTGTCACTTTTTACAAAGTTTAAATCAACCAAACAATAATTTAAAAATTATTCTAAATCATTATAAGCTTACAACATTGAAGTTAGAATCGAACCAATAAGATTCTGAACTATAAATAAGCAACAGTGCTAACTATTAAGCTGATAGTTCAATAATATATAAATAATATTTTAAAAAGATAAGAATAATAAGATTACTTAGCATTATTAAAAATAAAATTTAGTTTTTTTATCAAACAATATTATAAAACTAACATGAACATCTTAAAAGTAAAAATACAAAGAATCTCTCTCGTCTTAGTGATTAAAAACTATTAAATTGTATTTTAATTAAAAAATATCTTAACAGATTCATCAATTATGTTAAAAACCTATAAATGTTAAGGTTTTAGTAGTCTGATTGTTTAAGACAATTCGGTACTCGTTTCTCAGTCTTATACTTAATTATATTCCCCTCTTATGATTTTAGCAATACAATCACAGAAAAATTTAAACTTGCATACATACTTTTCTATTGTAAATATATTTCACCTCAATTATAAATATATTTTAAAATCATAAATATGTTTTATCTCACAGAATAACACAATATGTCAGAAGCCATGTTTTAAGACTTAAAAAAATAGTACAGTATACAAGAAAAAAAAAACCAAGATTTTTCTAAAGTTACGATTTTAAATAAAACCTTTTACTTTTATTATTGTGATGCCAATGTTTTATATTAAAATCGAAAAAATAAGGCTCCAATGAAACACATTACGATTCACTATGAATAAGAAATTCTAAATACAAATGTACTACATTTAATGAACAATTAAATTATCAATAAAGGCGAAATTGATAACAGAAAAAAATTATGTTCATTGTACAAATTCTGAAATAATAGATAGAATATATAGGTAACGAGAACAAAAATGAAATCAAATTGAAAACAAAACCAGGAAAGTGCTAAGCTTCTATTTTAAATAATGATTGAAAATTGGATTTTTTAACTCCAATAAGAACAGAATCTCAAGAGACCAGAACAAATAGCAAGCAAACATACATCAATATTCAGATATTTTTACAGCTATATTAATTTATAAATAAAATGAGAAAAATGAAAATGTAAAAGTATAACCAGCCTGCAACACATTAAACAACATTCTATTTAATACCTACAGATTTAGTTAAAAATTAAAAGTTTAAAAATTTGCCACTTTTCAGATCAAAAATCTAACTGCTTTTCATAGCACCCTGATTCACCCAAATTTATATGTATACAAACTTTAAATTTGTCAAAATTCTTGTGCTATTAGAAGTATAACTGATAATTTTTTTAAGTTTTTATTTTGTTTAATTTTTTATTAATGTTTCTAGAGAAATTATTCATGAAAAAAATTTGTATACAGATGTTTGTGATATTTGTTTAAAAATTACTAAAATTTTTAAAAAATCATTTGTATCCAGCAGAGATAAAAACTAAAGAGTAGTGGAAAAATTACACAATCTTGAATTAATAAGTTAAAAGTGCAACCTTCAGTGAAACTTTTCAATATATTTTAAACCATTTCAAATTCATTTCAGTTGACTAATAAAATGCCTATATATCTATATAATCATTATAATACAAATATGTGCATGAATATAAGTGACTGTACAAAGAATTCTATCAGGAAATTGGACATAATTAAGAATCCTAAACATTTTTATAAATGATTATAAGGTTGTATGAATGAATATACAAAACAAGTGAAAATATAAAACAATTATTTAGGAAAATCACATAATAAATATATAATTAAAACAAACTTAAAATAAAAAATACTTTTAATATAAAAAGATTTACACACAATTTCGTTTAGAATCAATCTGTTTTCATAGAATCTAGAGAAACAATTAATAGGGTTAGTTAAGATCTAAGAAAATGAATCTGCAAATTACTATAAAAAACAATATCAAAAGCAGTTAAAAACAAACAAAAGACGAATAGCTTAACATAACAAAATGGTCTTTATTAGAAAATTAAACAGTCATGATTGTATAGATAAATTTATATGCAAGTTTAAAGATAAAAATGAAATATGGCATACCGTCGTAACAGGTAAATATTTAATGGATGCGCGGTATATAATTATATCATGTGCTAATTTTAGCTAACTACGATCGATAAGCTATGTCATTATCTGTTTTTGATCATACCTATAATCCTCATCTCTAAGTTAATGTAATAACGATAAAGACTGAAAGGTTGTACATAAGCAAAGGCAACTGCAATAAGCAACAAAACAAAGAACCAAGACAGCTAAACCTGTTACAAAAGGTTGCACGTATCTAGGGTTATTGAGGTGTAAACGGTGAGTACATATAACATCCGTAATTTGAATTTACTGTTAAAAACAGGAGAGGCAAGACAAACCATATTTTCTAAGGCCCGAGCTTCATAAACACACAGTCATGCAGCAGAAAATAAACAAGTAAGTTTTTTAATCACTAAACTTACTTCTAATGCAGTATGACCACACCTCGAAGAAGCATTCGGGAATGGTCGCGCAATCACTTAGGAATGCAAGTTGTGACGTCATTACATGAAAAATTAATCTTTAGGTGAAAAACAATAAATAAAGAATGGTGATTTCATGTTTATAATATGAAAATTTTTGCCAAGAGTATACTAAAAATTCAGTTTTAAGTAATATTATAAAGTATGAAAAATCTAAAAGGTATAAAAATCTTTAAACTAATGATTGGTAAAATCCTGTATTTAAGCAACTATAACTTCAACTTATAATGACGCAAAAATAGGAAATTTCTTTCTCGACTGATTTCTAAGCATAAACCAGGTATATGCTGAAAGTTTCATTATGATTTGCAAAATTGTACATTATCTTCTAAATACTGCACTAAATAAATAAAAACAAATTACAATAAATATCAATATTCAAATATGAAAGACATATGATAAAAAGCTTCCCTGATGGTTAACAGATGGCGATACTGTCCAAATGACATTCTTGATTTCCGCTCAGGAATTACATTTATAGGGAAAAAGAAAACATTTTAAACATAAAATATAATATTAAAAAAGATTTTCAGATATTAATTTGGTTGATCATATTGTTTCACTTTATACATTACACATCCTGTCATGATGAAAATAAAATAAATTACGAGACTTAAATTTTATTTGTATAGAGAAATTAGTGTGGATTTTGTTTAAATGCACAGAAGCGCTTTGTGGAATAAAGATAAAATTATGTAATTTTAATATGATTTTTCAAAGTTTTGCTTTGCAAATTTTACTGAATACAATTTCTTTTATTCTCAAGTGCAAAATTTGAAATTCCAGTAATCTAAAATTATGCATTTATATTTAATAATGATTAATACAAGATAGTCGGAATCAGTACGTCTTAAAATACATTTTGGACCTATCTGGCCCTCTGATGATGATTTTCTGAAAGAAAAATCGGTTTGAAATTTAGTTTACGGAATGTAATATACATAAAAATGTTACACAAATCTATGTAGTCCATGAAATTTCATTGTACCTTGTATTAAAGCAGTATACAGAGTGGTATTTAAAAAGTGAGGCAGAAATAGCGATCGTATTGTTTGTTAATCACAATTGTTTTTGGATGCCAAAAATAAGTTCAGCAAAATAAACTTGCGAATTCATTAGCGTAATGAGTTAACATCGTCATGTTCATAGTGATGTTAAAGTTAGGGGATTTTATTTATTTCAATAAATTTTTTTATTGTGTTTATATAACAGCTTTTATCAGATTTAAATAAGAGTGTTATCATTTATTCTGTATAAAGAAAAATTACTTTTATTACCTTACACAATTTTTATATGGTCTTTTACATAAATACCCTTTTTTTCTTCTAAATATTCTAAAGAATATAACTTCCCAAATAACACAGGAATATTAAATAATATATCCTCAATTTCATTTTGATGTTTCAAATATTAGAAAAATATGAACACTGTAAATAAAACATTTATAAATAGCATATGATATTACTTTAAAATCATCAATAATAGATGTTGGTTATATTTTTAATGTATAAATACTAGCTACGTTTAAATAAATTCAGAATGATTTCTATCCCACGGAATAGAACTTTAAAAATAAAAATATATGGACAATATTCGGCAAATTAATTTAATGTTCCGTGTGAAGAGTTACAATTATTATATCCAAAAATTTCTGTGGATATTTGATTTGCAAGGTTTTTAGAAAAAAAGAGAAATGAATAAAAATGTTCGCTTTTCCATTTGCAATCACAGTTTAACTTTCATTTACGAACGAATTTGTGTATTCTTATATACCTCACTGTTTTGGATCTATCTTTGTTGTTCATACTTTTAAGGCACTAAATAAAAATGTAATTCAGAGTATGAAACCAGAAAAATATTTGTTGTATAAAATTTGAAAACAAAAAACTATCCACGTATTATAAAATGAGATTCATTTTAAATGGTTATTCAAAGCACAAAATCAAAAGACAAAATTAAATAGAAAATTCAAATTTCTACTGAAAAGAAATTTTGTTTGAACTCAGTCCTTAGAGTTTCGATTCTATAGGGAAATATATATATTTAATAATGAATAGTTTAAACACGAGTAGCCTGGAGATGTAGTTGTAATGCTTCCCGCCGGTATAAGATTTTATCCTTTGTCTAGACAAGGACGACTCAGTTTTTTTATCCTCTGAATAGATCGATCAAAGTAAGTATCAAGCATTCTTGGAAACTAAGCATTGGGGGTTTCGCGTTAGGCTGTGACCTCCGAGAATAAGGGAGGCTTGCTGCTTAGGATCATGAGTCATCACAAGCAAAACCAAAGGACTTCCTTGGAAAATTAACAGTAAATGAACACCGATAAAAAAATTAAAGTTTTACTATCGGTGTTCATTTACTGTTGATTTAAAAAAATGGGTGTTTTCATAATTATTAAATATTTTATATTTTCTTAATCTCAATTATTTTGATTTTCTTTTTCTTTTTTTAAAGAAAGTAAAATTTATTTAAGTTTTTTTCTAAGTTAAAATACTAGAATGTTTAAAAAGTAAAATTATTTCATTAAAATATAAATCTGAATTTCAATATTATTATAGATTTTAACTGCGTGTAAAAACATTTATAATTATAGTCTTTAAATATATGTAAGTAAAAACATGATATAGCAAATGCTTTTTATATTACAATCTAACTTCTTAATGTCATTCTTTAAAGACTTAAATTTATTAATTATATTTTACAACACTTGTTTGATACAATAAGTGTTCACTCTATTTAGCGTTTTTCCTATTGTTAAAGAAATATTTTATTTTTCTATTAAAGAACAATCCGGGACACTAATTCCATTAATTTTAAAGAATAGTTTAAAAAGAAAACAAATCAAATTTTTCACATAAACGTTTTTATTTTGTAAACAATTAAATATAAAATGATGAATTATTTGTTAGAGAAATATTTTTATTTTTAAGTAATTTATACATAAAAAGATGTGTATTCACTATAGATGAAAATAAAAACTTTTTAATAAAACAGGTGATAAAAAGTACATTAGAAAATTATTTTGCGTCAGATGATATTTAAATTGTTGAAGCTATATTTTGCCAGTGTATTGATCCATTACAATACGTATATTACAAAATAAGGAAGAATTTAAAAAATATTAAAAATGACTTTGCCGATTTTCTAAAAATATTTTCACTCTTTAAATGTAATATAAATACACAAAAAGTAAAAACAGTTTATGAAGTATCAGATTATTTTGAATTGTCATAAAAGAAAACAATTTTGATTTTAAGGTGCAAGATAGGTAAAGTTTGTACACTTCAAAAGCATTATATATTTAGATGATAATTTAATTAACTAATTGATGTTCATATTATGATGCTTTATTTTATGATAAATTATTTTCCTTTAGATGATATTTAAATTGTTAAAGCTATATTTTGTTAGAGGGAATTGATTCATTAGAGAACTTATATCACAAAATAAAGGAAAGTTTAAAAATATTAAAAATTACTTATATTTGCAGACTTTCTAAAAATATTTCCTCTTTATTAAAATATTATTACCTGCGATGTATTGTTTCAATTTGAGAAAGTTAAGTTTTTAATTTAGTTTTAAGAAAAGATGGAATCTAAGTTGTTAGCAGTCAGTATATTTAGTTTTCTTTCATTTTCAGACTTTGTTTACTTTTGCTCTTTCTTGATAAATATTATTTTTAAGTTTACTATAATTTTTAAGAAGAGTATTTGTAGACGACCTCATAATTTTAATGATTATCCCCTCAAGCAGATACCCATAGTGTCAAACTGAGAAAAACTACGCGTCTTTAGAAATTAGAATGTTATAAACTTTGTTAACTATCAAGTTACATCGATTTATTCATGCTCGTACTCTTCAGAAATTAATTTTGATGCTACAATATACATATAAAGTACAATGCTGGTTACAAATTCTGAGGTATAAAGTAAGCCACCTCTGTCACATTTTTTTTGTTATAAAATAACAATCTAAATCATCATCAACACTCATCCTTCATCAGTTATCTTTTTACGACATTCTATACATTTAATGCCTTTATGAATGATATGATAATAATTTCTTACTAAATATGATGTGAGCGGTAGAGTCTGCTACTGTATCTATATCAAAGTCTGTAACTTCTATATTCTGAAATATTTCTTTAGAATCCTACTTGAAATGTTTCGCTGTCATCACAAACAGGAATCTCAATCACATTATTAATTAAAATTCTCTATACTGAGAGGCATAAGTTTTAATTGTTTGCTTAAGCGAAGTTTATTTTCAGTTTCATAAAGTTGTCGAATAGATACATGATATTGATCACTAGACATGCTTCTGTATTGACCGAAACGAGATTCTTATTTGTCAGTTTGAATCTTTTCTAGCAATAAATAATTTATATTTAAATTAGCTGAACGAAACATTCAATTATATATTTAACAAAAATAAAATAAAATAAAAAAGCTGGAAAAGCGTGACGTAAAGCAAAATGTGTTTCTTGAGTTAATTTGCCTTTATGTGTTTTTAAGTTTTTCTAAATTTCTAACCAATTTATAAATAGAAGCAAAAATTCTTTCTTTGCATCATCTGGTTTAATTATTATAGGTTCGCACACGGGATTTAACTTAAATCATTCTTAAGAGATTTTACTACTTAGTTTACAGAATATCTGTTTTGCTTATAAAAAGAAATATTTACATTGTTGTTCAAATCCTAGGGTTGTTTCTATCATTGAACTTACTTTTTTAATGGTGCTTGAACCAGCAATATCAAATTAATAAAATTTAGGATAAATTTAAAATCTTACTGTGATATGTGAAATAAAAGAGAAGGGGAAAGTCACATACTGGAAGAATAATGATATCTTACAGTGTTAATTTTAAAAGATTAAACTGTTCAGTAAAAAATTCGATTAAAAACTCATATTTATATTATAGATTTAGTCAGTTTTGAAAAATTTGTATTACTATATCCAAATTATCAATTAAAGTGTTACTGCTTACAGGTTTTGATACAAAAGGGCTTAAAACATTAAGGATTTTTTTCATTAAAATCATTTACTTTTAGTGGTATCTTTGCTTCCCTTTACTTTAAAATATTCTGTAACTTATGAGAAATCATACTATTTAAGTTGTCGGCAACGATTATAACGTTTGTAATTCTAGAAACAGCATTACTTAAATTAATATTTAAAAATATAATGTAGTTTACTTTTTCACTTTTACTCTAATATGCAGGAATTTCATTCAAATTTAAGCAATTTTTAACTCAGAATAATTTACAAATCCAAATTGCTTATCATAACATTACATATTTGATATGCTGTTTAATACGGCTTTGTTAATATGCTGCTCCTCCAACAGCCGTTTTTTCCCCCATTAGAGTTGTTACGAACATTTTTAATGGTGCCAAACAAATGTAAAGGCCAGTTGGAAAACATGGTATTGCACCTTTCTTCAATCTTGCTTTCTTTAATTCTGCTGTTAAATTTTCACCAGTTTTTTCATTATAAAACGATGTGACAAATTGAATATCTCTTCCGTAAAATGTTTTGCACTGACCTGAAATATAAAATGCATCGACATGAGTATGAACTAAACACATATAAATATGTATCCATATATGTTAACATATGGAAGCCTTATTATTACTTTATTACATTAAAACATTACAACACATAAAACATAATAAGTTAAATACACTGGCCTCCAAAAGTTGAGGAACAGAATGTTTCTGAAGCTCACCATAAAAAATGGCACTAACAATAAAAGCTATAGTTTTTTAAATGATAAAAGCGAACTTATGTAAATTTATGCAAACATGCTAGATATCACATTTTCTGATGGAGAAGAACAGGTATTTATGAGTGAGAGAAAAATATACAAACATCAAGCTTTCTTAATTACGCGTGTAACTTTTGTTGTTTTTAAACTTTTGTAAGCAGATTCTTTGATTCTTAGTAAATGGGGTCGTTCTGAAATGTCTGAGAGAAGCTGTTTGCTCGATTCATTTAGGTGGTAATTGCCGGATGGGGGGAAATGGAGATGTCCCATGCTGATGCTGCTAGCCGCCTTAATTTGTCTCACAGTGTGGTTCACCGTCTTTTTACTCAATATCAAACCGAAGCCGAGCTGGCAGCCGAATGGTTAGCGCTCTTGCCTTCGGTTCAACAATTCGTGGGTTCGAATCCCACCTTGGACATGGATGTTTGTAGTGGTTCGGAGTCCACTTTAAACCGTAGGTCCCGGTCTAATTAGCCCTTGTGTGCAAAAAATGACCGTTGAGCGACAAACAAACTAAACTTAATCAAACCGAAGCTTCTGAGTCCAGAAGACATGTTCCATGCCGAGCACGAGCTACAATATCGTCTGACAAACCACTCCTGTGACCTGCTAAACGCATGTGTTGAGCTTGCTTCGTATTTTCAAAAAACAAAAAAAAAATAGCATCACGAGAAATTTGTGAGATTGGAACGAATATTACACAATTGATCGTGAAACACTAATTCGCGGTAATCGATCATTCCAAGCTCCTTTAGTCGCTTTGAGATTTTGTCGTCCTCGACCTGGTGACACTCAAGAAGGATTATCAACAGACAACCATTACTTCAGTTTCCCTTGTCAATGAAGCACAGAGATAGATGATGACTCTGGTGCGCTCAATGGCCAAGCTGGGTACAGAAATAGCACCATATCATCTTTTCAGATGAGTTTCGGTTTTGCGCTCAGAATTTGTAGGCCATAAACATATCTAAAGTCTAAGGAGAATAGTCATCACTGGGTATAATTGATATCGTCAAAGGAGCTCTGAAATTGAATTGTGGGTATGAAGCCGATGAATGTAAACATTCACATTACTAATCCGGCTCGTAAATTTGAACGGTGATCTGCACATTTCTGATATCATGAGATTAGTGGTTACCCTAACTTTGAGGTCTGTAAAACGCCAGCTTTCAGCAAAATACTGGAAAAAGCACATGTTGCACATCATATTCTGACTGTTGTTATGAAACAAACTAATGACTCCAAATTTTGAAACAAACACATTTAATTAATAAAGAAACAAAATTTACACAGGAGTCATATCGGGGTTCGCTAACATCTCTCGCGCCTGCATCGCGTACAACGAGTAAGTCTCAATATTACAAAGCAAAAACAAAAACACAGCTTCGTCAGACTTTCTGGCACCAACCGTCTCCCCACTCACCCTCCCCCATCAGAGGCTCTTAAAATCTGAAGTTGACGGTGAGACATTACACTGTCCTCGATAATGAGGGTACTTGATTATTATCTTGACCTGCACAATTTCCACACCTCTCACCAACTAAAAATATCTAGTCATGGATTACTGAGAAATTTGTCCGTCACTTCTCAGCAATTTCGGTTGATGCAGAGTGTCACTGCTTATAACAGCATGGAATGAGTAGCACGTTTTTGTTATCTTAACCCAGTTCGACTCACTCAGCCTTACTATGTAAAGACTATTTTTGCTGCCAGGGAGGGAAACAGTTTGTACTAGTTTTGCACCCTTAACTGCTGGCAAATTTAATTATTTTGTTTTCCTGCCACACTGTTTACTTACATATTTTTATTTGCTTTTCTTCATGGTGTTTTAATTTTTAAAGATCAGCAGTGTAAAGGTGAAATAGGGAAATATTTATTACTTTTTTAATTGAATTGCCTTTGTTTATATCTCTTTCTTTTTAAGCAAATGTGTAATAGAATTTTCCGATATACCTTCTTTGAGAATGAAAATCTTATAGTATGTTACTTAAGTTTAAACCCTTAGTTATTTTGGTAAATTTCTTCATCCCAACTTACTGGGTGCGTTTATTGCAGACTTAAAATCGCTATACTAAAAGAAGACTGTTACGTTTCTTTGTTAATAGTGTAAAAATATGTATTATTAGTATCATGGATTATATTCGCCAAATGAATGATTCATTCATGCATTAATAACAATGCAATAGGCCGAAAATCTATGTGAAGAATTGTTATAGTTTGATGCTGATTTAGAAGACATTATGTTATGAGATGAATGTATTAATAAATATTCCCACTGCTGCGGATTTGTGGTTTTAAGGAAACTTCTCCTAAAATTACGCAGTTGTTGATATAAACTAGAAGAAATTTCTTTTACACATTTTTACGTAGGTCAAGGTGGCCTGGTTTCTTAGGACATCTTCTCATTATCAGAATGTAAAGAGTTCATATCCCGTCCAAACCAAAGAGCCATTAAAAGTGCCTAGGGTACGTTAAATAGATAGGGGTTGCAATATCTCCAAAGGAAATGATACCTCTAGGGTGACTTGTCAAGGATTGGGTGTTTTTTTGCTTGGTCCCTAGCTCTAAGTTGCGAAAACCACACTCAGCAGCTTCAACCTTATTGGTAAAGCACAACTCTGGGCTTACTACAGGGAAGTATCTTGATTACACAAGCATTTTTGCACCTTAATGGGAAATGTTAATTGATTAATTTTGAAATGAAGCATTATATAATATTACCGATAATAATTACAAAAATGAAATGGACATCACTTCGAAAATATTCATTAATATTTTATTTAACGTTAAACTGTACATAATTTTAACAGGATACAATATTTTCTTGATTTTTCTTGCATCATTTTTCTAAATGTTTATCAGTTTTGAATGTGAATAATTTGACGACTGGTATGTTGAAATATTTCCTCATAAAAATGTAATTATAAATCAAATAAATACAGTCAGTATAAGTGTAGTCTACAAAATTAAATTACATTGAGAATTTTGCCGCTTTTATGTTCGTTAAGTATCAGTTACGATACTTAAATCAAATTTTCAAACTTTTTTCTTACATGTGAGCTTATATTAGTTGCACATATTTACAAAAGCTCTCTTTAAATGAGTTTAACAATTTTTCTTGCTGCCTTTTAAACTGACCATACTATAAATTTTTTAATCTTTGTAAACAGATGAGATTGACACGTAAACTAGTCCTTAATTTTCAACCCACCGAATATATTGAAATATATACAAGCACACATTGGTAAGATAATATTGTTGAATAGATATTACTTTGACAATATTGTTTAATTTCAAATGGTTTAAAGAAAAATCAAACAACGTTTGTGAACATGAATGATATTAAAGCTCTCTAATTTTAAACTGCAACTTTTCAACAGAATTAACAAATATATTATTTCTAATTATTTCAAACAAAAGTAATCATTCGAACCTCACAAGTCATTAATTGTGGAGGATTTATCATCAATCAGCTTTCTTTTAACTAGTACCTCCCAAAAACAAGTATTTCTCATTATGAGCAAAATTAAATGTAAAAAGTGTCTTTCTTAATGAGTGATTTGTCATACAACAGTTGACAAAGAGGGATCGGGAATCATACACACACACATGCAGAATACTACTACTAAATCCAGGTGAATAATGTCCAAGTACTGACAGATGATTAACTAAATGCAATGCAAAATAAGTATATTTAAAAGATAGTTTTCATAAAATTTATTTTTAAATTACAAAATCAGCAAGTTATCTTAGAAATATTGCACTTATTTTAGGTAATAGCGTTATCCATAAGCTGTTTGAGGAGCATATTCAATTGCCGACAATTATATAGTTGCGTTCTATGTAATAGTGATCTCCAAAAGTTGCTTTGATGTTATTCAAGAAATCAGTTATGTCCCCAGAAAGTATTGAAAAGATCATTTTCAATCGTTATTTCCCTCAAAGCTATATAGATCAATAAAACCAAATAGTAAGTCAGCAACAGAACCTTTATTTTTTTAACTGGATTAAGTTTAGCTTCACATCATTGTAGAATGCAATCTCGATTATTTTGATAAGTGCATCAGGAACCTATAATAGATGAAATATTATGAGGAACCTATAATAGATTTTTTAAGCATTATTGGATCAGATGGAGAGGACAACCATATCAATGAGCAAGAGGAAAAGCATATCCTATTGTAGACAATCGAAGAGATTATGGTGCTACCTTCTGTGTAATAGCCAGAAATCGTGGAAGATATTTTAATAGGAAGAAGATATGTATGTACCTTAACGAAAAAACAACTTTACAACAGAATGAAAGAAACATAGAAAATAGGGAAAACTGTGTTCCATTGCATATTTAGAAGCATGACTAATAAAACAATGCATGTGCACGCTACAAATTTAATTAAAAAATAGTGCTGTACTGCAGTTTTGAGATTCTACTGTATTTACCACTCATAGACTGTGCAACTTCGGTTGCTATTTGCCTCATGTATTTTTAAATTGATTCCAATAAATGCTGAAAATAATTAAAAAAATACTACAAAAAAAGCGTTGAGAAAAGCAAAATTCGTTAAATGATGAAAAATTGGTATTACATTAATTTATGTTTTAATATTTTAATTTCTTTCTTTCATTACTTTTGCATTTATCATTTTTATTTTCAGTTTGATGACACTGTAACAAAAAGGAATATCTTAATATTATCATAAAATTGGTTCGAAGTTTGTATTATTTATGCAAGATAAAAAAATAAAGTAACTTTAAAAAATATAAATTCTGTATATGATGATTATATATATGATTATGAATTAATCGGCATCTTTCTTGGACATTAGACACCTTAGAAATCACCGATATCTTAGACATTTCTAAAAAGAATATTAATATAGGAATATGTGAATATTTGAAGCTATATATATTTAAATGAGTTAAGTAAAAAATATGATAAAATTATTTTTTATTATTCAAAAATTTTAAATAATTCAGTAATGAAACTAGTTTTTTCAATCCTAGATTAGAGAGCTTTTTAATTTCGGCTTTTACGACTAAAAATCTCAGATACACCAAACCTCTTTCTGGTGATTTTACCTGTACGACCGGGTTAAATGTTAATCCTATTTTATTTGAACTGTAGAAAAAATGTCCTTACATATTTTAAACATGATACATTACATTATTTCAGTCATTAAATCCACTTTCACTGCATTATTATTCTTTCACTGTTTTTAAAAAGAAAAATATGATTCTCGGAACACATGTCCTGTTTCCTCAAAATGAAAAAATCTATATTTTGGTGGTTTTGCCTCATTATTCTATGACTTTTGGTCAAAAATTAATTAATACTGATTTTTTATTACTTAGTAAATATGTTTGCTTTATAAAAAGTCTAATATTTAAAGACTCATTTGAAACCGAACTTTATAAAATGTAACTCTTTAGTTTTTCTTGAAATTCATTATTTTTCTATTTACTAGTATCTTTTAGTCATCCATGTCGTGACCAAATGTCAAAGAATAGTCCTAATATAGCTCATGCAAGTTATAAGAGGCGACTAAAATGAGTTCACAGCGTCAGGTAGTATAGCTGGATTTCCTGCACTTTGGGATTATAATCCCTAAGTACAGGAGACTGGTCCTTCAGTTTGAGGTTTGAGCATAGGGTTAATCACCGCACCTCTTAAAAAAGCTGTCATTTAGGAGTTAATATTGGACCTACTTTTTCCCAAAGACAACGAAAAAATTTTGGGCATTATCAATGGAATGTTCGAATATTATTAAGATTGGTATTCTGAATAATGCTATTAACGTTTTCACCAAATATAATTTGGATGTTTTGGCCGTTCAAAAAATTAGAGAGGCAGGTAGTGTCATCTTTGATAAGAAAAACTGAAGTTTTTACTGTTGACATGACAAGGGGCATCAATTTGGCATTGGTTTTGTAATCAATAAGCGACTGAGAGATAAAATTATTGAGTTCAAGGCTGTCGATGAGAGAATTTGTAAAATTTTCAAAATATTACATTGCACATTCGCCAACAAGAGATAAAGAAGAGGATGTAAAGGATGAATTTTATGTCTTGGATAAAACTCATAGTGTCTGTCCATCTAATGACATTAAAATTGTGTTGAGAGACTTTAATGTAGAAATTAGAAACAATCAGTTTATTGGAGGCTTTTGTTGGAAGATATAATCTACATAAAAAGAATACGTTGAAAATAATATAGATTACTTGATTTTGCTGTATCTTTTGATCTTGTAATTGGCGACACTATTTTCCCACATAGAGAAATTTACAAGATTAGAAGGCGAACACCTCATGTTAAAGAGTTTAATTAAATAGACTATCTTCTTATTGATAGAAGACATAGACGTTGTCTTTTGGATCTCCACTTAATAGCGATGATAACGATGATTCATATAATTTTTTAATGATTTCTAAACTCTGTAGGAAACGGAGTAAAAATTCTTATTTTGGAAAAAGCCAATAAAAGATTAAAATACGTATGTAGATGAACTAAAAATACCAGGCATACTCAAAAAGTATAGGAACAAAATCGAAAGTAAAATAGAACTAGGTGGGGAGAGACACAATTTAAGAGATATGCCTTTTTGGAAGGACCTAAAGCTTATGTTTATAAAAATCTTTAGTACATCTTTAATTGAATTTATCGAAGAAACTAATGGTTAGCTAATTTTTCTGATTAGGTACATAAAAATTTTCTAATTTTGCTTTAATGTTTCCATTGTAGAGCATAAACATTGAATGATAATTAACTACGTTTAATATCTCACTGAACAACTAACAGTCTTACGTTACCTACAAATAATTTACAAATATACTAAAACTGCTTGTCAAAATACCATTTATTATACCATTTATAAATTAGATATGAATACCATTTATTATCTAATTTGTAAATGACAAATCCAATGTAAAATATAATTACATCAGCCAAAAAAATTAAAAATTGTGTTTTAAAGTAAATTATATCTCGATAGTAAAAATAGAGAAATAATACACCAAAGATATTAAATTCTTCAATTTATATCTCTCAGGAAATATGAGTAAAATTCCGAAAATAACAAAACAAGAGATGAAACAGTTATTCAGGTTAGTATAACAGCGTTGCGAGACAACTCTAAGCGTTTCTGTTTCTTACTGGTGGATCTGATTTCTATATTACAGGAATAATAGAAATGGGAACTGATATTGTAATCTCTCTTTAACTAAATATTTCGGAATTTTCACCATAGTATTTAATTAAAATCTTTTGCAGAGGTAAATCTCCTACAGAGCCATACAAATATAAAAATAATGGAAACTTTTATTAGTACAGGAAAATAAATGATGGGCTAAACACTGTTGTTCCCTACTTAATGTAGATTTATTGTATGGAAAATAAAAGTGTCAGAACACAATCAGAAAAATGGTAGTTAAGGATTCTACTAATAACGTGTTTTTACAAGCTTGTTTTCGAAAATAAAGTATAAAATAATGTGTAAATGAGAAAAGTTCTTTTCAAAAGAGACATACAGATAGAGATTTGTGTTAGAAAATAAGTATATAAGCATTATAGTTCATGTATCGGCATTTCGTTACATTTTATTTTCAATATACTACAATTGAAACTTTAATATTAAAAAAATCATTCTAAAAAAGTGAAAGATGTACGATTTGGTTTCTGAAAGTTTTTCAGCTGGATGTGAAAACTTTTTAAAATTGGTAAACAGTGTAAAGCCCCTATTACATTAGAGTTGCTCAGATTTCAGTTTGAGCAACTCCCGTAGACTTAACATTACGTGACGTCACAGCTAAAAATTTGAGCAACTCTTTCTACCCGGCCAATAATATTGCAGATTTTTTTCACAGCTGCGCAGTTGAAATTTGTAAATCATTTTGTTTTCGCCAAGTTTCATGCCAAATGAAAGTTATTGGCGTTATAAGTTGCCGAGAATGAGCAACTTTTTTGTGCATGCAGCAGCAACTCGAGCAATTCATATCGCCAATGATTTTAAACACGGATCATGTTTTGTGTTTTTTTCGCCAAGTGGAAGTAATAACATGGAAACAAGTGATTGGTTTTAATTATAGTATTCATTTCAATCTGGTAGAATTGCCGGTATTATAAAAACAAACAAAAAGGAAATGCTCTTCAGTTAGAAATAATCAACTTAATAAACTCATTTGATGAAGATTAAAAATTTTTTTGTCTTTATTGTATACTTTTTCAATATTATAGATGAAACACAATAAATTTAATAGATAGTTAAAAACTCAGATAATTAAAATTGTTTTTAATTTTATCAGCAAAGTAGATGAAAAGTGTTCCAATTTCAATATTTATTAAATTTACTGAATTTTCAAACATTAATTTCATCTAAAGTTTTGTTAGTTATTCAATACATGAGACTATTTTGTCATTTTACAATGTTTACACTTTGTGTTGAACTTACATTTGCATATTTAAAGTGAAACTTCAGTCGAAATAAGTATGCCATATAAAAATATTTAGTATTAATTTTACTTTTATTTTTTCATTACATTAATTTCCTGTTTTTCTTTTTAGCAAATTAATGCCTTATAATTAAATGTTGAAGGCAGAAGCATTTTGGTTTATTATTTACAAATACATATTTATAAGATTTCATTACTATTCTTAATATAATTAAATTCTTTTATACATTTTTCCCTGGAACACACTTACATAATGTTCATTTACTCATCCAAAATATATTGCAATCTTACAACTAACTCCATTTACTTTTGACAGTATGTAAATTAGACTTAAAAATAAATTCCTATAATGATGAAAATACTGGAGTGTACAAATAAAATAGTGAAATGATTTTAATGTAAGCAAAAATTTCTATTTAAATAAACATTAAAATATTATTCCTGTATATATTGTGTATTAAATTGATATAAATCAATGTAAAATTTTAATAATTTCAAGCCTTTTTCAATTGTTTTTATGATGAAGCATTTTTAACATATTATAGATTATAGTAAAACTAGTTAAAAATCAAATTTAAAAAGGTCTGTGTTACAATTTTATGTGTTAAAAAGTTACAATTTTAATAATGAAATTAAATACAATATTTGATTAAAATAGAAATCTTGTATTTGTTCCTATTTGCGATGTAAATACAAATAATGTGAAAGTAAGTATAAGAAAAATAGATGATTGCTATATTTGCAAAATAATTTAATTCACATCATGGTCAATATAGAGAGTATTTTGACTTCCAATGTAAAGCAATTAACTAATCATTGAAATGAACAATAAAGACTAATTGCAGTCATTACTGAACAATTAGAGATGAGTGTCATGTAGATGAGCTTTCTCCATACACGTCTATCATTGAGTGCTTGAGAGTTTTACAATGAGCAATAACAAGTGCAATAAATGAATATGACCCACAACTTATGTGAACTCTTTCTAAAAGAAAATTTACTGTAGATGTTCAAATGCCTCACCATGACCTTCAATTTCAAGATTATCAGCTATGAGGCTAAATAGCACTTCATTCTTTTAGTTTCATACAAATTTCATAACATTTTTTTCAATTTGAAAATGTAATATGAAACAAACTATTCATATAATGTCATCACAAAATGCTATCAATTATTTCTTTTCTTCATTTTTTCCCACAAAACTTAAATATATATATATTCATTCAAAATATACTTGTCATTTTATTGCAGATTATAGTTTAAGAAACTGCATGTAAATAAAGATAGTGTAAAGAATCTCTGCTTTTATGTGGTGTTTGTTCAAATGTAAAAATAATTAGTTTAAAAATGCATCTTATTTTAATATGCCACAATATTTACTTTAATAAAAAAGAGAAATAATTGATATTTTCATTTTAAAAATAAATTATAAATTAAAACTCATAACCAATATATATATTTTTTAAAAAATATAATTTTTGTGCATTTCCTCAACTTTTAAAATAGCAATTAGAGTTTCTTTTTTTAATATATCAATAGTTAATCATTAATTTTTTATTAACATTATTGTTAAGAAATTATTTTTGTATGGAAAAATCTTACAATACAATATATACAATTTTGTGTGGTGTTTGTAGAATTTTATGTTTAAATTGAAGCTTCAATCTGAAATTATTTTTTCTTTCAAATTCTTAGTCTTTTTATTTAAGAATAAATTATACACACAAAAATGCATTACTTATGTACTAGCATTGATCTTCACGTCGGCAAAGATTATCTTTCCCCATCTTAAAAGTAAAGGTTCACACGAAGCAAGATGGCGTATAGTAAATAAAATTTGGCTACAAATTAAATTCCCAAATAAGAATTCATTATGAAATGTGGAAACCTTCTGAGTAAAATATGGCAACCTTAAAAATGTTAGCCAAAAAAGGGATCTATTATTAAATCTAGTAAAGCTATTATTTTCTTACAGCAAACCTGAAAGCAATCTCAAGCATTGATTGGACGAAAAGAACGAGTTGCTCAAATTTTTAGCTGTGACGTCACGTAATGTTAAGTCTACGGGAGTTGCTCAAACTGAAATCTGGGCAACTCTAATGTAATAGGGGCTTAAGGAAAAATGTTAAGAGTTATTAAAAATGGTTGTTTTTGCACTCAGCAAGCTTCCTCGTATCTAACCCTGAGTTGAGCTCTACCAATTAGATAGTAGCTATTAGAAATGTGAGTACTCTAAATTACGAATTTGCAATTTAAACTGAAAGGGAAGTTTATTTACTTTAGATGCGTAATTTCGTGCAACAAGATAAGCACATTTTTCTGAGACTTCAACATGTTACTGTGAACAACAAGAATATTTCGAGACAGGTAAGATAAAAACT
Source organism: Latrodectus hesperus (assembly GCA_037975125.1). Taxonomy (NCBI): domain Eukaryota; kingdom Metazoa; phylum Arthropoda; class Arachnida; order Araneae; family Theridiidae; genus Latrodectus; species Latrodectus hesperus. The sequence goes on from CM075854.1 coordinate 22,500,410, forward strand.
ATCTTGTAGACAGAGTTGGACTGCCTTTGCAAATCACAGCAAACATTCAAAAGCATTGGATCTCCGTCAAGAATATAAGAAATTATAATTATTATAATAGATTTGTTATATTAGTTTCTAACTCTGATTTGAATATGATAACATATCTTCTTTGGGATGATTAAAATTTTCCGAGGAATAGTTTTGGTGATCAGAATTTCAATTGATTTGAAGCCAACTCAATTTTTTAGTTTATGACAACAACTTACTTCTCCATACATATTTTCTAAAAAAAAAAATTACAATATATTAGTGATGGTGTTAGAAATTTTTATTTCAAAATCAATTTACTTGCAATAAAATAATATCTAATTATTATTTTAAAAAAAACTAAATGACTTTGGAGTTTCTAACTGAGGAGTGAGAAAATGAGTAAAAAATAGCAATGAAAATAATATTGTTTTGTAAAATTTATATTTAGTCAAAAGATTTAATCTTTAAATGAAAAAGACAATGTTACCTTAAAGTTACAAGTTTCAATTATGTGTATATTGCCCTTTTCAGAGTGAAAGATCCCGGGTTCAGGGGGTAGGGATACCCTCTGTTGAGCAGTGGGAAATGGAAGTTACACTTCTGTTCTCTTCATGCACATCTGTCGGGGGTTGGTGCTTGGGAGTTTTCCCAGTTTCCTCCCTTGCGATGCATGAAAAGTCCTTCGTGAAGGCAGTTTATGCCGTGGACATTAATGTACCTGACAGCAGCCTTAGTCCATCAAACTATATACGGCGTGGTGTAATATTGCATGTATACTGACGCTATATATAGGGTGATCATAATTAAACTGCAAATTTAAAAACGCTGTAAAAAAAGAACCACTGGTCAGAAAGACCTGAAATTTCACCAGAATGTACTTCAAGAAGGTGGATTTTGTTTGGCGTGTGAAAAAAATTAGGAAAAAAGTGGCCAACAGATGGCGCTGCAGACGCGGCTGTAAGTTAATTACATGAATTCTGACATGAACGATAATCAATTGTGGCTGTAAGCTGAACGTTAAACCAGTTGTGCTATTGTAAGTCAGGCAGATGTTGTGGCACTCTTGGTGTAAAGCTTATTTAGAGCGACAAAGTGGTGCCACATCGAATGGGAAAAAATCGGTTTTTAATTGCCCTGCTGCCAAAAACCGTAGAAAAAGCCAACAATAATTCGGTTTTTAACTGTCCTTAGTCTTCTTCAAGAAATTTTCAATATGGTGTCCACCATTTTCTGTTAGGAGGTGTAAACCTAAAACGGTATTTTCCACAGCAGCTTGGAGTGTATCAGTGCTGATGTTGTTAACGTGCTGAGTAATGCGGCATTTCAAATCCGCTAAAATGTCTAGTGGAGCACTGTACACAACATTTTTCAGAAATCTCCAGAGCCAAAAGTCACAGGGAGTGATGTCCAGTGATCGTGGTGGCCAGGGAGTTGGAAAATGTCGGCTGATAATACGGTCATTTCCGAAATGGCGTTGCATCACCATCGACAATTAACGAGAATTCAAGCTACTCAGCATTTTATACAAGACGTTAATTTACATATAACCACCTGTGCAGCGCCATCTATAGGCCATTTTTTTCCCACGCCAAACAAAATCCCCCTGTTTGAAGTACATTCTGGTGAAATTTCAGGTCTTTCTGACCAGTGGTTCTTTTTTTACAGCGTTTTTAAATTTGCAGTTTAATTATGATCACCCTGTATTAAAAGAAATCCTTGTTTTTAAAAGAAAACTTATTTTTCAAACTTTACTTAATATTTTGCTTGTTTTTTTTTCTTCTTAATTTTGGGCACGATCATTTTATATATATATATATTTTTTTTTATGTTAAATAATTTAAAATATACGTTACATTTTTAAATGCTTGTCAATAGAAAAGAAATGTAATGCTCCAATCCCTTGAATATTGATATTAGTTTCACAATGCTTAGTTATATCTTTCACAACCCATATCACAAACACGAACGAAAGCTGCAAATTAGTCTAAACTTTTATACCCTTGTCCCGTCCATGTCCTTGTCACAGATAATAAAATAAAAATTACTGAAATTGGTGGATTTTGCTTTAATGTTATCATTTATTTCCTGTTGAGTAACTGTTTTCGCAACCTTTTTAAAAGATGAGAGGATTACCTCAAAAGCTTTGGAACGTAGACAATAACAATTTCTTCAGATTTAATTGGGTTATCCCATCCCGGCAAAAAAAAAAAAAAAAACATTTTTGGGAGTTAAAGCGTCCACTTTTGCAAAATTTTCAATAAAAATAATTTGTTTTCTATATAAGAATAATTAAAATTTAAAGTTTTATTTTTTAATTTTTGACCATTTTCAAATTTAACATTTAAAATTATACTTATTTTTTTATTTACTAAGAGAATCATGAGGTTTGAATGTCATCCGATTTTTCTCTCACACTTCTGCTCCAATAGTACAAATGTCTTCTTTCTTAGAAATATCAATATCTTTACCAGCAGCTTCTCATTTATTTCTGTTTTTAATACTTTGATGAGAATTATAATAACTTGATTAAAAATGAGATAAAAATCTTGTGATCAGAGAAATTATGAGACTGATATTCCTTTTTTCAAAACTATATGTTCTTAAGAGTAGATGCTTTAAGTAGGAGGAACATAGTGTTTTTCTATTCCAGAAAAACACTATTTATACTCCTCCTATTTAAAGCATCTACTCTTAAGAACATATAGTTTGAAGAAGCTTAGGAAGGAGAACAGAGAATATAGCTCAAATCTTGATAATTGTAGATGAAGATATGAGCTACATAACGCTCAAAATACCAGTTGTCATTCATAGAAAGTACATGCATAATCATAAGTTGAAACTATTGTTGTTGAATGCTGTGGAAAAGTGAACTTTAAATGGCTCATATCTTTTGATTCAGCGTAGTGGAATACATAAGCCGAAAGCCGTTGTGAGAGTGTTTTTCATAGAAAGTGGGACGTATTCACGAATCGCAATGGAAGAAACCCGGAAAACTTTCAAGCACTCACCTTGACAGATGCGCATGTTTAGAGCAGAAACCCGTTGTTCAACAGCGACTGGGATCGAGCATGCTCCGAAGAGCTTACCACAAGGTCCACATACCTTTATTGATATACCTTAACACATGAATTAATTATAAAATGTTCAAATTCTAGTTGGAATTCATATAGAATACAGTAACTAGTCGGTATTTAGTTGCTATTCTTTTGGAATACTGTAAGAATTTAGATAAAGAAAATCTTATATAGAGTATGTCTTGAGTGTTAAAACTAAGGAAAAGAATAATATCCTGATTAGAATTCTAGTTCTTTTGCAAATAGTGTCGATACATAATAACATGTGGGGGCTGAAATGTAATTCTTGCATGCTTTGGAAGAAGGTTTTTACGTAACTGTAATTTGTAAATCAGCATCATCTCACGAAAGTTATCCTACAATCAATAGAAGTGACGACGAACTTCTGGCATCAAATCCAACGTAACACGTTTAAAATGCGTGTGGATTCTCGTAGGTAGGTCAAACATATTTTGCGTAATTTTAAAGAAATCATTATTGTCATACATGTGTTTAATGTATGAACCACTAACTGGAATTATGTTTGCTGTTTAGATAAACTACTTATTAATAATAATACAGTTTTAGTGGAACTATTCTAAAAATATAAAATCCATTTCTTTTATATTAAAATAAAGCGCGCGTCATTTCTAATATGTGATTCAGATATTTTGTTAAGAATTATTATTGTGTATAAAAATATATTATTACAAAAACTCTAAAATTATCTCTATTGAAAATCCACACACATCTCCGCTATGATAACTATCATATGACATCACTATGATAAATAAATGTTTTTTTTTCAAAAAAAAAAAAAACTATTTAAGAGTTAATATTTTATTTTCATAACTAAAGGATATAACTTAAGAACTATACTAGTAAACAAAGTAAATGAGCTGATACAAAATAAACAAAGTGAGATTTACTTATTTGTGATAGATTTACTATAATCTGTGTTACACACACACACACACACACACACACACACACACACACACACACATATATATATATATATATATATATATATATATATATATATATATATATATATAGTTATATTGAAGTTAACAAAATCACATATAATCAAGTGTGATTAAAATTGCAACTGTACAATAATTCTTTTCATGAATATTGGTTTTCCCATATTAATTTCTGAAAATGTAGAATAGGGACTACTTCAATTTCATTAGCCACACAGTTATCAAATCAATACTAAGATTATCGCTAAATTAGAATTGAATTTAAATTGAACAAAGAATATCGCGATTATATGTGATGTGTCCAGTTCTACAAATATAGGTTGAAATTAAAAGTGTGTGCTTATGGTTTCCATTCGTTTTGTTAATTTTGATGGATATAAAATATGATGCCATTATAATCAAGATGTACCGTAGAAAATAATTTTCAAAACCCTTCTGGTGAAGTTAACATTTAAATGTAAATTCAGTCTCTCTTAAATTTTTGACTTTCCCATAGAAAAAGCTTTGAGATATTGACCTATAAGCATACATTTGGAATGAATTTTTAAGAATGTAATATCGAAAAATATATTTAGTAATGGTTGAAAGAACTAGAGCATTAATCAAAATAAATCTTTTTTTTCTGAAACTTAAACCATTTGTCATAATGAATTGGAAAGCAAAATTTCAACTAACATCAATCGACATAGTATATCAGTACTTTTGAGGTGTACTGTAAAAAAAGTAGCATTGTAGAAGAGCACAGTAGTATAACAATACAGAGGTGTACACTGAGATAATTGTATTATACTGGTGTATCTGTGCGATGATACACTGACTGGAAAAAAGTAGAAAGACACTAGGTTTTTTTCAAATAAGAAAAGAAGTTCGAATTTTTAGAAAATAATTTCATTACAACACTTTTAAAAACTAATTTACAATCAGATAACTATCTATGTAACGTGAAATAAAAAAAACTACTTGCTTATTTTGATTAAAAATTAATTTCCTTCCCATCACAATGTGTGAAAAAAGTAGAACATTTCTAAATAATGAAAGTAAGCGTTTTGTTAATAAGGAATTCTTGTGTCATTTGCTTGAACTACATTAAAGACTATTTGCCATTGAATCATATAAGTCTGGAATTTTAGTTTGACAAAAATTGTCCAAAACACAATTTAAAACTTCTCGAAGTTCGATCAAAGATTCTTTTGCCTCTGGCGTAAACATGCCGAACAGTTACTGGCCATATATTATTGAAGTCTGTACTTTTAGCAGGCTATGGAAAAACCCGAACATTATTTGTTTCAAACCAATTTTTAACCCCATTAGCCGTGTGAATTGATGCTCCATATTGCTGAAATATCCAATTTTCTCTATATAGCTCAGCGCCATAGGGATGAAGCTCTGAATTTAAAATTTGAATGTAATCTGTATGTTTCTGTCTTTGATCCAGAAACACTAGACTGGTTTTCCCAATTCAGCCAACTGATATCCAAACCATTAAATTGCCTCCTCCTATCTGTCAGGTAAAATAAGTTTCTTTTTGTGTACCCAGACAATGCCAATAATATTGACAACCATCTGGGCCATCTAGATTGAATTTTTTTTCATCAGAGAAAATAACTGAAGTTCATTCTGAGTTCCATGACACGTGTTCTTTGACCCATTGCAGCTGGTGCTCAATGTGCCTTTCGTTTCATTTAGGATGGTGCTTTCTTTTCTTGAATATGATCGAATCCGATCTTTTTTATGTAGTTGTAAATTGTTTTTCTGGTTAGATGTGTGAAGCCAGATGGTTTTTGTGCTTTTCCAATGCTTCCATCCGTTTCCTTAAATTCTTAAAAGATTTTTCCTTGCTTACGTAGAGTCAATTTTTTAAGTCTGCCAATCTTTGCTTTCCTCCGATTCTATAGATTTTTCAAGAAGCTAGAAACAGTGTTCGGACTGATCTGTAGGTGCTTTGAAATTTCTATTACACTTTTGCCCATATTTTGACATGCCACAATTTGGTCTTTTTGAAATTCGCTTAAAGGTTTCCCTCTAGGTATTTTAACTGTACAAAATTTGAGGATTTTTTCAACAAAATGTATCTTTTGAAAGAAAAACAGTTTAAAAGAACAATGTTTTCAACATATTAAACTGCTACAGATTCCAAAATGAGACTATTTTTGCAAGTTTCCTATTTTTTCACGGATCAAAAATCCTGTTTTATAATATTTTCTTTGTGGTAAATAAAATTCATTCCCTGAAAATAAAAGAAAAATTTGTTTAATAAAATAATAAAGAAAAATTACATTAATTGTTCAAAAATTGAAAGCATAATTTATAAAATTTGACTGTTCTACTTTTTTCCAGATGTGTAAAAATGTATGAAAGAACATATTTAAAAAATACAATAGATGAAAGCTGTACATCCAAATCCAAAGTGTTGATCCATTTCTTTCACCAGTTGGTTTTATGGAAACAAAAGTATATCTAACAGCGGTTATAGAACTTTAGTTCTTACATTAAAATATACTTAATTTAAATAGTTGGCAACAGTTTCATATTGAATATTTTCATATAAAACCTATTAAAATACATCAAATCAAATATAATAGGTTGTATATTTCATATAAAACCTATTATATTCGATTTGATGTATGCTAAAAGAGCATTTCTCCACTGGTATGTTGGTGAAGAGATGGAAGAAGGTGAGTTTGCTGAAGCTCGTGAAGATCTAGCAGCTTTAGAGAAAGATTACAAAGAAGTTGGTCTTGATAGTGCATCTGCAGAAGAAACTCTAGAGGACGATGAATTTTGAGTTGATGGTTTCAAGTTAACTTTCAGATCTTCGAATGTGGATATAATTTATGGCATAATATGTTCTACAATATTTATTAATAAGTGAAGAAAAAATTTAATTGCAATAATTTAAAACATTGTTAATTACCTAAGACCAAGTTTGTTAGATTTTCAAACTTTAAGTTTGAAATAAATATTTCTGTAGCAGCACTGATATTTTATTTCCAGATATTTAGTTGTTTCATGAGAAACTGTCTAACTACAAAGCTTATAAGTTCTAGAATATTTCAATTTAACTCATTAAAACTAATGCAATGAATAAAGAAAAATATTCTTTTTACATAGAAAAAATGTGTTCATTCCATATTACGTTATTTCAAGCATACATTTTTATGTACTTTATTAAATAAGAATTCAGAGTTGAATATGTAACTTGCATTCACACACGGAGCACATTCAGGAATCGCATGATTTTAGTTCCAAGACTTGTAACTTTAATAGTTTTGTAATTTTAGTAAATTAAAAGGCATTGAAGTATATAACCTCCTGTCACCAAAGATTAGTTTATCAAGGACAAAATATAATAAATCTGAATTATACACAAGTATTACTGCATATAAAAATATTTTAATTTTTTTGTACAATTTTTTAAAGTTTGGTTTCCAAGCTATTAAATTTTCTCACTAAACCTGATAAAAATCTGAAATTTTTTTAACAATGTTGGGTTATTGCAGCATAAAGGTTTACTACCAAATTTATAGATTGAAACCAAACTTTTTTATAAGTTGGTTCATTTTCTCACACATTTAAACACGCTTTTACTCTTATAATTTAACACTGAATTAATTATGCGCATTAAATTTATACAAATTAATTATAAATGAAGGTGAATAAATATCTGTAAATGTTAGGTAAAATAAATCATAAAATTTTAGTACTGTATTACTCTTTTACGCATACTCTTAGAGTTAACACCGTTTGAATCGTGCATTCTCTCCTATACGTGAATTTTTGGCAATGACTTAATATAATAGAAATTTTTGTGTGATGGCACTTGTATTAGATATCATTTGGTTCCAGTATATTTTAATATTTATTTCCTTATAACTCAAGCCATCAAAATAATCGCATCACTCGTGTGCTCATTCTTAATTAGATGCTCTTTTTACCCAATTCAATGAAGCTCCAATTCTATAAAAATTTGCAGTCTTGTGCACTCATTTCTTTACTCAAAACATTTGCCTAATTTATTAAGGAAAAGTAAACCAATCAAGATTAAATTGTTGCAGCCTCATTTATATTTAAATTAAATTATTCATAAGAAATCGTTAGATGTAAAATTTCATTTTTGACTATTTTACACTGTAAAATTAAGGTATCCGAATTGAATTTTAAAATAGAGCGCGAAAATTGCTCAAAAACAGTAATGGCTAAACATACAAGAAAACGTTCAAGCGTAAACGTAAGTATAACGAAACTGTGTTAATAACGTAAGTATAATGACCCAGGATATTGACAATAAAATAACAATATTTTTCAGAAGTTTTACAATAATTTTAAAGATTCATCTCGGATGATATTGGGAAATCAAAAGCATCACTCAGGCATCGTCAGATTTCTAAGCTGAGTTAAATGCGATTTGTAAAAATTCTGAGTATACAATTCAGATTTAAAATCAAGACTTGTGTGTAAAAATTTTAAAATCAGATACAAGTAAAAAAAAAAAAAAAAAAAAATCCTTTTCAGTTTTAGACACATTTTTAAAACTTCAGTTACCTGAAATTATTTTGCATTTTCAGTTAAACATAGAATATACAGTAATATATATATACAAAAAAATCTCACAAAATTTTTTTTCCATTACTTCACTTATTGAACTTAACCAGATCTCTAAAGTAACATTACTTAAATGCAACGATTGTAAGTGAAACGTGCATAGCACATGTTCTTCACTGGCATTATTTTTACTTTAATGTATATCATGCTGCCATCTATTGAAAAAGATCTGCACTAATATTTACCTAATTTACTTTTTGCGGTTGAAATTATGCTAATTAATTAAATATATTTTAAGAGAGTAAATCCACAGATTTTTAATGAATTCATGCACTTATAAGTTATTTTTTCATAAAATTCTTGATTTAAACCTAATAAAAATGTAGACTTGCAAATGAAATTTTCTATAAATATACACGAGATTTTTTTTAATAAATGATTGCCCATTATAAAAACATTATAAGATTGTAATTAGCCAATTTTTTTTGTTTAATTTTCCTAATCATTAGTTTTTTTACTTCATAAGATGCAAAACACAGGAATTTTTTTTGCCAACCACATTTCGTGTAAGGAGTCGTTTACTAATACTCTTATTCGTTACCATTTTTTCCCCTAAACTTTACCAAAATTCATATATTTGTGGTAAAATTCCATATTTGAAAAACAGTAAACACATTATTCTAGACGATATTGCTCTTTTAAGTATTCTAATACATAAATAAATGTATATATTCATAAATAAATGTATACATTTCAATTTCATAAAAATATATTAAGAAATTAAATATTCAATAAATCTATTTTTTACTTATACATTGCTGCAGTATGAAAAAAAAAGAATTTGACATCACTTCATATGACATACATATGATAAGTTATCTCTCAAAATAAATAAATAGCACTGCAAAAACTCTATAGCTTGAAAAATCAACCAAATTAAGTTAGATTTTAATTTTGCGTAAATAAAAAAAATATGCATATGTAACTATTTCAAAATATCTATTTCGAAATAACTATTAGAAATTTATAAAAGTTTTCACTGAGCAAGTAATATTTTCTTTTATGTAGTATTTCTTCAAAAATAATGTTACCGTGTAGAAGCTCCCTAAAATATATGAATACTAGAAAATTATGAAATAAAAAATTCACATAGAGCTTTCGTTCAGTTTAAAATTTTCAGCAATTTGATATATAGCTCATTTTTCTATATAAAAAAAATCATGTTTTATAATTTTAATATTATATTAGTACACTACTAAGCTGATAGATGGCGCTAAATTGGTGATTTCTGTCCAAAAATTTAATAAAAAATATACTCATGTTTATCCGTATTGTTTTTCGTTTGCTTCCTACAGGAATTGTATATAAGTTCCAAAAGGATTTATTATTTTCTAAATATCCACATGCTTCTAAATTTTCCTGTCAGCAACGATTTTTTAAATAAAATTATTATTTTGTTTTAATATAACAAAAATAGCAATACTTCTTTTAATGATTCAACATTTACTTTTTTTAAAAACACACCGTTTGGCAAGATAATAAAAAAATTGTTAGTAAACTTGATTTTGTACATGTTCTTTATTTCATATTTTGTTTTAATTTTAGAATATATGAATCTCCTGCTTATGTCGAAGAAATTTAAAGGCATTATATTATAAAAGTGAAACTTATTAAATCATTGAATCCCTTAATTCCTAAATATTGCGTAACATTTTTACTATTTTAAAGTATAAAGAACTTCTAATATAAAATTATTTGCTAATCCAGCAAAATATCAATTAAATATAGTAATGACAGAATATTAATAAAGTATAAGTAGAGATAATTTATTTATCAATAAACTCTCTGTTATCCCTGTCTTTAAGGAAAACAATGGAGTAGTTTATTTGGATATTAAAATTTTTTTTCATATTAAAGATTAATTTATATGTGTGTGTGTGTTTTAATCTTCTCACACATTTATTTTTTATGTACCCCTTTTCTCACATTTGTCGTTTTTCTGCTGTATTTGTGTTTTTACTTGTGCTGGAATCATAAAATAAACTAATTATATTCTTTGTTGGATAGCTGCCAAATAAATTTTAGAAAGAAAATGAAAATGCATTGAGTTCTTTGAATGCATGCCAATTTTTAGAAAACAGCAGGTAAGTTAACTTGGCCTTATTATATGAACGCATGAGGTCTGTGATCTACGCACTTTCTTCAAAAAGGCACCGAAAGATATTTCGGCAAACAGTTTTTCATTAATATAATTTTAATTTCAGTAGTTTAAGTATCTTATCTTTAACTAAGCTTAAAATCATATCCTCATCGTTGCCTAATGATAGAAACTCGCTCTTCGGAAGAGAAGGCCATTTGTTCTATCGTGTTCACTTTTGAAGAACAGGAAATGGATGTTATGTTTCTGCTTTCTAGGCAAACACATTTTTCGGAATGAATGACTGGAAATGTTCTGCGTTTATTTCTCTTGCAACATATGAATGTAGCACAGTATTTACAAAATGTCCTCCCAGAAGGGGAAGATAGGGCGGATTTTCATATGCTTCACAACAGCTCTCAGCTATAAAGTTTGTCCGTTGTGAGATGTCAAATTAAGATTAAATTAGAAATTTAAAGATATTGCAAATAATTCCCTTTTAGTAAACTGTATTAAGTTATACTTGAATTAGTATATATTGATATTACTATCAATATATAACGTTTTCTAATTAATATAAACGATAACTTTTCACAGCCAGTTGTAAGCTATTTTTGCAGACGGAGTTTTCATTCTTCCCTAAAGAACTAATAATCCATAAAAGATTTCAGTGGATGAATACATAAATTTATATCATCTAATTGTGAGACACATGCTTTCCGACTGAAGAAATTATATTGGTAAAGGAATCGATCATGGTTGATCTGTCTTAATTCAAACAGAAGTCGTCATGCCGACACGCGAAAATTCACGTTAATAAAGACTCAATGTTAATAGAATTCAGTTGCGCGTAAATTTGGAAAAGAAAAGCCTGCTCATATTCCGATATCGTCACATGATCATGATTCAGAAGTCGATAAAAATAAAATTAATAAATATCATTTAAATTTACTAGCAAGATTTGATCACCCGTGCGCATTCTAAAATTTTAGTTTAAAAATTGCCTCCTTATGGAAAAATGGTAAAGTTAAGACCATGACTTCGAACCGTCGTTTCTTTTTCATTCCAGCTCAACTGGAAAAAAATATTGGTACAGTTCCGGTTTTTGTTCTGCCAAAAATAAAGGTTTTCGGTTCAATTCCGACTGAATAAATTTATGATTGTATTCTTATTTGTACTAAAAATATAATTCCATCATAAACAAAAAGTGAAATTCTATCAACAATTGCTACAATTGCAATCTAATGCAAGTGCGAATAGGTTATTTTATTGTTTCCTTAGAAATATAAAATAATACGTTTCGTACATTATAAAAATTATTTAAAATGAACTCTTAATTTCAATCTCCATAGAAATAGGAAGACTATGTGTTTTTATTGTTAATTCTTTACTTTATAAGAAAAATCTTCATTTTCATCGTTTTCAGTAGAAGATTTTGTTTCTTTGTATAAGATTGTGAAATGTATTTTTTCAAAAATAGTAATTTGTTCCAAATATTCTTTAAATATTGCCTGTATGTTCTCTGACGTAAAAAGCTAAATTTAACAATGAGGGTCCACATAAACTACTTCTACTAAACTAACACTTTCTATTACTTATTAAATAGTTAATTATATATAATATCTATAAAGAAATTTTTAAAATTTCGTAATTTATTTTTAATGGTCCAAATTTGGTAAATATAGCTTAAAGTTAATTCCTTACTTTATAGTTTCTTTCGTTAATGGTTGTTGTGTATCAGTTTTATTATCACCCATTAACAGTCTGCAAAGTAATTATTTAAATTATTTTCCACTAAAGATGAGCTAAAGTCTTTGAATTCCAAAAAAGATTTTAACAGATATGTATTATTCCATGCATCTAGTTGATTAATCCAAAATCGGTCTCTCTGTCCGTATGAAGACTCGGTGAGAAAAGGTGCCTTCAAAGACGCAACTGAGTTTAAGGACTAAAACAAAAGAATAGAGAACTGGTTGAGAGATACATATGATTTCCACCATTTTCTTTACTTGATTATATTTTTTTCTAGTTGACCATTGTACTTACTTTTCATGAATTAATACCGTTTGTCACTAACCTTTCACATCTCCTAATTAGACAGAGACTTTCTGTTATACATCTCAACCCCTTTCTTTAAGCGACTCAGTATAGGATATTTCTTGATGATCATCTAGTTTGTCTACATAAAGAGGCAATACCAGGAGGAGACGGTCTTTCCTGGGTCATGAGCAATTTTTTTATTTGTCTCGTGATCACTTTTAGTGATGAGCAGAGTTAAATAAATGATTTTTGGATATGTAGTCTTGAAAGTTGATCGTGGTCCTCTTAATGCCTACATTTGGCCTATACAAACACACGTGGATAACCGCATGTTAAGGTGTAAAAAACATAATTCAGGCTGATATTTTTCTTAAAAAAATTATCTATACTTCAAGTTTATTCAACTGAATTTACTCTGCCTTCTACAAGTAGTTTCAGGCGAAATTGAAACAGAAAAATACTAGTGAACATCAAAACAGAAAATCAAGCGGGAATTTTCCTGTAATGAAGATAATTAAATACACAGTTGACATTAAATTACAAAATACCAATAAGTTGATTACAATTACAAAATGTCTGAAAATACATTGAACCGAAATAAATTAATATTTTTTTTTCAGTTTAGGTTTCCGTTCCGAATAAAGTAAAGATGTTTTTGGTTCATTTCCGGTTCAAAGCCCTGATTAAGACATTTTTAAATTATCTCAAATTGTATCACATGAATCTGTATGGAATAATGGCAACCATGTGGGAGTATATTTTCAATAAAAGCTGTGCGTTTTCTCAGAAAAATTTTACTCTGTTATATATTCACAAGTTTTATGTCTTAAAATTTCCTTGTTAAGCAGATTAGACAAAATGAAAATTAAACATATTTGAAGAAAATCATTACTAGTTGGTTCTGTGGATATTTTTTTAGCATTGTTAATTAATACATTTTAATGTTCGCTTACTTTTTGGTCTAACATTTACATACTGCTTATCTATTGATATCTCATACGCTAATTATAAATATCATCAATTTCACGTCACATCAACGTTATCATTTTATTCCTTTTCTATACAGTTAAAGAAGTTACATCTATCAAGATATACGTGCTTGTTAAATCTGTGGAATCGAAAATCCTGGGGTCGATTGTTGAGCTAGAGAAGGCATCTCCTATGCGAGAGCTGTTTCCCCCACCCCCCTCAAGAAACAGAACCAACTCCTCTGCAGAGCAATACAGAATTCAAAGAAGAATTTTCAGACCTCTTTCAATTAATGAAAGAAATCAAACTAATATTTAAAGGCGTTAATAACAAAAATCTCACTAACGAACTGCAAAAAATCCAGTCACCTGTAGACAAGATATTTAAGCTCTTAGAATACTTTCCAGATATGACAGAATAATTACTCAATAACTCATCTTAACTTTTAAATAAATAAAATATAACGTAATTTAATAAATATGAACTAAAATTTCCTAATATTATTAATAAATTAACAGCATTTATATTTAAAATTAAAATAAAAAGAAAATTAAACTTAAAATATTAACAGCTAAAATTCTTAAATAAGCCCCGCCCACCAAGTTTTAACATCCAATCATTTGCCAGTCAGTAACATCTATAGTCTACCACTCCATATCCAGCTTCAGTTGAGGGTGAGGGTCCTAGGACCCAGGAACCTCGAAGAACAAGGCTATACCAGCCGAAGTAGCATTTATCTTGGGTGTAAAGGTATGCAGAAAATTTCCTCTCACTTCAGATCAGTGTCAAAATTGAGGAAGTGGATCCTTTGGTGGTGCCATCTATCGGAGGAGTTTAGACAAAGTCTTGCTTTCACCTTCGTGGTGCCATGATTAAACGAAAGACTCACCTTACTGACTTAAATTCGCATAGCCAATGGCAGAGCGAGCTTGACTTGTCCAAGTGTCATAAGTAACAACAACAACATCTACCAAGAAAATAAGACTGATTAAATCCTACCAAATAGAGAACAATGGAAAACACAATCATTCTTTTCAAAAAAAAGTTATTTTTATTTTGTTTATTTATTTATGTTTTATGCATTGCTTCTTACTCTTCCAAAAGCGATTTTTGAATTAATGTTGTCCTTTTCAGTACACATGCCTAAATGATAGTTTAACACAGTAACACACTTTTATACAATAAACCAATTAATTCTGAACTTACAAGCGACTTCCTTATCTTAAAACCAGAGCTAATATTTTTATGAGCTTAAACTTTAGATAATCTGATACTATTTATTAATAAATTCCAGTATTACTTTATTTAATTAATGGTAGTTATAAGCTTTGTGGTGATAGAAAATGACGTTAATAAATTCTAACAATGCACCCAAGTCTACTGATCGGTAAGCAAGCAGTGAAACTAATAAATAGCTATATATATATATATATATATATATATATATATATATATATATATATATATATATATATATATATATATATATATATATATAAATGAATAAAATAATAATACAATTAACTCTAAAGTTCAGTAAAAGCAATAAATTAGATCGTGGTCAGATATAAAGGAATCCAGAAATCATTCTAAGCTGTAAAATATGTTTCATTTTTTGTTTTACATTAAAAATTTCCAATTTATGATTATTTCACACACACAAATATTTATAACCTGACTACAGTATTAATTATAAGATTATTGCTTCATTTATACACGTGTTTGAAAGTAAGAATTTGTTAAAACATTTCTCAAAAAATGAACAAGTAAATTAATATTTTAGTAAGTATAGTTGATTTATTTTATTACATTAATATATTTATTAATATTAATAAAGAATAACAAGATTATTTTTATTCCTATTTATATTTTTTAACTTTTAGCAGTACCAATAATTATTTCTTGCTTCGATGTATTTTTAAATACTTTGTTAACTAATTAAGTAGCAAAAAAAATTGGTTGGTATAAGTTAGTTTTGCAGCACTTGTTTAATATATAAGCTTTAAGTGTAAATTAAAGTTACATTTTAAGGAGTATTATTGGTTTTTTGTCACCACGAACATCCTACTATCCTACGTTGAAATACAATTTTTCGTTTTACAATATTTTTTTTTAATTTTATGCACTGCAAGTTATAAATGCAAGCTCAATTTCTTATTTTTTGCTTTTTCATAATTTATTTGAAATGCAGTGTTCAATTTTAAACAGAGGCATTTAATTATATTTTTTAGATAATTTTTGAATGCATATAAAAAAAAGTATTCAATTAAAGTTATGTACAAAAAAGAGAATAAAAAAAGAAGTAAATTTTTATCTATAACTTTAAAATAAGATGTGTATATATGTATGTAAAGGAAAATTTTTTATTTATGTGTCCTATCAAAATTATTAAACATTTTGCAGTACAAGAATCTATAATGTATATGTGTACACACACACACACATACATCTCTCTCTCACGCGTAATTTATACACATACTATTTATATCAAAGTAATTCCATTTTAATTATTTAAATTTTGGTTTTTTAAACTATCCAAAGGAAACTAATTATGTTGAGATATTTAAAGAGGAAGTTTTATTTATTTAATCATTAACTTGAAATTATAAAATTACGATATTTAGGAAAACATTGATAAAGATTATATTGAAGCAAAATTTCTTTAATTATAATTTTTTTCTTTCATACTAATTTTAGATTTCAATTTATTTTAAAATTAGTGAGATGAACGCAAAAATGATTTCGTTCTCTGAAAAATCATTTTATGGTTTTATGAAAGAAAATATGAACTAATTCTCCACAATTTAAAATCAAGGATCACACAATAACGAAACTTAATAATTTATTCAATTATTAGTCTTTTTATATAAACTTTAAACATTACATTTATTGATTTTACAAGGCTAGATATAAATGTAAGTCCGGTGACGTAGTTGTAACGCTTCAGTCTCACGTTCGAAATTCGATCCTCGGGCTGGGCAAGGTCGACTTAGCCTTTCATCTTTTCAATGGATCGATAAAACTGAGTACCAAGCATGCTTGGGAATTAAACACTTTCGTGTTAGGCTGACCACCTAACCGTGACACATGTTTTGCACCCTAGGGCCCTGGGTCATAAAAACAGATAAAAGTACTCTTAAGTCTTGATCTCCATATGGGCTGTTCTACAACTCAGTTTGTTTAGTTTTTAATATAAATGTATTCTTGTTTTTGTCGTGTGCCAGCTAGGCTGACAATATGGTGTGCGCTGCTTCACTTTTCCAACTGAACCATATTTGGTGTGGAGTCCAACTTTTTCAGTACTTCACACCTCATTCTTACAAGGAAAGGACAAAAACAGGATAGATAGAGAGAGAAAGTAGATCCATGCCCGAACCGGGATTTGAACCCAGGACCTCCTTAGCCGTAGTCAGGCATGCTGACCACTAGACAAGTTGGGCGGCAATGTATTCTTGTTTATAACTTTTATGGGCTATAAGAAGTTATTAACAATTTATTATAGTAAGGAAGTAAAAGATAAATACTTTTGCACATTAAAAATGAGTTAAAGAAATGCTTTCGGTTCTATTGGCAAGCATAGCGAATTCAGTCTTTTGCTCTTTTGACTCTAAAACATGTAATATGGTTCTAGTAAAGAACGGTCTTAAAGTTTTTTTACTACATGTACTATACAAAGTAATGAGCAAATTATAACTAAGTAAATATTAGAACAATGTTATATAGTACACAGAAGATGAATTTGTGAAATACGCTTTAGGTTCTATTGGTAAGCAAAACAAATTTAGCGTTTTGCTCTATATATTTTAAAAGTTGTAATATGTTTGTTTCAAATAACGCCCTGTAAGTTCTCCACTGCAGCTCACTTCTAACTTTGTACTGCTTTGTTTAGGGCTACACTGTAACCAGAATACTGTAAAAAGCTGCAGTTGAATATCTGAAAAACTAATAAATGCTACAAATGTTGGATTAATAAAAACAGTGGATTTAAGATAACAGTAAACTGTACGCAAAATTGTGCACAATGTATGATATATTAGATAGCTTATGGATATGTGTATAACTTAACTGTTGTATGTGATTTGCATTCTTTTTGCACATTACAAAGTTTTATTTTTTATTTTTTCTTAGGCTATGCTCATGCGCTAACTGAAACTTAGAAGTCATTAGCCTAGAAACTAATAAATGTATAACAAATACTTTCATTTAATAAAAAAGTAAATTTTGGATAATTCTAAATGCAAACAAAAGTATAATGTGTGAGTGGATAGTAAGGTGACTTGAAAATGTGTATAGCTTGATTGTTTTACATTCGCCTCGACATTACTTAGGATTTGCGTGCGTTAATTTTTCTTTAAACGTTCGTTCATGCTCTTCCTACAAGTTAAGAGCTATTAGTGTATTGCGTGAGGAAGCAAGTAATCAGCGTAAGATTCTGTTTCATTCATACACTAAGTGTAAAATGGTTTGTCATTCAGTATCAAATGATCGCATTGTTCCGCTTTTCATAATCACTTTATTTTGCGTCAATAGACATTTTTCTGTTTCGCAGACTGAAATAACTAAATAACACTGATTTGCGAATTCTTCAGTTATTCTGAGCTTTTATTCCAAAGCGTATGGGAAGAAGACTTTTGAAAGTTTCCCCAAATTATACGAGCATTATGAGAAAAATTCTTTGTGGTAAGTGAGTGGTATTCCACAATGTTTTCGCAATTATTTAATACAGAAACACATTTTTCAGATATCACTGGTCACACTTTATATTAGTTCTACGCTATAAGAACTAAGGCATGGCATGACATAAAGGAATTTATTTTAAGTTGCTTTCATTCCGTGGCCTTTTTTTAGTCATCTGCTATATCAGGCTATAATTGTGATTTCCGTTTATAAGACACGTTTCCTGTATTTAAGTAGTAATCTATATGAATCTTAAACACTTGTACCAATGCCAACAGACAAACTATTCACTACAAAACATGTGACAATACCAGTATAATTTTTCAAAAATCTGCTTATTCCTTGGTTTTCTTTTTTCTTGGCAAACAATAGAGCTATTACCAAAGTGCATGCAGCTGCTTTTAATAAAATCTGACACATTTTCCTCAAAGGAAACTCAAATCGTTTTAATATTTTTTTAAATTATAAAGCAGATAATGGGAAGTTGAATCGTATTATAAATTTAAACAAAACTTTTTATTTTAAGTGAAAGAATTGCGGAACAATTCTAAGAAAAATGAAGTATAAAATTTGCTTTCAAATCTTTCTTTCGAAATTTACTGTGTAAGCAAGAGAGCTTATCTGCAAAAAATTAATGTCAAGGTAATACAGCGAGGATTAGATTGTAAATTTCAATCAAATTTTACCGACAAATGTGATCTTTTACGCAGTGTCATTTTATTCCTATAAAATTACCCTAATCTTACAATAATGCACAAGAAATAATAGACAAATGGCCAGGGTTTTAAATGAATGAAATTACACAATAAAATACACTTCGTTTAACAGTCATCATTTTTATACTAAATTGTTTTTTTTTTTAAATTTTATTCCATTGTTATTATTCTGAAAAAAGTTGACATGTTTATGCAAATTAAATAACTTGATATAATGAAGGTTTAACTTTTGCACTAATTTTTTTGCAAAAAGTATTGACTTATATTTTATTTCATTCCAAAGTTTACCAGTAAAAAGCATTTTTTTTTTATAAATCAGACTAAAATGTTTGTTTTAATCTTAGAGGCCACTCCTTTAAACTTACACTATTTCGTATCTTTTTATCTATAACATACGGCTTTATATTGCATTGTTTCATCCTTTGACTTATTTAAACATTTTTATTAGGTATCATGAAAGCTAAATAGAAACTTACTTCGCAAAAGTTTTACATGATTTATAGCATTTAACTTTTACCATATATAAAATTAATTACAAAAAAACATACAAATTGTTGCTAATATGTCTTTAAGAAATATTCTTGCGTTGGTATATGTGCAACAGAATTTTATAGAAAAAAAAATTCTATACAGAAAACATTTATACAGAAAATAAAATGTCGAGAGAATGATGTTTTCTCTCTTATTAATTTTTACAACTTTTTACAAAATTTATAAGTCTTTAAACTTAATTATCATGATTTTTCCATTCATTACGAATGATTCATTATGAAGAGAAAATGGAAAGACAGACAATTCTTTTTAATCGATGTTCTCAAAGTAAATTGGAAAAACATTTTTAATCAGTGTTTGAACGGAATATTTAGTTTTTCTGATCCCTTACAATGCTCTAAATTGAATTATAACCAAGAAATGGCTTAAATCAAGCTGCCTGGAATATTGTTTGAGATTAACAATATTCTCAGTAATTAAAAGGAATACCGTTAAATCGAAAACCTATGTTATACTGTTATTTTATCATTGAAAACAAAACTAATGGCAAAAGTATTTTAATTTAATGAAAACAAAGCAAGTTACGTTATACATTTATTTCCTTTTATAAAAAATAAATAAATAAATAAAAATAAAATGCAAAGAGGGAGTAAGATTCGCTAATGAAATCATCAGATTTTTTTCTGATGATCTAAAGGAATATTTTAATTGCTCAAATCTACTTGACTATCATAGCATTTTATTCTAGATTGATGTTAAAGGGTTACTTAAAGTCTATAAAGATTTTTAGTTCATCCTTCTTTTTTATATAGTTAAGTAAAAATAGTTAAGATATAACTACGTACATTTTCATTTAAGTGCACTGTGATCTAAATCAGTTACATCAAGTTAGTAACCCAGAACCGATGATTTACTTTATTTACGGTCCTAGAGGTTTACGTTAAGATTTAGTGTGTTATATCAATTACAGCACACAATATAAATTCAAAGAATAAATTTAAAAAAAAATTTTCAAATAAATTAACTTAAATCTACTGACATTTTGTCTTATTTTGGTTTTGACATTTTATCTTATGCGGTGCATGGGAAATAAATGAAATCAACATTCCAGCTGTAAAAGCTGGAATGTTGATTTCATTTAACTTGATGTTTAATTTAATTAAAATTTTCAATTTATCAAAAATGTATTATTTTTATTATTGGCAAAACTTTTATAAATAACTAACATTGAATTTGTTATATCACTAAATAAGTAACTTTGAAGTCAACATTTATACATAAAATCCGTCTTAATAAATTAATACGATAAAATGTGATCAAAATTGAAAATTTTCACATCGTTAAAATTGTATACATTTTTCAGCAATAATTGCGCATTTTTTTACTGGAAGTATGATGCTAAAGCAAAAACAAATTGGGTGAAACAAATCTCTTGTTATTTAATGAAACATTCGAGATAGGTTTTATAGAAAAAAATTACTATCGATGAGGTAAAATATATTTGAATGTTTTTTATATCATACTGTATTGCTGAAAAGTCAAATGTACCAAGAAAATATTCACTCAACGCTGTAATTCTTGGTATGCTGATACGATTTTATGAATTAGATACCCTACTGCGAAAGGAGTAGAATAAGTCTGAAACGAGGTGATTTATTACTTGTATCAAGAAACAAGAATATTGGTCGAAAGGGTAGGGTAATTGTAGGGTCAAAGCAGCATCGATCACAGAAGTCATTGTCAGCTTGGTATATGGCCGAAGACACTCTTGACCACATACTGTTCGACCAGGGCTAGCCCTGCTGTTCGAGATTCACAACAGTGCTTAAAACGAATATGTTCTTTATTGGTTTTGCCAGATGTTCGATGTCCATTGAATCGATCCTATTCGTTATGTGTTGAGAAGATAATCCGGGAATACCGCCGAGTTGGCTGATCAATTGCTATGTTTAAGAAAGAGTTTAAAGCACGGGTAATTTTATGGATCGTAGACCCCACTGAATAACAGATTACACAGCTGACAAAACTGACTTTAAATCCTACTGAAATAAAAATTCCATCCGTTGCTGTTTATCAATATTTTTTTTTAGTTCTGAGTTAAATATCTCTCATATACTCTTATACACACAAGCAATGTCTGCAGATAAGTTATATTTATCATAACTATATACTGTCAGTGTGTTAAATGCAATGCAAAATTCACAACTTTAGTTATAATATCATATTTATGACAGATTTAGTTCAGTTGTAATGGAGGATATAATAATGAGAGACAGCTTGCTGTTCACTGAGTCTTTTTAAAAAAATACTGAATTTACATTCAAAAGTATTCAATGGATTTAGATAAAACCAAAAAAAAAAAGTATTTAGTTAATCACTCTTGATGCAGTCAAAAATTTTACAAATTACAGTCTAAGGTCTCATACTGCTCTGATTTAGTTGATTATAGGCAAATCTATAATCAACTCATTTTTATTTTAACATTTTCAATCAACTATTAATTTTAAAAAAGTTTAAGATTTTGACAACGTGTAGTGGACCGTCTAAAGTGTGAAACTCAGTTGTTATGCATTTTCCATAACAACACGTAAATTCCCGTCCGAGAATACTTTTCGTAGGTAGTGGACAGTATTAACATGTCGCAAGGGAGGAAACCCGGAAAACTCCCAAGCACCCACCCCGATAGACCTAGAAAGCAGAAGTGCAACAGCCATCTCCCATTGTTCAACAATAGCTGGGCACAAACTCGAGACCTTATGCTCTGATCTCCTACCATTAGATCCCTAGCAGTTCCATTGAAGATTTAAAAAAAAATTTTTTTTAGAAAAAGTATACATTAATGTAATTTAGCATCAGATTTCATAAATACTTTTCCTGATTTGAAAAATTAAAATCACCGATTGTAATTTATACAGCAACATTATTAATTACTTTCCAAAAATGTGCCCAAAGCAGATCAGTTAAAACTGACTGACATGCAAAGGGGTTAGAACCTTCAATTTGAATTCAATAAAAATATTTATTAAATTACGTTTATTCCAACGGGCCAAAATCTTTATAGAAGTCCTTTAATGACAAAAATTAAGAAGATGAAAAATAAAATTCGATAAAAAAAATTGAAAAATCGAATAGTTGAAACAATGTATGAATTAACACATTGTTCAGTGGAAAATTAAAATTTATTATTTACTTGCATTTATTTCGAGATAAACTGTAAATAAATTTATTTCAGGCAATTTGTAAATTCTTATTTCTCTATTTATGATTATTGTTATTGTATATCTTCCGTAGTTTAACGAAATCAGAAAAGCTTCAGCTTAGCTTTTAGTGTAACATTAAAAGTGGATTGGAAACTTCCAAGAGAGCAATTAAAAATGTGCTCGATTGAAACCTGATGGTGGGTGGTGGTACTTGGTGCAGGTTTTAAAAATATTCCCGCTTTCATAAAACGAGGGACATTTGATATGCCCACCGGCACGCAGTGGAGGAGGCTTTACCACACGTGGGGGTTGGAGCCATTCACCGTTTTATCAAAGATGTGTGTGGGGGTGGATCGGTCAATCCGTCATAATTGGCATTTTTTCAGTGAATTCCTGTGAGGCCAAGAGGGGAGAGTAGATATAATATATAGTTTGACCTAAATCCACTGAACACAGTAGACTATTCTACAATCTATACATAGCACTTTTATAATTTATGAAAAGCAAGTGGAGAAGGGAGCTATCTGTAAAAATATGGTTAGCAGGGGACATTATAGTAAAATATGGACAATATAAGTTAGAAAGAACAAATTTTCCATTGAATTAAATTTTTTTTATTCGAGTTCGAAAAAAATATTTTTCAATTTCTCTCATTTCAAATATTCTGATGTTGATTTGTAAATTGTAATTATTAATAATGTCACAAAAAAATTGGGAAAAGTTAACCATAAAATTATTTTTGTAAAGTAAAAGGCATACCACACAATGCCTAAAATAATATAAAATTTAAAAAAAAATTGTAATTTTTTTTGCGTTTCTTCACTAATTAACTTTGTTTTGTACATAAACACAGGTTGGTATTTCCTCTTCATACTTATTCGGTCAAGATTTAAACCTAAAGGAAGAACAATAAATTTTGATGGGTACTGAATTTCTACAGAACCTGGTTAAGAATATAATCTCCATATGCATTCTTGGTATCTTATAGAGCAATATAGCAAATTGTTGCCAATCATGTGTTTAAGACTGCGTAGTGCACATAATTGTGCCTAAATGAAATATAAAATTATTAAAAATGTGAATTATGTAATTTTTGAAATTACATATATAATTCACCTTTTTAATAATTGTAATTTTTGAAATGGTGTGAGTCTAAGAGATTTATCTATTTGATTTAAAGTATAAATGTGCACACTTCATTTTATAAATTATCTTTTTATATACTCCCTTCTTGCTTTAAATATAAGGTTATCAGTCTTATATATTATTCTAAGAACCGAATATATATTTTTTAATGTAAGTAAATCATTTTTATGCATTTTCTATAAGATTATCTTTTTTGAAACTCCCATAGTCGAAACATGACAGTCTTTGTCTTTCAAAAAGGGGGAAACTGTAAAACGAATGTTTCACTGTTGACACAGTGACGGTATCCATTTCAATAAACATAAAAAGACCGTTGAGTGAAAAACGTCAACATTTAGGTCAGAAAAAGGGAAAGAAATCGAATTGAGCCTCAAGAAAACAATTACCTTCAAGTGAGATTTACTCTCATTTATTAGATATGGTGTTAAGTTCCTCTATTGGTGTCGCATGGTTAGAAGAACAGAACAAAATTATCTCATCTTAAAAAAGCCTATCAACTTACGGAAGGAACAGTGATTCAAAATAATTCGGTGTTGAATGAAAAGTTAAGTTTCCACCTAAGTAAATACTTAGTAAATTGGAGCCTTAAGTAAATACTTAGAGCAGCTTGAATTCACGAAAAGTTTTACTAACAGAAATTTAGTAAGTAAAACTATTGTAAAAAAATACTTTTTTTGTAATACTGGTTTTGGATCTTGATATTTCAATATAAGAAACTAATGTTTCAAATATTTTGGATAAGAACCTTTTACATTACTTTCTTTGCAAATGAACACTGTAGCTATGCATCTCCACAAGAGTAAATTTTTTTAACCGATATTTTCAGCAGTATATTCCCAGTCTCATGTCGTTCTAACAGTGACGATAACTGTTATTTGTCGAAATATTGCTTGTATCCTAATACATACACTGTTATGTGATTTAAAATTGCTCCATCAAATTTGAATCTGCAATAAAATGCATGGATCTGCGGTAGTCTGATAGGAGAAAGCTTCGGCCTCGAATCTAGAAAGTGACGGTTTCGATACCTGACAGCAAAAGACCATCGTGTTAGAAGGGCCTATTCAAGTTGAAAGTTCTATAAAGTCCAATGGTCCTTCACTGACGTGGCGGGAAGAAGAATGTTCCACCTTAGAAGTGGACTTTGTTATATGATCATGGTTTAAAATTATAAGGCAGGTGTGATTTAAGGCTTCAGTAAACTGAAATAATCTGTCAGAAACGTATTGCAAAAATTTAACTTAACCTTAAAATGCGAGATTTCACAATGACTTGTGTGGGATTTACTCAGTCCAATAATATTACAATCACTTTAGTGTGCACATAGCTACACGGTGTTATAATTGGGCATAAAATTTAGGGTTCTAATTATGCAAAATTTTTACTTTAACCGAAAAATGTATTTTATATTATATGACTCTCCTATTCCTTACTTAAATCCAGTGGAAAATTCAAGAAATATTTCTGCAAAAATTGTTCATAAAGATATATTTTAATTTCATAACGATAAAACTTCAAAACCAATTAATAATCGTTGGGAAAAAATTCACTTGTAAAACCCTTAAGCTTGAAGCGATGTCAAACTAAATGTGCTGTTATATTCATGTATGTCGCTCCATTAAAATAATAAAACAATTTATTTGTAAAATCGAACTTCTTATAATTTGCATATTAATA
Source organism: Latrodectus hesperus (assembly GCA_037975125.1). NCBI lineage: Eukaryota > Metazoa > Arthropoda > Arachnida > Araneae > Theridiidae > Latrodectus > Latrodectus hesperus. Next base: position 22,526,057 of record CM075854.1, read on the forward strand.
CTGGCCTTCTTTTTTCAGTTGTGGGGCTTTTATTATTTGTCTTTATTTATTGTTAAATTTTTATATGCTTTTAAAGATATTTTTTACAAATACATATTTATTAATATAGGTCATTTTTTAATCACTTGCTTTTTAAAATATTTTTTTTCAATTTAAGTTTCTTTAGTTATGTCTTATACAAGCACACATGATGTTTTTTAAAAAAAATGTTGAAATCTATCCACACAAATTTTTACTGGAATTTGACAACAATAAGATTAATAATTTATTTGAAGACTTAAATGCCATATTTCAATGACTGGCGAGGTCTATCCATTTAACAATGAAGATCATGGTATATTTCTCACAGGGAAGATTCTCAAAATCCATCAAAAACAATCTAGAGAATAACACATAAAACAATCTAGAGAATAAAATGATGAGAATGTAATTTTAATAATTTACCTTCATAGATATCAAATTGATTTTAATGATTTCATTAATAAGGTGACAAACATGTCTACATTTAATTTGTGCTATGTTATTATACAGAAATAAATTTCATGAAAATATAATTATATTGAAATGCCATATGCATTAGAATTGTTACTTTCTGTTTTTTAGTTATGTGACATTCTCTATGAATAGATTCTTGTATCTGAATTCTATTTTCAATTTTATAAATTATTTTATGCTTCATATTGCATTTATATACATAATAATTCTCTCTAACTGCAAACCGTATGATGAGAAGAAAAGAAAAGCGAAAAATGCATCTCTCTTTTACTTAAAATTTTATATTATTTTTAATGCCAGTAAAGTAAAATGATAATATCACAGATATTTTTATTCCTTTTATTTTATATTTAACACAGTACTATTTTATATATGGAAAATTTCAAGATCATATATGTCCTCAAAAATATATACATTATTTTCATTTGAAAACTCGTGAATCCAAGTAAATTAATTTGCGCATGTACACTAAACAAAAAAAAAAAACAATTTTAAAATTTTGAGATTTTTGCACTCGCTTTCACAAAAAGGGATAAGCTATTATAAAAAAGTAAATGATGTCCAACATTTCTGGATTAGATATCAATTTTTTAATTTTCCTGACATTTTAACCTACTAGTTTGTTTTATATACCAAAACTTTGACCAACGTTTGCTTAAAATGATATTTTGGCTGATGAATAGCAATGTACTACTCTAATTTAGGGATCACTACTCTATAAATATGAGAAGTGATGCATTATACCAAATGAAGCATGTTCCTTTAAAGAGTAATTACTGTTATTTTAATAAAAAATTAAAAGCTTATAATCACTTTTATAAATCCAGATGTATATAAAGCAACACTTCGATATTTCAAAATCGCATACACTTATTTATTCATGTACAGTTGAAATTAGAAAGAAGAGGTGTTTCTTTTATGTTGAAATCAAATCAGTTACTTATATTTCAGAATTTATAGAGAAAAACAATATCTTGTAAGGTTTATATTTGATACATGCAAATTTGATATTGTAAAGTTTACAAAATATCTCCTCGTAAGGAAGAGATATAATCAGAGAAATTTTCAATTCTTCCAAAAATTATACCGATTTGAAGCGAAACATAAATCTAAATATTAGAAGCTCAACATTATAAAGAAGACACTAAAACGAACTGTATTAGTTGATTACTCAAAAATAACGAACTGTATTAATTGATCACTCAAAAATAACGAACTGTTCAAGTTTAATCGTAGCTAAGAAGAGGCCTGAATTTGAGTATTGTAATCGGAAGTGAAGAAGACATTCAAGAATATAAATTATGCGCCTTAATTTTATATCAGGAATATCAAGAAAAAACTCTGCTGTAAGAATTTCATTGAATTCACAGTTTAATTGTTTGGGGAGTATTTTCATGATTTTGAGAAAAATGTTTAGTACACACACATACACACTTAATCATTTATTATTTTTTACTAAATGATTAATTGTACAGAATATAATCTCAAATTTCGTACTTCTATTTTCTTAAAAATATTTCAAGTATTACTGTAAATATTGCGCTTATTTATTTGCAGAATTTGTTATAGTTAAGCCGATTGTGTAACAGGTGGGAATCAATTTCACAAACTGTTGAATTGAAAGTCAGCAGAGGCTCGATTATTGTAAATTTTTGCACGGATTTTACAGCATAATTAGTAGCTATTTAGTTTCCATCTCTACACGAGTAATATAATAAATGTATAAAATTAATTATGAAACCTTAATAATTGAATACGAGACTCAACATTAAATCAGTTGCTAGCTTGGCAAAAACTCACGGACTTCTTTGCTTCCAACACTCGAGGATTTTGTAAGCAAGAAGTCCGGCAAAGAAGTTGGCGCAATTCTGCTTCATTGACAAAGTATTTTCCACAAGGATAATTATGCAGGGAATAGAAGAGGTGGCAATCTGATAGTGCAAGGTCAGTAGTGTAATAAGGATAGCACAAGGCCTCCCAACTAAGTCGCTGCATGATATTTCTGACCACTTGTGTGACATGCGGTCTCGCGTTATCCGCCAAGTACAGTATACCCTTGCGATTAACCAGTGCTGGCTCCTTTTAGTGCAATGCCTGTTGCACACATTCCAATAACTGCGAGTACAAGTCCTCAGTGACCGTTTGGCCCGTTGGTAGCAGTTCATAGTGAACCACTTGAGGATTAGTCCACCAGACACCAGCTTCATCACGGAGACAAATCACCCGACAGTAAATTTGTGAAACCAATGCCTTGCCATACGTTCATTCAGAGCACTATCGCCAAACGCTTGACATATTCGACCACTTGATGCAGCAACTAATAAGCTCACTTTAAAGTCGTAAAGCAAACAACACCGAACGAGCTCCTTTCCATTTCTCTTCGCAACTGTACGAGTTACGAGTGATGAATGTGCGCAGTGGACCTGCTTTTATAACGTTTGATATACCTACTTTTGAATGACCGGTGTCTCAACCTCGTCATACACCATACACTAATTTAAGTACTTATTCTCGCTTCTCCTTCAATAGCAACGTAAAAACGGCAAGAACGTTCTATTTTACTTTTTATTAACTCTTTATATAGTGAGTATAGTGAGAATGAACGAAGCATTAGAAAGTGTTTGGTATTTCAAATGACTATATATATATATATATATATATATATATATATATATATATATATATATATATATATATATATATATATATATATATATTCATTTGTGTACTTTAATTATCGTAGTTTTGAATTGATATTTTAGGAATATATAAACAATGTTTCTCTCTGCCGTATACTTATACATATATGATTCGTAGAATCTATATCATTTTTATATGAGTAATTTTTGTATAAACACATTTTGAAAATGTATGTCATTTTTATTAAGAGAATTATGGTTGCCATCAATCAAGTTACGTTCTTACTATAAATATACTAGACAAAAAACTTATCCTTTAAAAATATCTTTAATGATTTCTATGTAATGATCTCAATTAAACAATTAATTTCTTATAAAGGAGATACTTATGCGATGTTGCTATATTATATATATATATATATATATATATATATATATATATATATATATATATATATATATATATATATATATATATATATATATACATATATATATATAAAAGACCTTTCAAAACTTCTTACAAATTGAGTCCCATTCATCGTGGTAAGTTTGTATTATTTTATAAATAAGAGTTGTAAAGCTGTGATTTATTTTACTAAAGGTTTAGATAGTTAAAATAATTATTTAATTAAGTTTTAATTTTTTTAATTTAAAAAGTAGTTGTTATTTGAAAGATATTAGATGTTAAGGAAATTTCATTTTAAGAATAATTTTATTCATGGTTGAAAATACATATATCAAATGCTAATTAAACACTGAATTTGTTTTACGTATCGGTGGAATAAATACTATATTTCCAATGTATTAGATTTATCTAACATTTCCCATTTTAGTTGTTCAAGATAGGCGTGCTTATAATCTAAACGTAATTATAGCTGAATAAATTGTAATAATTATTGCTCCTATTCGTTAACGTAAGCTGTATAAGAGTTTTGAAATTTTTTATTTAAAAAAATGACTTCTGTAATACTGCTTTGTAGTTTTATGAAAAGATAAATATATCATACTTTACATTCTTAATGAACGAAATTGCTTTTAAATTTTTTGTTAATCTTTTATTAAAGTATTAAGAAATGAAAGTAGGAGCATTCAAGAGTTTATATGAATATGATGGAAGAGGTCAGGCATTTGCTTATTTTTGCTTAGATGGGGAAATTAAAAAATGAACAAAAATATGTGTTTATGTAAAACTTGAATATCCTCAATATGAACATGTGTGAAAGTAAAGAATTTGTGACATAAGAATGATAAATAGTGTCAATTTAAAATAGTTTTTTTTTTCTATTTCTAATTTAGATATTTCTCTTTCATTTTCTAAAATTCATATTGTCCAGATTATTGTTTATTGCTCTAAAATATGAATTATTTTTTTTATAAACATTATTAATAAGAAAAACATTGTGGTTAGAATTCGTCCATTCATTTAGGGGAAATATTTCCCCTTGTTTTAGAGTAGTTTTATTGCTGTTTTAATTATATTTTTCAACTGAATTGTCATATTAAGTTTCCAAACAAAATGTTTGAAGTGTCCCTAGCCAACTATAGAAAAATTTTAAGTTACTGTGAATTTTATTTGCTTGATATAAAACTTGGAATTTATTCATAGAAATAAAGAGTGAATGTTGTATTTTTTGTTTCTTGTTTCACACTTTTGTTAAAAAGTAATTAAAAGACTTTTTTGATCATTTTGATAAGTTTATATTAGCTGCGAATATTCAGTCTGACTCAGATATTAATAGACTGTAAATCGTCGAAAAGTATTTATATATAAAAATATTGATTAAAATATCTTGTTTTCACAACAATCAGGTTTATTAAACTATTTAAGCCGTTCCAATAAGAATAATAAATACCCAAAGTAAATGCGAAAGCAGCAGTTAGAATCAGAAAGTAAAACTGCATTTAAAGAAGATACTCAGACAGTAGTCGTAAATTCATAAAGAAAAACTCTTTTTTTTTCCATAAAAAAAAATAAATAATAAAATAAAAAAACTACGATTCTCAGGTATGCAAAATCATTGAAGGTCAAATCAAAGACTAGCTCAAGGACTGAAAGTTTGGATGTCACTGAGTCCATCCTTACTTAGATATTTTTTTTATTTTTTATTTTATTTTCATGACGTTCTCTTTTTCAAAGTTGAGAAATTCTACAACATAGATGGATACAATTATAAGAAGCCTTAAATATAGGTGCTGTAAGGTTGTAGAATCGGCCATCGCGCGCGTGTTTCGGACCGTTGGGAACTCGAAAAACCTTGGTTTTCATTCAAGCGAATCGAAAAGCAAGATCTTCGAAATGACAAGGATTTTTTAATGAGTTGTTCGAAAAAAACTTCTTTTGTGTGTATATATATATATATATATATATATATATATATATATATATATATATATATATATATATATATATATATATTGAAAGTCAGCATATACCTTTCAAAATTACCAAAAACTTATATTTACATAAAATAACTTCAAATATTTACATAAAAATTGAATTCAATCTAGTTTAAATTGATTAGAGACAAAAAAATTTATGAGCAAAAACAGCAGTTTTTTTTATTTTTTTATCATTAGACACAAAATAATATAAAATATTGGAGAATCAGCCATTTCGCAAGTCACGAAAAAAGTGAACATACAGGAAAGTCTATGTTTGAAATTTCCATATTTTAATATTTAGTTGGTCTACCTTTTGAATTTAAAACAGCTCTCATACGATTAGACATTGAATGGACCAGTCCTTTGGTTATTGTGAGGGGGATTTTTTGCCATTCTTCAAGCAATGCCTTTTTAGCATCGTCTTTGCTTTTAATTTGCCTTTTTTTTATACTTCTGTCCAGTTCATCCCATAAATTTTCGATAGGATTAAGGTCAGGGCTTTAAGGAGGGGAGTTCAGTTGTCTTGGAGTGTTGTGCAACAGCCATTCCTTGACAGCACCAGCTGTGTGTGCTTTGGACCCTGATCTTGTTGGAATATCCAATCATTTCCCACACCTAATTTTCTCACTGATTGCTTCAAATTGTTTATCAATATATTCAAATAGACAAAACTTCCATAGTGGTTTCTATAAAGACTAAATTGCCAGCACCTGAAGCTGAAAAACAGCCCCAAGCCATCACTGAACCTCCGCCATGTTTAACTGAAGGAATCAGATTCATCAATTCTAACTCTGTTCCGGATTTTCGCCAAACTTTTTGCTTACCATCCCAACCAAAAATGCCTAACTTTAGATTCGTCTGTAAAAATAACTTTGCTCCAGTAATCTAAATTATCGTTTTCATGAAGATGCGCAATGCTAATCTTTTGTCTCTATTGATTTTACTAATGATAGGTTTTTTACGCGGAACTCTGCTATTATATCCTTTTTCTCTCAAGGCTCTTATAACACATTCTGGATTTACATCAGTTTCTTTAAGCTTTTTAAGATGTTTGGCTTTGTCTACTGCAGAAGTATTCGTATTATTACGAATTGTTCGAATGATTTCTCTTTTATCTCTACCGGTCAATTTTGGTGGTTCGAAGCACGTTTCCCGTAGTTTTCGTCAAATTATATTTCCTTGCACTGTAGCTCTGCTTTTACCCATAATTTGACTTATTTGATTGAGTGATTTTGCCTCATTTTTCAATTTAATAACCAGTTCTCTGATTTCTAATCATGTTTCAGTTCTTTTAGTTGCCATTTTAAAATTAATAAAATAAATTTCAAAAGTGTCCTCTAATGCTTATATAAAAGAAGGTAATATTCTTACAAATATGTTGAGACAGTAAAAAGTTGTCCAAATACCTGCAAAAATCTATTTAAATCCAACTGTATGCTCACACTTTTGTGAGTTTGAAAAACGCATAGATTTAACTTAATTCGAAAATCATTATGATAACCTTAAAATGTTTGATGTCTATTAGACACAATGATTCAAATGCATACTGGTAGCTGTACGAACGAGAAAAAGGAAAAAGAAATTTATTTGCATTTTATTTCAAAAAATGGGAAAATTTGCAAGATATATATATATATATATATATATATATATATATATATATATATATATATATATATATAAATGAAGATATTTTCCCGAATATTTCTTTAGTTTATTAGAACTATTTTAATAAAAGAAAGGGAATTTTTTAAGCTTGCAAAATTTTCATAAGAAAAAATGAAATTTATCATTATCTAGTTTTATAAATTGAAATGATATAAAAATTGCATTAAACACCACTTTCGAGGGTACCATGGGCTATTGTAATTAATATTATTTATGATTTGAACAATCAAAATTTATAGCTCATTATCAATAGCGGAGGGAAAAATTAATGTATTTATAAGTAAAATATTGAAAAAGAGTTTATTATTTCATTACAAGAAGCAGATAATTTTGCAATTATATAATTAAGTATGTACAGCATGTGTACTTATTATCAATACATTGAGGAAAAAAATGACTCATGTTAAACTTAAAATATTATATTTCAAAAGTTTGTTCCGTAGAATATACTTAAAGAATATACTTTGTAAATAAACACACACACATTTCTACTATATATTTGTAAAATATACATTAGGTAATAACAAAAAATTCAATTTTAACTATGCAATATTTTATTATAAACAACGCATGTCAAAATTAATACATTCAACTAATTTATTGATTTTTATGGTAGTTTTTCTAAAATATAATACAGTAATATATGTTGAAAATTATACTACGAAGGCTTTGAAAAATATTTTGTTTCTTTGTTACATTCTTTATTATACTGAAATTTAGCTGACTTTTTCGGTTAAATAATACACTATACTGGCCATTAAAATTGCTACACCAGGAAAGCGGCACACCACACACGTGAAATTTGCATGACAGGTAGAACTTGCTGTGATATGCAAATGATTCGATTTTCAGCGCATTCATACAAAGCAGGTGACAGTAGTGACATCTACAATGTGTATAAAACCAGAGATTTGACAGCAGTTTTCTCATACTCAATTTCCGTTTCAAAGTTGTTTTCGGCAAAGAAAGTTGTTGTAATGCCTCGTGTAAGAAGAAGAAATGCTTATCAGCACGTTTCTGACTTTGATCGAGGAAGGATTATATCCTACTGGGATTGCGGTTTATCGTACCGCAATATTGCTGCTCGCGTCGGTCGAGACCCCATGACTGTTAGCAGAATATGGAATCGATGGGTTCAGGACAATCATACGGAACGTCATGCAGGATCTCAGCGAACCCCCATCACTAACAGCAGAGAAGACAGACATCTTATCCACATGGTCACAAGGGATCGTACAGCCACGTCACGAACCCTGAGTCGAGAAATGGAGTCATTTGCAAGGCAACAAGTTTCTGCTCGAACAGTTCGACGACGTTTGCAGCAGCATGGATTGTCTGCACGGCGACCATGGCTTCGGCTACCATTGACGCTGCGTCACAGACAGGAGCGCCTTCAATGGTGTGATCAGCGACGGACCTGGACACACGAACGACATCACGTCATCTTTACAGATGAATCTCGGTTCTGTATACAGGACCATGATGGCCGCATCCGTGTTTGGAGGCATCGTGGAGAACGCGCATTGTCAGCTTGCATTTGACATCGCCATACTGGCCCATCTGCTGGAGTGATGGTATGGGGTGCCATTGGATACACGTCTCGATCACCTCTTGTTCGCATTACCGGCACTTTGAACAGCAACCGTTACATTTCCGATGTGTTAAGGCCCGTGGCTCTGCCCTATCTTAGAGGTCTCCCTAATGCATTGTTTCAACAGGATAATGCACGACCGCATGTTGCCCGTAGTGTTCTGAACTTCCTTGATACAGAACAGGTTCGATTGTTACCCTGGCCAGCACATTCTCCTGATCTGTCACCAATTGAGAACGTGTGGTCAATGGTTGCCGAGCGATTGGCACGCCATCACTCACCATCCACTACTGTCGATGAACTGTGGCATAGTGTTGAAGCTGCATGGACTAAGATCCCCGTACATGCCATACAATCTCTGTTTGACTCCATGCCTAGGCGGATAAATGCTGTTATTGCAGACAGAGGTGGCTGCTCTGGGTACTTATTTCTCAAGATCTATATATCCTAATTTCCTGTAAATCTAATCACTTGTTCTTTCCACTATAATGTATCTATCCAATAAATATCGTTCTGTTATTTGCATTCCTTCTTGGTGCAGCAATTTTAATGGCCAGTTGTGTAAGAAGCATGAAATTTTTTTCCGAATTTAAAAATTTTCCGGAATTTCATTTTTTGGGAATAAAATTTCTCGTTTCTAATTTACGTAGAATTTGATATTGTTTTGTATTAAAATGAATGCCTGCCTCGTGGAAATAAATAACTAATATAATTAAAAATAGATTTTCGTGTATTTTTAATAAATTTAGTGAAATGAAATTTAAAGTTTAATTTCGGATTTTCGGATACTTAATCATCATTCTTTAAAGTAATTTTCAATCGAAAACAAAATTCCCAATTATTTTGAAATAGATTTATGATATTTACTTAATGTTTAGTTTTTTCATAACTAATATTTCAAAAATAAACCAAATTTTTTTTAATATATGTAAACTGTCTAATTAAAAACACTTGAATTCTTTCGAATATTGAGAGTTTGTTTGTTTGTCGCTCAACAGTCATTTTTTGTACACGAGGGCTAATTAGACCGGGACCTACGATTTAAAGTGGATTCCGAACCACTACAAACATCCATGCCCAAGGTGGGATTCGAACCCACGAACTGTTGAACCGAAGGCAAGAGCACTAAACATTCGGCTGCCAATTTGGCTCAAATATTGAGAGATGCATTTAAGGAATTCTTATGAAATAAATGTACACCTCATAATTTTATAAAATATTGTCACGAGTGTTACTTGGAAACCAATAACAGATTAAATAAAGTAAGAAATTAATTGTGCCTAACTTATATGATGGAAACTCATAAAGAATTGCTGCTACGGGAAATTATTACATGGACGAAATACAATGCACCTTAGAATTAGTGCAATAATAACATACTTAAAAAGCTATGAATATTTTTTTTAAATTTCAGGAAATATTGCCTTTTTTTGCTTATAATATGAAAAGCTTTTAACTAAATTTATGGAGTTTTTCAGAAAAATTTGAAAAATCTCAGTTGTAATATATTATAAATTCAGTATATGATATATTTGATTATAGTACACATACGTGTGAAATAATCTTTTACTGCTCGTGCTTAAAGGATAAAAAAAATCCTTTTTTATAATTTAATAAACAATTACATATATTATATCTCATATGAAAATTTAGTCGAATATCATAAGTATTCCAAAGAATATTGACGTTGTAGTCTGAATTTATTAGCTAATAATTTTCAAATATTTTTATTCCTTCTTATTCTTTCTTCATTTATCATCTTATAATTGCATTTATTCTATTAGGAATATTAATTGAGAATTTCAATAAACTTGCCTTTTCATTAGTTTTTTATTTATTGTATTTAAATTTTATATGATCAATGTTTTGCCACCCTCCCTATCAAGTGGTCAGCATAAATGACTGCGGATAGGAAGGTCCTGGGTTCGAATCCCGGTTCGGGTATGGATGTACTTTCTTTCCTGTCTTTGTCCTTTCCTTGTATGAATGGGTTGTAAATGGTTGCCTACCTTATAAATGGGTACTTACGGCATGTGTGTACTGAGGAAGTCGGACTATACCCCAAATTACGGTTCAGTTGGGAAAGTGGAGCAGCGCACCCCATATTGCCAGCTTAGCTGGCACAAGACAACAATAAATGTTTCGAATTTAAAAGCATAACAAAAATTGATTTGGAAATTTATCATGTGTGAAGAAGCTCTGATGATTTTTTTAAATATGAAGGAATCAAAATACGAATTGTTATTACGTATTACTTATAATAGAATATTTTTATTGATATACATAAAACATGCGTAATCTAATGAAAAATAATAAAGTAATATTTCCTTTTAAAAAAATATACTGTTGGGATGTGTGTTATAAGAAATACAGAGTCCCGTTGTAAATTAAGTTGGATGGAAAGGACTCCAACTATCAGTACTTATTAATTACAAGGAATAAGAGAGTTATGCTGAATTTATTAATATATTGAATATCAAGCACTGAATCATCAAAATTATCCAAACCAGTCGAATGAAGAGTTGAAAGCCTAGTTCATTGTAAAAGGTTTAAAATATGGCCTCATAAATTGATATTTTACTCTTCATGTCTACTAGTTCCAAAATTGGTGAAAATTAATCTAGGTTATTCAATTCCAACAAAAGCTAATTTAGGGAATTTTTAATAGAGAAAGTAAAAAAAAAAAAATTAATCATGAGAGAGAAGAAATATATATTGAAGATTAAAGAAGATTGTGTGTGTGAATTTTTTTAAATTTTAATGAAATGCTTCTCTGTGTACAATAAAGCAAGCCAACATTTGCTTATAACTATTGTAAGTTATCTCAAAAAGTTACCATATTAAAAAACAAAATTTCATATATATTTAAAAAAGGAATATCTAGAAAGGACATAGTGTGGAAGGATCTCATTTCAATCAGAAACAGAACTCGAGCAAATATTTTACAGGAATATCTTTATAGTGTGTTTATATTCATCTTTAAGATAGAGATATATTTAATAAACCAACAAAGTGATTTTCTAAACCAATTTTTTATGAATTTGAAGTATATGATTTTGGGAATAATTCATAATCAAAAATGCTACTTCAAAAGTCTCAGGAATGCATCTCATTGTTTTTAAGAACCTTTTTAATTTTTCTTGATACTTGATAACCTCTTTTATAAGAAATTATAATTAAACGACACTATTTTGAAGTTGCTTACAGGCGAAACTATTGCTCGGAAATATATGAAATTTTGTGAAGCACACATTAAAGTAATGCGAACTAGTTTTAGCGAATAAAAAATATTCAAAATTTTGCAATCAGAGAGTGCTTTTTAATGAATTACACGAATAGCATAAATTTTAATTAAAATTTTTATTAGACGGTAATATATTCAACAATGTGTCCGTCATTTTCCGAACGATAGCATATTCTACAGATGACAGCAGTGTATTCTGGGAAATGCTACGAACATGTCATCAAATGCTCTTTTTATGATTAGCTAAAGTTCTTGGATAATCACGACTTTAGAGATGTTTCAAACACACCCAAAGCCAAAAATCATACGGATTGAGGTCCGGGGTCGAAGAGGCCACAGACCATGAAAGTGGTTTCTGATGATATATTCCTTCGTTAAGAGATTTTACAGGACGTCCTTAACACAAAGACTAATGAGTGGAAGAGCTCAATCTTAGATAAGTTTTTTGATGGAGCGTGTGTCCCTTTGATATAAAATGATTTCATGACTTTAAAAGGCATCTTTTCGAGAAAAAATATTTATTTACAATATTTACATACATACATAGCGATTCAAGCGTGTCCCGGACTGTACCTTTATGTTAACGGGTTTGGAATACTCGCCCATCCCCAAGTGCTTCGTCATTTTGAACCACGGTCGGGTGATAAGTCACACCTGAGCTAGAGCCCTCCTCTCCACATTCACGTCACACCAGCGGAAGGACTTTGGAAGACACATATTAATGTGGACACGTCCCCAACCCATGGAGTTCCAACAACCCAGTCAGGGAGGTATGTGGTCACCCTCCCAATCACTACCCTCGGCAAATGATGCTTCACTTTGCTGGTCTTAACGGTAAGCGGCGGGAAGCTTCTGAGCCGCTGGAGTTCTACAATATTTACAGTAAGACAAGCTCATAATTCCTCCAAAAAATACGTGATCCGTACGTAGTAAATCCACATTACACAATAACTTTTCGTGACTGTACCGGAACTTGTAAGATTGAATGTAAATTTTCTACTTTCGAAATTCGGCAGTTTTGAGTATTTTCTAAACTGTCCAAATGAAGGTGCATTTCGTCTGTCTAGAGGATGCTCCGAGAGCATTTTCAATAGACTTCAAAGCGATAAAGAAACTGAAGTGAGAACCGGTTTTGAGTTTCAGAATCATATGGAAGCAATTTCTCTGTACAATTTGAAGCTAAATAGCTGAGGGTACTTCCTATGATCTTCTGAGCATTTGAACTGGGTACATCCAATTTTGACAGATGATGGTCACTGGTACTAGCGTATACATTGAAAGCTTTGTCCTCTTCATCTTGAAGAGCAACATTTTCATTTGTTTTTCCTATCGAAATAGTTAAAGTTAATCACACTTTTCTAGAACGAACATTAAATGAATTTGTTTTTCAAATTTGGTTACCATTAATAGAAGACTTCTGACTGTCAATGAACCTTTACGCATTCACTTCAAGAGACCAAATTTCCCTTTGGCAAATTACTGCGAAATTATGGTAATTTCACGGTAGATAGTCTAAGGAAATTTGGTAAAACAATTTAACTAACAAAGCTCTATGTGATAAACAGCCCGACGTTCTGATTTGTAATAATGAGCACATTGGGAAAAAAGTCTCCGTGAAAGCTTCTATGTTTTATAGCAGTTGCTCCATAATGTGAACAAAAACTTGTTTTTTGTTCTTCTTTACAGTTGCTCGTGTATTCGCAGATGAATTTCGTAAAGGAACTCGAGTGCTTGTATTGAAAGACATTTCGCTGCTTGAATGTTTTGTTCTTAAATTAACAGTGAAAGTGACACTTGTGTTGAGCTCCAGTTTAGGGAAAAAGCAAAAGTTCTTGCCGTTTTCGCATTGCCATTGAATAAAGTGAGAATAAGTGAGCAAATTAGCGTTTGACGTGGTTGAGACACCGGTCAGTCGAGAGTAGGAATATCAGTTCTTATGAAAGCAGATCCAACGCGCACATTCATCAATCATAACTCGCGAAGAGAAATGGACGTGTTGAAGGAGCTCGTTCAGTGTTGTTGTCTTTAAGAATTGAAAGTGTGGTCAAATGCTTCATTAAGTGGCCGGATATGTCAAGCGTTTGGGGACTGTGCCGTGAATGAATGTACGGCATGGCATTGGTTTCTCGAATTCAGGTCAAGAGATTTGTCCCTCTGTGATGAAGCTGGTGTCTGGTGGGCTAATCCTCAAGTGGTTCACTATGAACTGCTACCAATAGGCTTAACAGTCACTGCCAACCTGTGTTCGCAGCAATTGGAATGTGTACAACAGACATTGCAATAAAAGGAGCCAGCACTGGTTAATCGCAAGGGTATACTGTTATTGGCTGATAACGCGAAGCCTCATGTTGGGCAGGTGGCCAGGAATACCATGCAGCGACTTGGTTGGGAGGTTTTGTGCTAGCATTGTTACTCACCTGACCTTGCACCATCAGATTCCCACCTCTTCCATTTCCTAGATAATTATCTTTGTGAAAAATCCTTTACCAATAAAGCAGAATTGCGCCAAGCACTCACGGATTTCTTTGCTATCAAAACCCCAGAGTTTTACTGCAAGAGAATTGCACAACTAGAGACACGTCGACAGAAGGTGCTGGATGCCGATGGTGATTTCTTCGAGGACTAACAATAAGCTACACTTTCTGTAGGTTATATCCTCTTGGGTCATTAAAAATGGCAAGAACTTTTTTGTTTACCTTCTAATATGCTAGAGTCGTTGTGTTAGAAAGACTTATGGGTAAAAAGATTATCAAATCTAAATAAAAGAAAACTAGTCGTATATGCATAAATCATTAAAAACGCTCTTTCCTGGAGAAATTTTGAACTACTTTTTATCCATTCAAACAAATTCCAATCCTTTCAGATAATCAAATTCCAATCAACATAAGGAACATCAACATTTCCTTATGTTCTATATAAGGTTGCATAAATGTTTGGGCAATAGTTTCGTCTCTAAACAACTTTAAAATAGGATCTGTCAATTATAGCCAGCCTGTTAATGAAATTTAATTAGTTTTATTATTCTTACGTGTTTATAGAAACATTTAGCAGAACATTGTTCTCATAGTTATATAGTATGTAAAGAAAATTATTTCGCATATCATTAAAAGTGACCAAACTATTATAGTTCAAAGCTTTCATTAAATCAATCGTAAAATTGCACAAGTTGGTACTGTTATAAAAGGTTCTCTACATAACTATATTGTTAAAAAATATTAGATACATAACTATTATTCCGTTGATAATATTTACGAATTTATTCCATAATGTATAAGCATTTCACAGCTATTTTTGAAATTGGATTCCAATCATTTAAAATTAAATGTAATTTTTATGAATTAAAATAGAATTTATTAAACATTTTTAGCCTATTTTATTTGAATGAAATAATTTCAAATAAAGTTTTAAAAAATGATATATACTCTGTCTTATATATTACTTTACATATTTTTAATCTTTGAGTGATAGTCATGTTAATATAACAAGTGAAATTCTCTTACTTAAATTAAACTCTGTAACTATAATATGAAACCAACTTTTCTAGCATTGCATGAAACGAACTATATTTGGTAATATGTAATTAAATTCACTCTTTCGAGTAGTTTAATAATATTATTTCATAAGCATATTCAAAAAAACCTCGCAACCAGTTTTCAAAATAAAAAATGAGCTTAAAGTTTAAGCCCTGAGTGGGAAATGAAGTCCCATTAAGTTTTCGTATGTGTGCATTAGAGTTGAATTAACATTCTAGAAAAATGATTGTGAGTGTGCCAATGAAAATATATAGAAAATAGGTTTTTATATGTATTTATCAAAAGGATCAATTTCTTTTATCTTTACTATAAAAAGTCTATATTTTATATTTTATTTAATTAAAGTTACACTATAACAACAACATGATCAAATACTTTAAAATATTTATTGGCATGCAAAACAATGTTATAAGTATAGAAACTGAATGTTAATATTTAATCATCGAAATTTACGTTGGAATGTCAATGTTTTTATAAGTGATTCATTGTATAATAGAAACTGTTAGATTTTATAAATGATGTTGAGAATAATATTTTAGTTTTCACAGAATGATTTGTCAATCAAATTATGTTGTGAATAGTTATTTATTTAATCTTTACCTGTGAATCTTTTTAATATTTTAAATTCTACAAATTTCGCGAATTTTTTCGTATATGTAAGCAGTAAGAACAAACAAGAAAAAATTGCAAGATAATTGCAGAGAGAGAGAGGAAAAGTATTTAAATCAAAATTTAAAGAATTATTAATTGATAAATTTATCAAAATCATTCAAATTGTTATTCTTCAAAAAGGGCCGAAGATTTTTCAGAAGTAATGGATCCTATTTCCATGTCACCAGGAAGGAAACACTGAGACAGTTCACCTGACAGACAACAAAAATGCAGCATTCTCTCCTATTGTTCAACGATAACTGGAATCGAATTCAAAAAACAGGTGATATCTCTCAACACAGTACGATCTTACATTGTACCATTGTGAGTCAAACACCGGAGATTTTAGTGATAGTGATGTGTAACCAACATTTCTTTTGATTGCGTTGAGCTTCTCGTCTGTTTGGAAGTCGTCCATAGCATATTGTACAGCTCAAATAGAAAGTAAAACAAGTCGATACAGGAATGCTAATGAAAGTCATGTTAGCTCATTTGGCAATGGCACTTCTCTTCCAATTGGATTGTAGTGAAACATATATTGAGCTCAATCGAATATCATCATGTTGATAAAATATTTTAAAATTTTTCTTTCAGAAAGGCTCGTTGTAGCCTAGTGGTAGGACAGCGATCTTAGAAGCACAAGGTCCCATGATATCATCCACTGTTGAACGACAGGGGTGCATGTGGCGCCTCTGCGTCCTACATGTACATCTATAGGACTGAGATTTTCCAAGGCTTCTTCCTCTGCGATATGTGCCCACTGTCTGTGAAATGTTCTCAAGGAAGGCAATTTACGCTATGGGTACTCAAATGTCTTCCAGAGATCTGGTTTTTTCTGGAAAGTTATAGAAACTGGAGCTTGGTCCTGATACAGACTCAAGATTAGAACTATCAATCAAATATCACAGATAGTTTGCAACAGAAAAGTGAACATCAAATATTTATAAGAGATTTATTCGCATAAACTTGCTGTACATGAGAGAGAAATAATGACAAAAAATAGCATGACGAATGGAAGGTGACTGAAACGGTAGCAATACAATTTGTTCCTACCGAATATACTTCGCTTCAATTTGAAATCAATTGATAAAGGTAAGCATATTATAAATTGATAAAGTGATTGATCGATCAATATAATGTCACATTGTATCATATGCTCAAATGAAATTTTTCATGCATTTCACGCAGCTTTACTGGATTGATAAAAAATATTTGAAGTGTCGCACTTTTTATCATCCATTCAGTGTTTTTAGATGTTCGTATGTTTTTTTAATCTGTTTTTCAAAATCTGTGCTTTCCTTTTGACTGAAAATTGCTGCACAAATATAACCCCGTATTTTTTTCAACACACAAAAAATCTCATCAGGTGATATTACTAAAATTAACCCCATATTTTATAGAAGAAAATTAAACTATTCCGTGAATTTTGCTGGCAGCTAATTTTCTTAAGTTGGATACTAGTGATTTAAACCATTTTCTACTTACATTATTGTAAATTCCGAAAATTAGAATAATTTAAATAGTCCAAGAGGGCGGATTTCTAGGATTTCTACAAACGTGTGTGTGTGTTAAAATCGAGAACCAATCACTAAATTCTTACTTCACATTTCAATATGAAAAAAAGAATAAGTTTTTTAAGCATAAGTATTTTATAATTAAAGAAACAATATATTTCCCAAATTGTTCAATGTGAATATTGAAAATATTTATTTCTCCTCTAATAAAAAATAATTACACCATTTCAAAATTTCGATATTTAAAATGGATATATGAGTGATAGTTAACATATATTCCTATTTCATTACATGCCTTACAGAAATCTGGTTACACAGAGATCGATATTTAAAAGTAACAAAATGTTAATTTTGAATTGTTAATAATATGAGCAACTACACAAAATACATTTACTATCTACTTCATTCGACACTATAATTTATAAGGACATCATTGCATTGAGATTTTTATCGTCATTTATGAATTTCTTCTCCTCTACCTTAATTTGGCAATGCTATACACTGGCTTACAAAAGTAAATAAACCATATTTTTCTAAGCTCACTATAAAAAAATGTCACTAAAATTTATGGTTTAAATAAATAATAATAGCGAACTTTTGTAAATTTATGCAAAAATACCACTTTTTTTATAGGAAAGAATAGGTCTATACGAGTGAGAGAAAAAGATGCAAGCATCAGGCTTTCGTAATTACACGTGTAACTTTTGTTGAATTTCAACCTTTGTTAGTAGAGTCATTGACAATAGTCAGTGGGGTTCCGCAATTTCTTTGCGAAGACGTTTGCCCGATTCGTTAAGGTGGCGTGTGTCGGATGGTTGGAAATGGGGGCCTCACCCTCTTTGAAGTCAATATCAAACCGAAGTTTCTAAGCCCAGAAGACAAAGTCCAGGCCGACCACAAGCTACAATACCTTCAGGGCACAGTTTTATAGGTCTTTCGGCTCTAAGGAAAAGAAGTATTTCTGTGCTGTAATTTGTTGCAGACCACTCTGTAGCATCAGACAAAAGAATATCCGCTAGTGCGGTGCGAACGCATCTTTACCGTGTAAGTCTCTATGTAAGGCGAGCAGTTGTGTGTCTCCCCCCTCACCGGATGACAGAAAAGGGACCGCTTAATCTTGGGCAAAAGAACAAGTTTTTTTAATCAGATAACGATGGACTTTTGTACTTTTTACAGACGAGTTAGGATACAGATATTTTTACTTCATAAGATAGAGATACAGATACTTTTTACAAAGAGGAGAGCGATTCAGGACGTGTGAACACTATATATGTATATATATATATATATATATATATATATATATATATATATATATATATATATATATATATATATATATATATATATATATATATATATATATATATATATACCATCAATAAAACACTGTGAAAAGACGAAATTACCGCTGTGGTGGAATAATGGTATGGGCAGAGATCTCATTCGGTGGTCTCACTGACCTGCATGTGCTCCAGGGAGTAATTGTGACTGATGTGAGATATTGAGATGAGATCATTGTTCATTTGTCCACCCATCTACCGGTCCAGTAGGCAATAATTTCACTCTGATGGATGATAATGCACAACCACATCGGGCTGTAATTGTTGAGGAATATATTGAAGGCCTTGGTTTTAAGCGAAAGTAACGGTCAGCTCGATTTCCAGACCTGAATCCCATAGAGCATCTGTGGGACTATCTTCGTAGACAGGTTCTCCTTCAAGGTCTGTCGGAGAGCAGGAAAACAACTTACTTCGCGTCTGGTCTTCACTTATCATTTCGGTTAGCTTCCTTTAATTGACAGAATGGAAAGTCGATGCTGCCAATGCACTCAAGTTAGGGGTTAGCATATCGCTTACTAAAATTTCTTTCTGTTATATTTCTATGACATTTTACCACATAAAATTGTGATTAATTTTTTTCAAGAATAGATTTTTCCAGCGACATTACTTTTTTTGTTATAAATCATTTATGCGTTTTTCTTTTGTAAATTTCTATGTTGCAATCAATATATACCAGTTTTGTGCATATGTCATCCACATTTGGTGTTTCTACATTCATTTATTTGCAAGTTAGACTAAAAAAAACAGGTTGTTTCATAACTTTTGGAGATCAGAGTAATTCACATCTAGTGAAACATCTAATGTCAATCAAGCACGCGAATTCTTTTAAAAATAATTATTGTCATTTGCTAGTAATAAATAAGAGAACGAGATATATAGATTCTTATACCTAAATTTATGAAAATATTGAAAATTATTAATGAGAAAATGTTATTGATTCTTCTACATATTTCCTACTGAGATAATAAGTAGCACCAATCTTTATAAGGAACATTGAAAGTACTTTGTCCTGAAGGACCCTTTATTCAATCAATAAAGAGTGAGAAGTTCGTTTTTTAACCATATCGAAATACAGATCACTCCATGATGGAACCCTAACCGAGTGATCGATATGAAAATAAATTACGTGCTTTCCAAAGAACATAATAACAATATGGCCAATTATGAGGGTCTTCTATGTTGAAATATTTTCTTCAAGAAAGATGTTTTTTTAATATTATTATTTTGAGATTTCCAATTTAAGTTTAGGCTTTTGGTGGTATTATTCGTTGGTACTTCAGTTACTCAAGTTTTTGGTTTTCCGAAGAAAAGTAATATATCTATGTGCTCAACCAATTGAAGAACACGTTAGTCACTAACATAACAAGGTGATTTATGGTGGATATATCATCGGATCAGTAAGAATGTTGAATGATTATGTAATTTAAGCAAACTATTTTTTAAATCTAAATAATTAAAATATTTTTTAAATCTAAATAATTAAAATATTAAAAAGAGAGTTAAAAAATTTCAGTATTAGGCGTTACTTAAAGCATCTAAAAGTGAGTTCTTTTTACATAAATGAGAAGAAAGTCAGACCGCTTCACTCCTTTTCTGCCTCCTCAGCGGATTGATTTAAAATAGATCACTACTATAGTAAGGCTTTCTTATTGTTTAATCTTACATCAGCTTTTTTTAATCAAGAAAACTTTCAATGACGTTTCTTTTTCCTGCATTGGCTTCTTTGATAGAGGTCAGTTTTTACTTTAAAACAGCATCGTATGACTTTTGATTTTTCTTATAATACACTTTGCGGAAAATATTTAGTAGTGAATATATATATATATATATATATATATATATATATATATATATATATATATATATATATATATATATATATATATATATATATATATATATATATATATATATTGTTTCATAAATTTCTCGTCCCATTCTCTAGGTCGAAGTAGAATTTTTTCAATCGCAAAATTGCTGTAAATTAGAAATAAACATTAAAATTAATTTGGTACAAAAAAATAACGAAATTTGATATGTTGAATATTTTATTAAATTAAATATAGGAAAAAGTGAAATTTCTTGCTTGTTTCTGCTTAAGAAATATTTCTTGCCATAAGGCAAAAATTGATATTTTGAAGAGGATTTATTAAAAAAAGGACGTACTATTATACCAAATTTTGAAAAATTAAAAAGCTGTTATATTATTCTTTCAAAAGTTTTTAAATACAAAATCGAAAAGTTGGCTTTTTATTTCTTCTCGCTCCAAGGTAAGAGATGACAATATTTGTGTGTGTGTGAAACGCGTTTTTTATCTGGAAATATATTAATCAATTTTTCAAAAAACAAAAGTGTTTATGTCATTATATAAAGTTGTATTTGAAAGTCCATCTCGATTATTGCCTCAGAATAATGTATTTGAAGTTACACAATTAGAGACTACACGACATAAGCAATTAGAGGCTACATGACATAAGCTATTAGAGGCTACATGACATAAGCTATTAGAGACTACATACATAAACTATTGGAGACTACATGACAAAACAGTTAGAGACTACATTGCATATGATGAGAGTATAATCACCATAAATTTGAGGTTGCTTAAATTACTCTTTATGTCAATAAAAGATTTCCATTGCAATAATGTAGTGAAATATAATGTATATCAGTGATTTCTCATTCAAGCAAAGCCGCCAAATTTGGTTTTTTTGTCGGTTAGCGATCATAATATTTGCACATTATAACTAATTAAATCGTGACCTTCAGTTTAATGTACAGTATTGATCACTACAAATATTCACGCCCTAGGAA
Source organism: Latrodectus hesperus (assembly GCA_037975125.1). Classification (NCBI taxonomy): domain Eukaryota; kingdom Metazoa; phylum Arthropoda; class Arachnida; order Araneae; family Theridiidae; genus Latrodectus; species Latrodectus hesperus. Next base: position 22,547,934 of record CM075854.1, read on the forward strand.
ACATTCAAACCTACGAATTGTTGAGCCGAAGGCCAGAGTGCTAACTGTTCAACCGCTGGTAGCAAAGCAGCAACATCGTCAGAACTCCCCTCCCCTCCATAAAAAAATCCAGGTACATTATGTTATAGGTCCTGGTTCCAGGGGCACCTATGAACAGAAAAAAACAATAATAACTATCAATATTACAATTTTCACACACACAGAGAAGTTTAGTGATTATGGTTCGTACTGTTCCTAAGAGGCGCTTTTGCCCCAAGCATTCAAATATTTCACCATGGTTGAGTCTTAGGAAAACGCTATTCGATAAGAAACGTTCCAGGTTCGATATCAGCTTCTCTTAAGTAATAGGAGATGAATATTGAATTTCTTCTTTTTTTTTGCAGGTATAGGATGATATCTGTGCGTGATAGTTTTTTTAGGTTTCCTACCTATTAAAAGCCTTTGTAAAACACGTTGGATATCTTAAAAAAGCACCATTTTTGCTGTTAGGTTATTCACTATTCGGCGTCAAAGATTTTTAAGTATCTGTGAGTTCCTCAATTTGAATGGAAGTTCCACAATTCAAATGGCAATCCCAGTTTTGATTGGAGATCCCCAATGGTGAATTTTTGGTTGGAACTAATAAATCAAACCATTCAAATGATTTTGAAGGCAAAGAGCATTTGTTCACATTTATTTTTATAAATGAATAATAAGAAACACAAAGTAATAAAAAAACGTTGTTTAACATGAAATTCTAAAAAGAACTTCTTAGGAATATAAACATAGGTGATTGCTATCAAATTCAACTTCCAAAAATATTTTGTCCAGTGCTACAATAATACAATGCCTAATAAAGAAAGTGTTACAATATCAGATAAATGACGCAATTCACTGACAGCTTCACATTTGATTAAAAAATTTCGTCTGTGGTTAGTTATTTCTACAAAAATATTATAAAAAAATAATTGTTTGTAAAAATACTGCAAATTACCTCTTGTTAATTTAACCAAGGAAAGAGATGATAAAGGCAGAGTGAAATTAATGGTTAAAACAATATTTTTTATTCAGCTAAGTTTTCTCCTAAATATTGCGAAATTCAGTATACATTGATTCTTTCTCGTTGTATCATATAAATTGTAATTTGAAATTAATAGTAATTTAGCCAAAGCCATTTTATGTATTCTATTGCTCTATCTTGATTTCTCTTTTTTGTTTTTCTCTTTCTAATTTCTCTTATTATTAAGAAAAAACTTACAAATAATTGTGGATATTATATCAACATTTCCTTAATATCCTCATACCCAAACTGAAGAGGTGAAATTTGAATTAAAAGACGATTGGTAAAAAATATTTTGCTACAAAATCAAATTCATAAATCATAGTTGAAATGCAGAAAATAGATTGAAAATGTTTCATTGTTTAATACATGCAGTACTCCCCCCCCCAATTATCCGAAAGAGGATTATCCGTTTGGCAGTTCATCCGCAAAATTCAAATTCCAAGAAAACTTCAATGTCTAATAAAGAAAAATGATTCAATGAAAAAAAATGACAAATATTTTTGAATGATTTTTTAAAGAAGTAAATTCACAAGTGCGTAAGTGGTGAATATTTATATTATTCCTAAAGTAATAAGTATCTTTATGTTACCTATTGTGTGTTTACAAATTGTTTACATGAAATTTTGTGTTCATTTGTTCTCTTTTTTTAAAATTTTGTGAATTTTAGACGAAATTTGTTAATGAGCGATAACCGTGACACACTCAGTTTCGCAGATAATTGAGAGTTCAAGATATTAGAGTGATTTTTCGATATTTTTTTTTTCCATAAAAATCAGAAATCTTTCCTTTAAAAAAAATCATTGACTATTAAAATTAGGGGTTATTAATCGCGATGATGGAATCAAAAAACTGAAATATTTTTGATAAGCATTTTAGAATTTCAGAATTTTCCGTAATTATTTATGTATTCAAATTTAACAAAATATTTGTTTTTGTAGCAATATTAAATGTCTTTTAAAATATTTTATTGTGGTCCTGAAATAAACTTTAGTCCAAGTACACGATTTACTTTATCATGCAATTTATTGATTCCTACATCTTCCAAAGATAACTTTCTGAAAATTGTGTATATATATATATATATAAACATAATACTTGATTATAGTTACATGAGTTTGGAAAATTAAAAAACTATCTCATTTTCTTAAAAGTATGATCGAGGATTAAAAATAAGTCTGTAAGAAAGAATTAATTTGAAATAGTATTGGAAACTTACAAATTTACTCGGTAACTTTCGAATGACAGAAATATAATCACGTATTTCAGGAAAAAATATTGCAATTAACCATCTGTACTAAATTCTATATCTCGTTACATTTCTCCACCCCAATTTGTTATTGGGATGATGCATTCCAGTCATACATCTGATATTTAAAGATTTATTAAATTTTAAAATTAATCGAAAATGCATCTGATATTTTAAGATTTATTAAACTGTAAGAAGAAAGCATGATTTTTAATAAATAAAAGCCTTAATGATTTTTTATTTTATATATCGCGCAGATAAGTTATTGCGATACATTTCATGTAGTTTATTTGTGATTATATAGAAACCATTAAACTTGGCCACCTGCCTAGAAAATTAGTCCCATAGACAAATAACGAATATAACACATGAGTTGGCACCTATCTCTCTACATTATAGCACACACGCAAAAGTACTCTTGAACCCATGGAGTTTTATCCATGTGCTGTCTCTTCATGACAGATACTCTTCCATGCAATGAGATATCGAATTTGATACTTTTTGGATTTTGGCGTGATGATTTTTTTCAACCAGATTGCCATGGCTCTAATAAATGTGGTATTTAAAAGAATAGTTCTCCTTAAAATTCCTTTTAAAAATTAGTTTAGAGGAGGTTTCTTAAAATAAATAGATAAGGCTTACTGTAGCCTAAAGCAGGGCCTCTTTTTTTGAAATGGTAAGTCTCAGTTTCGATCCAAGCTATCAGCCGAATTAGTTTTCTCCCTTGTGATACGTGAGTGTTGCTCGTTATCTAAGCAAAGGCATTCAAATGGCTTCTGAAAAAAAAACATTTATTTTTAGTTGCTAAATCTACTTATTCCTAAATTTTATTTAATTGTAATTAATTCAAAAACAAATATTTTATTTTTAATTTCCCAAATTTTTATTTTATTTAAAATGATTGTCATTCATTTTGAATACATTTAGCTTAATTATTTCATTTCTAACGCACACGCGCGCGTTTGGAGTATAACAATATATTTAGTGAAAACCTTCAATTTCTTAATTCATTTTTCATCTGCAAATTTAAAAATGCAAAAGATTTTTATAAAATGTGTGTGTGAACAAAATAAATTTCCAGAAATCTAAGCTCATCTATCGAATAATATATCACTTAGAAATGTTTCATATTGTTTTAAAATTTTTTTGAGAAATAAGAAAAGGGATCAAGGGAATGATAGTGAATTCAAAATATAAACTTTCTATTTATTTAAAATAATAATTAAATAAAATAATAATTTAAAATTTTTTCAATATCAAATATTTCTTATCAGTTATTGATTTCACAGAGTGGTTGATTTTAACTGTACGTTTTTTTTTTAATTTATTCACTAAAATTTAAATTTCATTCTATAGGATTTTCTGTGAACAATAGTTTTATATGTTTACTCAATCAATGATTTATATTTGCATTTCATTTATTTATGAAAAAATTATGTTAAATCACGATAAAAAAAACTGCAAATAAAGAACTTAAGTGTAACAGTTTAACTTAAACTGTTACACATAAATAAATTATTGGAGACTGCGTTTTTTTAAATCTCTGTTGTTTCTGGAAATAATGCTGGAACATAATAACAATGTTCTTTGCAATAATTTCACCTTAAGAAATTTGACGTATTCCCACCCACAAATATACACATATTTTAAGAGTTGCTAAATTAACATAACTTTTGAAAGGAATAAAAAAGCGGGAAGTGCATATTTTACAACATGAATATTTCTATGATTTCTGATTATCCAATTTAAATTGCGTTTCTAATCTCAGACATTCCAGTAACCCATAATAAAAACAATGTAACTATCAAAATTACAAAACACAAACTATTTAGTGTACATTTATAACACAACTAATTATTGAACACTAACAGATAAAAATTTACTTATTATATGAAAAAATATGAAATATATATTACATTTTGTATGTATACTGAATGAGATCAAATAGGAAGATTCTGAAATGTTATTTTACTTGAAGAAAGTGTAATTTTGCAAAACTCTAAAATTATAGAAATTTTTTTAAATCTATCATGATTTGCTTATTTTCAAGAGTTATTCTCATTATATACCTTCAAAGTAAATTGTAATTGTTCTTTTTCCTCTGATGAATTAAAAATAAACTGCAATAAAACAGTTTAACGTGATAACATAAATTATGAATTAAATAATATAGGCATACATATTATAATATTTTATGGTATGTCATGATAATATATCGTTAGATACGAACTTTATTCAATATTTATTAATTTTTCATTATTACTTTTTATACTTATAATTTTTTGTTCGTAATGATTCACAAAAATAAAATTCCTTATTGTATACCTTGATAACTTTTATGATAAGAATTTTATTTTATCTATACTTTACAATCTTTCATCATTCATTTTTTACGTGTTATGAATTAGGACATGTTTCAGTCTTTCTATATATTTAAACTGAACCCCATTTTTTGTTTATTAAATTATTTCATTTCTGTTTATCCAAGTTGAAATCAGTTTGAAAGACAGAAGAATATTTCATGACATTCACTTGCGTAGATATTCTATTATTTCTACGAGAGTTGCGCACATCATTTTATACTACAAATATTAATTCTACTTTATAAGAAAATTGTGTTCTATCGAGATTATATAACATTCGTAACATATGAATTTATATTCAAAATACTAGATATTCATAATATATTTATTACCACAAATAAATATGTAATATCAAATGCATATCATATAAGCAGATAATATATAATATAATTAGGTATAATTCCATTCTTTTTCATAAAATACATTTGCTATCGATACAATATTGTCCTATTCGATTACTGATTTTATGAAAACACAAGAAAAAGCGATTAATTTCACCAAAAAGAGAATTAGATGTTCAGTAAAATGTAAGTTTTCTAAGTTTTTATAGCAACAGGTGCATTTAGAACAGCTACCCGCTTTAGCAGAATATTTATGTTGGATTTACAATAGTACCATGCTGTTCCTGAGGTGGAATTTAGCCAATCCGTGATTAAAGAGGCGATTTCTATTGGGGATTACTTCGTCACAGCTTTCGGTCACAATTCAAAAGGTGGAATATCCCTAGGAATACCTGTTTCGGCATGGCTTGCGGTCACAACCCTCAGAATGATAGGTATAGGGAGTTTTTTCTTTCTTTTTTTGGAGATTCGTAACGGGTAGCGGCGATTGTAAAGCTCTTCGTACTGTTGTGCTTATGAAGGTCAGCGACGAGTGCCCACTTGTGAAAGTGTCCAACTACAGCACAGAGGAGTATCAGCAGAGAAAATATTTTTTTATCCATAGAAGGGTTCTAACCTAGATGGAATCCTGATCAGGAAAAGAAGAGGAAACTTTTACAGGTAAGGAAAATATATTTCATTAGAAAATCTAAGTTTACTATACATGTTCACTGAAAAGTCCATATATGAACTCAATATCCGATGTCAGTAGTAAACTTTAAAATTTTTCATGTAGGAAAAGTGAAATAGGGAGAACTAAAAATAAAATATTTACTCATCTTTTGATCTTGTAATATAATTTATGGCATTAAATAATTAAATAAGATAAAACACGTTATCCCGGAGTTAAAAATAGAAATTTATTTGGTAAAAATTATATTTTGTGTATTTTAAGCTCGTAACATTTGTAATAAATTTATAAATATGTTGCAACGTATAGTATGGGATTTTAATATGTGTCTAAAATATGTCATCAGTTTTAAAATTATTTTAAATTCTTAAATAGAAGTTGATATTTTTTAAATACAATTTTAACCATTTATATTATTAAAGGAAAAATATATATCTAAAGGGTTCTAGGCAGTTCATGATAAATTAAAGAGAAAAAAATGTACATTTTTTAATTCTCTTTTTACCGTGTTGAGAAACTATTGAAAAAATGAAACATTTTATTTCTACAACTTTATTAGTAAATTTAAAGTTCTGTTGCATTTTTTGAGCAATTTAAGTCCTATTAAATAGAGAACAATTAATTTTTTTAAAAATTTTGAAGCTTAAAAACTAAATATTAAATAATTTTTGCTTAAACAATATTCTCGTATTTATTTATTTAATTTATTTAAGTATCGAAACTAATTTCTGTAACATAAATCAGTTCAAATATGCCGTAACATCGATTATTTTATTGCATTTTTTTCAAGATAAATGTTTTTTTTTAAGCACAAATACAATGGCACTTCCAGTGGTTGCTTTTATTCAAAATCGCGCGATTTGGAATCGGCTGCAATGTAATTGTAATTACTGAAAATATCCCAACAATTTACTTTTTCGATTGAAATATTGAGATTTTTTTCGCATAAATCAATATGAAATACCTTAATAATCCCATAAATGCTTAAAATTTAATCAGTTTTATGCCTATATTTAAATGTTAATTTATATTTCTCTACGTTGATAAATGATTTCTCCTTTGTTTATTTTTGTGCATATTTTACTCTCTCACTAAATTAAAATATACATATTTTCGCCATTGAAAAAAGATGGTCACGACACTAAAAATATTCCTTATATTTACATATAACTTTAGAAAATATTTAATGTGTCTATAAAGCTTTAAGATTGATTTCATTGGCCAACTTCAACATACAGAATAATAATTGATTGAATTTACTATTAAGCTTGGAAAACCCCTTATTTTTAGATATTTTATTGATTTCACAAATAATTTAATATACAAATAGTAACTCTATGTTTATGCTTTTCCCTCCAATTTATATAGACATTCTTGTAAAGAAAATATAAAAATGTTCACTACCCATTTATGCTTCAGACTTGATACTTGCAGTTGACATTAAGTTATAGATCTTATTTTAATAACACCGAAATAATTAAAAATATCAGGTAAAATGCAAGTAATATATACATTTAGAAATATTATGCTTGAAAATAATTATGCTTTTCTACAAATTTAGTTTCATATTGTTGGAATACTGCCTTTTCTACACAGAATATTACGTTTCCAAATTTCTTTGATAAGATATAGTTACTCAAATATTTTGTGCATTAATGAATATATATATTATTCTCTCTCTCAATAAGTATTATAAAAATATTTTTTCAATGACATTAGATTATACTTTTGTACTTAAAAATGTCTATAAAAATCAAATTTACAAACTACTAGTATTGTTACTTATGAAAAAGAGCCACATTTTTATATTTTGGACCTTTGATTTTGCAATTATAATTAAAACAATTATTTTAACTATAATTGTAAAATCGATTCTTACATTTTATAGATAAGAAATTGGTTGGCCCAATGTGAATTACTTTGTAGTCTAGTAAATAAAGAACTGCAACCACTATCATGACAAGATAAATTTTTTAAATTTAAGATTTAACACATTATAAAATTAATTTAATGAAGATAATATGTATGTAATCATTTTAATTTATTTCTGTGTGCAATATGTTCAACAAAAATTTATAAGTTGTTTGATTAAAAAAATTCACTCAAATAGAAAATATTATATTAAGTAACATTTTTTGCTGAAACTCAAATTTGTGTAAGCAAATTGCATATTTTTTTCCAACGGCGTGCACTTAGGTGACGAACCCTTTGCCACAACAAGGCCAGAAACTGCTACTCATTTGTCGTTATCCAGAGGGCCCCTGTGAACCAAGTCACAGAGGCTAGTAGCGTTATCCGCGCCATACTACCACAAACCCGTTTATAGGGTGGGCCAAATTGATGCATCATCACAGAAGAAAGGACAGAGAAACACAGTCAGAACAGAGAAAGAAAGTATCATCCATACCCGAACCGGGATTCGAACCCGGGGCCCTCAACTCAGGTGTCAGGAACGCCATCCACTCAGTCATCGGTGGTCAAATTACATATAAATTAATTTATTACGAAAATTTTTTCTTTAAAAAAATTACAATACTGAGTTTTCTAAATTTTACAATTTTCTCATATTTCTTTAACTGTAAATGTTTGTGATCATTATACATAAGCAATAATTTATTTCAGGTATTCAGTTTTTAGTTTTTTGACTTAACTTTTACTAAAATTTATAAGCTATCAATACCCTTTTTCATGAGTTCAATTATAATTTCCTTCAGTAGTACATTTGCACTATCGAAAAATAATCACTTTGAAACCGAATTCATTGACGAAAAATTAGCCTTATCATAGTTATATAACTTCATTCCTCACAAATAAAATCTATAATAATTTATGAAATATATCTGAGAATAATATAAAATATTATGCAAAAATGTGTCTCGTGCTTTAAATATATCTGAAGTAATGAATACAATGGACAATGTAAGCTGTGTCATGGACAAAATAAAGACACCAAACATATTACTATAATATCGATATTCAATAAAATGTCTCGCATTTTCGAGAATCTCTAAATTGTATATTTGCTGTTTTTAATATAAAGCCATTCGAATCCCATATCACGTCAAATCAAACGGTTACACGTAGTTCAATTATGGATTCTCATTGGGTCTTCAGAGCTGTTCTCTATTATTGTCTTTGCTTTTCATTTTATGTTTTGATATATATTAACAAGGTGTTTTAAACTTTTCTTTATGATATGAATGTACTTCCTAATCATAATCGAAAGTTAAAGAAAGCAAATCAAGAGATAGAGCCTTATAAACACGGTATTGCTAAAACAAGTAAAAGCTATTCAAAATTTCTTTATTTCTTGAAATGCTTTTGATTTTAATTTTTAAAGACCGGTTGAAAAAAATGGGAATCCTTCAAAGAAATGATAAATTGAAATTTCTTCTTGTCAAGAAGGAAAACCGTTACTGGGCCATGATGAATTGAACTAATAATAGCGTACTTTAGCCACATGGGACTTAAAGAACACTATAAGAAATATTCTACAGTTGTCACTAAAAGGAGAAAATCTTAACATTTCAAATGTCATTCTTAATACAATATTCATAATAAGGAATTAAACAGCTATAAAATTATGTAAAAAGAAAGAAGTCATTACGTATGATCAAGATATCAAAAAAGTTTGAATTTTGTGGGACAGTATTACATATTCTAACAAACTTTATATGTAAAATTATTTTTATTTGTTTAAAAATAATTCAATTTAATTAAAAATTGGAAAATGAGGAAAATGTTGGATCAATTGTTAAAATAGTTTCTCGCTAAAAAAGTTATATAATAAAATATAAATAAATAAATGATTTTTTCCTAAATAATAGATTTCTATTTATGAAAAATGCTAAATTAAGAAGAAATGAAAATAACGAATTAATCATTTATTAGTTAAGAAATTATGCGTTAAACTCAATAATTGATAAAACTGTCAAGAAATTTTGAAGCATAGGTCTTGAGAAATCAGCATACAAACAACCTCCTCTGACACCAATAACAACACTGAAATGCCTGGACACTGAATCAGAGACTGGATGGGATTCGCAGATACAACAATCCACGTACTTTCAAAATGATGTTATTATCGACTACTGTTGTATGATGAAGACCAGTCGTTTTCTATTAGTAAAAGACTCGAATTACGTGCTTGGCAAATGAGAGACACAACATTTTCAATATTCAGGAAAAGGCTACAATACGCAAAAATGTGGTCCTGCATGATCCTGCCGAAACATACGATTTTGCAAGGTAGGTCTTAACATGACAAAAATGCAACGGCCACTGTTCGGAATGCAGTCTATGCGAACAAGAAGGGTCCGAGATGAGTATTCAGTTTCACCCGTATCATTATTCCCGTTGGAGTGCCAGAATGACGAGGTATAATACGCGACCCCAGTGGTGCGTTCTCCACAACGCCATCAAATACAGATGCACAAGAATCGGAATTTACTTCAAAGCACGATATTAAGCCATTCTGCTTAATATCGTGCTTTGAAGTAAATTCCTTATCGTTGATCTAGGTTTATCGTTGATCACACCTTTGAGGGCACTTCTGTTAATCATGTAGCATTAAGTGTCGCCGAAGCTGTAACCACAGTAATAGCAGTCCATGCTATAAATGTCGTAGAACAATTCGCCTCAGACATTTGTTATTTTGCAAACGATTACATCTCGTGACTCAATGCTCGTGACATGTTTTTACGATCCATATGATTAACATCTCTATTTTCTAAACTGTTAGAGTTAGCAAGTCTCAAATCCAGCTTGGTATTTCGTAAAATAATTCTGAATCCATCGATATCAATAAGCAATCACATATCAATAAACAATTATGGGATATCGACCAACGTGAGAAGCAATATTGCAATACTATGTATAAACCGCAAACCTACAAGGCTACAAGTCGACGTCTATAAGAGTCAAAAGGAGGGAAACTCACACGAGACTTCACAAAAGTTTTTCACCAGACGTTCAAAATCAATTTGCGTATGAGAGAAGTCTTGTTGTATACTTTCCTCATTAAAAAAAAATTAAAATTTTTTAAGAGGTTAAAAAAATTAAAGGTTGGGGGAGGAGTTAAAAAAATTAAACCTCTCCCGCCACCTAGTTTACATGAATTCGCTTAAAAGTTACCTATAACAATACCTTCTTTCTATCGTGTAAATTCCACATGTGTAGCGTAACCCTTTCAGAGTCAGTAGCAATTTTTAATGTGAAAAGAATCTGCTTTCATGATTTTGGCAAATATGATAGTCAAATACACTAGAAGTAAAAAATGAAAATTGTGAAAATGTTTGAAAATTCTAATTCGTAGGGGCTTTTTTTATTATAATGTCTTGAATCCTGTTTGGCCAATTTTATTATTTAAATCAACATTAACCTCCAATAAAACTGATTATGAAAAATAACGCATAGTAACAGATGTCTAAGTGGTAATATGTAATTAAACAAGTTCATATTAGATATGAAACTGTCAAGCAAAATTTATAATTAATTTGATTAGTACATAAATCACGTGGCAAACTTTTAGATTTAAATCCATTTTCAAGATTAAAATTTCATAAATTTGAATATTAAAGAAAAACATTTATTTTAAAATTTAAATTCGGAAAATAAAAAATTAAACTTATTAATTATGAAGAAAATATTTAGTTTAAAATTACAGAACGCATCCAGCACGAGAAATTCTAAAGACGTATGGGATTTATTCGTTTCCGTATTTCCTTTTACTACAAAATATATTGAATTGGACGTACGTCATAGCTAGACGAAAATATAAAAATTCGAAGAAATTTGTTGACTTATTTCTTATCAAAACATGTGTTTTTATTCAAAATATTTGAAAGTGTAAAATTAAGCAAAGATTCAAATGTCAGATGCTTCTATTACTCAATTATTTTAAAAGAATAATAGTTTTTCTATGCATGAATCTAGATGCAGTGACATTTACAACTTAGATGTCATCTGGTGTGAGGTATAATTTATGGTGTTATTCTTTCTCTCTTGAATAGCATTATTTCTTCATTTTGTAGCTATCACTATTAATTATGTATTTGCTCTGCTTAATTAATATTCCCTCTTTTTTAGTAATGTAGGATGAGTAAATGAAAAATCGCTATAAAGGAAATGTAATAAAGAAGCCAATGTTTCATTATTCATTATGTGTGTATATGCTAATAAATTGATTATCTTGAGAATTATATTGAAGTATATATTGAGGTAACACAGTATTTTAATCGGAATTGCATACTCATTCTAAAACTATCACTTACCTGAGTTTATTTTGTAGAAACTGAATTCTAGAGGGGCTATAATTTTTGAATAATTCAAATAATATTATGAATTTTAACATTTCATTTTAACTAGATTCAACAAATATCAGTAGGGATATTTTTTATATTGTTATGTCAGTCTTAATCTTGTCGGCGATTTTTCTTCAGACAGGACCGTTATATTAAAAAGTATCTTCACAAATTTTAACTAATTCAAAATTATTTTGCTTTTTGCGTACACCTAAGAAATACTATTATTATTAGAAAGTTTTTTTCTACTCGTTTATCTACAGGATGTACTGTAAGGTAAGCAAAGCAGAATAATATATACAGTGAGTGTAAAAAGTATTCGAACATTACGACTATTGATTTAAAAGAGATCCGTTCATAAAAATTATAAACAAAAATTCCATTTTAATTATTAACAAATACATAATAGAACATATTTTCACTAGTTTCATGTGGAATTTACACAAAAATAATTTTATGCATGAAAAAATATTTACAAAACCGTAACAATCCAACATCTTGTGGTGTAAAAAGTATTCGTACACTAAAAGAAATGCAAATTTTTTGTTATATTTTGTGATTGGTTTAGCCATTAAGATGTAGTTAATTGCTGTCATCTTGTAAGTTACTTAAAAGTTTCTTCAGTGGAAATTTTAATGTAGTGAGAAACTAGAAATTCTGTTATGGGTCGTAAAATTAAAGAGACAAGTGTTTCCGAAAGAGAACTGATTTTAAAGATCCGTAAAAATGGTAAATCGTACAACAAAATTTCTGATCTGGTTGGTAGACCCCGTTCAACTGTGCTGTTAATCATAAAAAAGTTTGCTGCCCCTCTAACGGTTCAAAACAGTTCTCGTACTGGGTGACCATGTCTATTGACATCATCTGACAGACGGTTTCTGGTACATTCATTAAAGAAGGATTCCAAAATAAGTGCTCCTACATAAACATCAGAACTAAAGAACATGGGAACAGCAGTCTCTGTAAGTACTGTTCGAAATGCATGCAGAAATGAAGGTTTCCATGGCCGTGTTGCGAGACGAAAATTCTTTGTTAGTGAGAAGAATCGGAAGCTGTAATTGTCTTTCGCCAAGCAATACGTTATGAAAGTCCAGATTTCTGGAAAAAGATTATCTTTACAGATGAAAGTAAATACAACATATTTGGATCGGACGGGAGACGAATGGTATGGAGAAAGCGCAATACAGAAATACATCCTAAGAATTTAGTGCTAACAGTGAAACATGAGAGTGGAAGTCTACTTGTTTGGGGTGTGTGAGTGCTTCTGGGGTGAGAAAATTAGTCTTTATTAAAGGCATTATGAATCATCAACTTTATATTGACATTTTAAACAATAATTTAGGACCTAGTGCAACAAAAATGGGCTTGAATGGTTATTACGTTTTCATGCACGATAACGACCCCAAGCACACAGCCCTAAACACAAGGCTCTGGATACTATATAATATCCCAAAGTTCATGAAATTTCCTCCTCAGTCGCCGGACCTCAACCTCATCGAGAATTTATGGGACGTTCTTGATAAAAATATTAGATACAGACACATATTTCTAATAAAAATGATTTGGAATCGGCTCTTAATGAAGAATGGGACGCCATATCTAGCTCAATAACAGCAAAATTGGTGGAATCGATGCCGAAGAGACTCAAGGCAGTTATTCGAATTAAAGGATATCCTACAAGGTATTAGCTGTAATATTATGATTGTGTTGGCCAATATATGCCTGATGTACGAATACTTTTTGCACCACAAGATGTTGGAGTGTTTCAGTTTTGTAAATATTTATTCATGTATAAAATTATGTTTTTGTAAATTATACATGAAACTAGTGAAAATATGTTCTATTATGTATTTCTAATTAATTAAAATGGAATTTATGTTAATAATTTTTATGAACGGATCTCTTTTAAATCAATTGTCTTACTGTACGAATATTTTTTACACTCACTGTAAACAACAATTGCAAGAAATCTGTACATTCGTAATTGAGTATTAATCTAGCCAGTATAAAGTTAAACAAGTAAAATTACTACCTATTTGCTACGAAAACATTGAGAAAAATAAGAAGAAATTTTTTATCTACAAGTTTATTCAGAAAGATATTACAAATAATTTAATAAACATTTTAATAGTTAATAAAAGCATAATTTTTATTTTCTAATTACTTTTATTAAAATTGTTTTTAATTTTGAAAGTTTTCGCCAGCCTATTATCCATGCGCTTAAGTCTGTTAATTCGAAATTATAATTAGATTTCAGTAGTTTGTATACTTAGGCTATATATCCTCCTCAAACTATCATACCAGTTTAGTGGAGTGATTAGGTTTCATGCTGATCGCTCCACACAATGGATAGGAATGCTTTTGTTATCTATCAGTTTCCTTCACTAACTTTTGTATTAATGGATTTAAAATCTCTTTTTAATAATGCTTTGTTTAAAAGTTATAGATACGAAAAATTTAGTTCATTTTAAGCATTAATTTTTAGACAAATGCAGCAACTTGCTTCGGATTATTTGAGAAAATTTTTGCTTATTTTAATTAGACTTCATGGTGTTTAAAGATTATCATCTTGACTCCTGAGAAATGTAAAACTTGTTGATATAAAATCCCTTGCTCTTGTGTTAAATTATAACAGATATTTTATCACAAGTGCTTTCTTTTGATGTTTCTGTCAAATCGTTGAATAGAAAATGCCCTTTTTTTCTTACACTGTAATAAATAAATAGTATGTATTAGCTAAAAATTGTAATCAAACCCATACATGATATGGTTATTTCACACAACAAAATTAAATTTAAGAAAAAGAACAGAAATAACCGCAAAATGAGTATTGATATATGCTATTGAGATATTTATTATTAAAAAACTAAATTAAATGTGAAATTTCATAGCAGTTTATTCTTAAAATGGACAATGAAAAATTTGAATATTATATAAATTTTTAAAATTAATTACTGTACATCTTAATTTTTTATTAAGAAATGAATTAAAAAGTTTTCTCTGTTGAAAGCTTGAACTTTAATTTAAAAGAAAAAAAAAACTGGATTAATTATACATTAAAATACATATTTTCTTCAAATTCAAAATTTTGTCATTCTGTCTGTCATTCCTCACTCAGAAAATACATAAAATAAACTGATAATAATTAATAAAAGTAATTTTTCGTTAACTGCTTGTTTCAAAAAGGAACTTTTTATCTTATAGTCAGAAAATATTTTAGTTTTCTCTCCCGTAAAGATCAAGTAACTAATCTATTCTGGCAAAACCAGTGCATAAGGTTAACTCATTGTCAATATAAAAAAGACATAAAAATATATATTTGAAATAAATAAAAAAAATAACATAAAAATATATTTTTTGAGTCGTATAATGTTGTCAAAATAAAGGAAATTGTTAAATGGAAGGATGCATTTAGGATCTTCAGAAATGGTTCTATGAGCCACTTTTGAAATCATTTTTTATTGTTTATCGTATTTTAAAATTTTATTCCAAGGCACGATATTCGCCCAAATAAAACATTTTCCTTTTATAAATGAAAAATGTAAATTTTTTTCTAGTTAATTCTTTAAAAATGTTTCAGGATCCAAAGTTTTAGCAATTCCCAAACTTTTTCATGTGAATAACAAATACTCATAGCACTTCAGCTCTAGATTATGTTACATCTGTTTTTGTCTAAAAGCTGGTCTTGGCGATGAATCTGTTAAGATGGCGGCAACCCTGTCGGAGGTCGTTTCCCTCTCTCCCCCATCAGATGAAATGGGCACAGTCGTAGCCTCAGGTTGAAACGAACGAGAGTCTCTGAAAAGTTGTTCGTTCAGCTTATCGCTTAAATGTCTCGGAGGAATATTGCGCGTTTTCATCTCGCTGAGAAACGGAGATAGTTTTCTTTGATTTGGCATGCGCGATTTTCCCGATCTTGTTTACTGACCTGTGTATCGAAGTGCAATAGTGGAATACGATTCTTGCCGCCGTTGTGCAAAATTCACAGTGGGCCAATCCAGCTTTGATTTCTGATCACATGGCCTCAACATGACATATTCATCATGGAGGCCTCGGCTAAAATGCAGGCAAGAATGTCCAAAATTTGGAGGTGAAATAATTAGAAGATGCCAAGGAAGCCAAAATCACAAGGTGAGAGGCGACAATTATTTTATTAATGATTGTCGTTAACCCCTTTCCTATTTCTATCTCTCTTCTCCTTTCTTGACATAAGTAAGCGCTTTATTTTTATCTTGAGCTAGAGGGGGCGGGGGGCTAAAAAAGGAATTGTGTTAACCCTGTAGAAGGAAACTACCGAAGAAGAAACATCTCTCCTTTTGTATAGGGTGTAAATGTTTAAATTTGTCTTTTGGCTTATTGTTTAATTGAATTCATTTCACACAGATGATTCCTATAAAAATAACTTTATTTTGTAAACAATGGAATAAACTATTAGTCTAAACTTTTTTATGTATGTTTTTATTCATTTATTATATAAATTCTTTGCCATTTGAATATGAACTACGACATGATAATATTTAATGTTTTTATTTTGAATTCGAATATCGTGCCTCAAGAGTCATTTATAATTTATCTGTGAACACTCTTGTGTTAATTTTTTGTTTCATTATTTTAATGCTTAACATAGACTTGTAAACCTGGGAGAAATATGCTGGTATTTTGGATGATTAATTTTACAATAAATGTTAACAATGCATTTTTAAAATAAATTTTTGCTTAAGTTTGAATCACTTCAATTAATTATCATGCATTTTAGCTATTTATGTACCACGAAAGGTTTATTAAATTATTAGTTACCTTTATTTAAATTATGTGATGATTCACTTAATTCTTCTCAATTTGACTCTTTATTATAAAGCACTTGAATTGCAATCAAAAGGTTTACTAAATGAACATACCAAATTATAACTTGATTTAAATTTATCATGACATGAGTATGAAAATATTACATTATAAAGTTGAAAAAAAAATCACTTTTCATTAAGTAAAAATTTTTAATTAGAAATTTTAATATAATCAAGAATTTAAATGTTATTACTTCGTAGAAGTTACTTGTATAATAAATATTAGAAAAAATACATTATTTATACCAATACAAATAAACAATATTACACACTCTCTTTGTGTGTTTATATATATATATATATATATATATATATATATATATATATATATATATATATATATATATATATATGCATGCAACAAACACACAATATTTAGAATTTGTGTTACATTGAATGAAAGTTATTGTATTAAAAAAAGTAACAAAATGTTCTCGTAAGATATTTTTTATTATCTTGAATGACATTTTTATTTCTATAATTATAAGTTAATGTTTCTAATATTACAATTATTAATGTATTCCAATTTCTGTTTGAAAAGATGGTAGTTTTCAAAATATTGGATACTTATTGGCTTATATGTCAAATTTAGAACAACAGTTATAGATATTATTAACTTAAGTTTTCAGTAATTTTTCTAATATTATAAACAGGCAAAATATTTAAGTAGCAAAATATATATTTTGAGTACATAGCTCTTTATATTTACCAAATGTATTTAATTCATCAATTCATCCTCACTTCAAAAATTTTAATTTTTTATTTTCCAAAAAATATTAAACTGTGCAATTTATATTTTTTATTATGCCAGTTTTTAGAGCAAACCTAATATATATATATTTGTTTTAGTATGAAGGACTCCTGATTAAAATGATTACATATATCCACACCAGCTTATTTTTACACACACACACATTGCTTGTAACTTTATTAAATTTCATAAATCCAAATTTTTTTTTCAAAGAAGGTTAAATTTTGTTAATGTCCTGCCAGCTGTTCAATAAACATTTATGATTTCATGGCTATGTCACTACATGTATCATGCATAAAATTACTGCAATGCAATTACTTTTATTTATTTTAGAATGAGAGATTTTCAAAGAAGCCACACATCATGTGGTCAGCTATATATAATATAATTGCCATAAATCAATGAATTAAATATTTTATTTTAATGTATTTGAATAATTATTTTCTTTTATGTGAATCATTTACGGTCATACTTTTCTATGGCATTTTTATACTGTAGAAATGTCAAGGCATTTGGTTACAGGAACCCTAAATTTAATATTTGAAATAATTTCATTCATCATATAATGAAAAACTGTGAATGTATTAGTCATATGTAAAAAGCTTATGAATTTAAGTTCATAAATGTTTATGAAATCCTGAAATTTCTCATAAGACACATTTATTGGCCGAAGATGCTTTCTTAAAATTTGTACCTTCTCCCAAATATAGCCATGTACGGCAAAAATAATACTAAACAAAAGTTAAAATTATTATTAATTCCTATTTTTCTCTCAGGAAATTACTATTTCTTTGTTTGATTTACTTGTTATTTAAAAGCAGATTACCAATTTATTGTTAATTTAGAGAATGCAAAATTTGTTTTTGTTTTTGGTTTCTGATTTGTAATTTTTTTTCAACTCTCGATTTCCATTTTATGTCCTTAATATACAAAATCAAGTTATGTCCTATTTAATTATGAATCTATAACAAGTACTTTATTCCTAAACTAAGAAACGAAAAGTATTTTAATTGTTTTCATTCAATTTTAAAAGCATTTTATTTGAAAAATTTTAGCGTTCTGACTGTACAAGTATATTGCTTTGCGAATAAATTTCTTTCAATCGTAATTATTGTTGTATTTTATTTCCTAATTAGTATTGTGATTAATTCATATTTTTATCACTTGAAGAGTAAAGGTTTGTTATTGCAGTTCATTGTTGCATAAAACACATGGAATTTTAATTATTTAGTAAAGTAAAATAATGGATTAATTGCATTCGTAAATATTTTTGCATTTCGTCATTGAAAAAGTTATTTCGTATTAAAAATGTTATGAAATTGTGTCGCAATTTCTCATTTGGTTTATTTACAGAAAAGTCCGCAAAGCTGAAAATAAAATTAAAAGTTTCTTCTAATTAAAATATTCTAATATTTAATTCACACAATATATATTGCATTTAATTGCCCTGCACAACAAGCTTAGATTATAAAAACAGCCATTCGCGCGAGATTGATTTAGAATTTAAACTGTTTTCCAAAACATGCATTATTGTCTCAAAGTTGAATGGAAGTGTAAAAAAGTTTATGTCTAGAAAAATAATGTGTAAATCAATTTATAGAGGATCTCATTAATTTCAACTAATTAACAGATTTTAGCAAAAATCTTTGTACCCTAATTAAGTCATTTATTTGTGTTTACTAATTCGTAAAAAAATCGACATAAACGAATACGATTTTATATATTAATTATTTTCCCCTTATCATTGATGAAATCTTTTATCAAACAATTCTATGCAAACAATTTAAAAAATTTAATTTAAAGTCATAATATATTAGAATTTCAAATATTCAAGTAAATAAAAAAAGAATGAAGTTTTTCCACATCTAAAAATACCGCAAACTGAAAAACGTTTTGCTGTGACTATTTTTAAAGCAGTTAGTAAAAAATGAGAATTTATTATTTTTCTTAATCAGATTAACCAACTAATGATGTTGATTAAGTGTTTTGTCCCTGTCTTGGGTGGGATACTTTTCTTCAACTTGCATTTTCATGTACAAGTAATACATTTTACGCATGAAGCAAAAAACATTTTCCTTTGTTTCCTTATCTAAAAATTAACAATCCATCTTTGGTTTCAGGAGATGAAGGAGCGGAATATCTATAGCAAATCCAAATTTACAATTTTTTCGTTTTGATTTGTTCAAATACTGTTTTTACCAATTTTTGTTTCTTTTGTTTTTAAAATTAAAATTCACAAAGAAAATATTTGTTATTTTTAGATGGGAATCCGTATGAGATCATACGGGGCATGTGGGAAGGTGCTTACGTGTCTCATTTTGTTCGACTTTTCCAAAAGAAATTTGGTTTCAATTGCTTAACGACACAGGTAAGCAAATTTAATAAATTTCATACGAACCCTTGCTTTTTGTTTATAAGTGTTATTTGTTATGTAGTTGTTCCTAATACAGTCTTGTACAATAGAATTCTTCACTAGTTAATTTTATAGGCAGAACGGAATTGTACCAATTACGCTGAGACTAAAGGTAAGCAACTATTTCAGTCAATAGGTTCTATAGAGAAATTTGGTGAGTTCCATTTAAATAAATGTCATAATTATAAATGAGGAAGGAATTTGATTTTTCTTCATATATTGGTAAGTATTGAAGCAGTGCCTACAGTAAAATTAATTTTTTATTTATTTAAAGTTAATAGTTATGTGTTGAATACAGTGGATATACCAATTTTTATTTGAAAAAAAAGGGTAAGGTCTAACGAATTTTTTAAATTTTAATAGTCATTTTCTGATATTTGATGAAAAATAGGTGCTGAAGTCACTTTAAGTGTCATTATTTTTCTCTCGATAATATTTGTGAATTCTCATTTTCCTTTTCATATTCTTAGTTACCAAGGCAAATGAAATATGTAATGCATACTGTCCGAAAAAATCGCCGTTATGTGAAATTTTTCATTTACTATTAAAATATTTATATATACATAGGAAGCATTAAATAAATGAGGATTTGTGATTTTTTTATTTTGCAGGATAACAGTCAGTTTTAGTTTGGTTTTCTTAAGATTCGATACATCAGCGACACAGAAATAAAATTGAGCGAAACAAGAAATGTTACAAAAATTTCTTAAATCACTTTATTATTTATAATTTTATACATTAGTTCCATTCTTATTTTTTAAATCGCATAAATATTAAATTACATAAATACGCCTCTCTCTGTAAGGATTAAAGAAATATTACATATTCTTCATATAAAAATTTTGATTCTAAAAATTTCGCTTACCCGATCTTGTCACTCTGCTGTTGTCAAATGTGATAAAGTACTCTGATAATGATGAGCCCAAAATCGCTAAATATTACCTTATCGCCATTTTTCTTGTGTTACAAACAAACTTGTTAAAAATTTATGAAATTATTAAAATGTTTTAATTTAGGATGAATAAAATGTTTCAATTTGAGTCAATTTAAAGTGAAACCAAAAAGATTGTACATTATTGCCACACTCCTTCGCGTGTTACCAATGTATATCTCTTTTGTATTGTGTGCACTTAATTTGGCGTAATAAACCCCAGATGATCCGCGGAATTGAGTAAAACGGCTATCACAGATAAGCAGATAACATGTATTTTCTTCTTTAGAAAATCAATCTTAGCATTTCGGGATTAAAGTTCTTAAGAAATTTAGATATCGCGGATAATCCGTAAAGTGGATAAACTACTAGCTAATAATCCTGAATTTTCTGTATTTTTGAAAGGCCTTGTTTGTTTTAGTTTAAGCGTAGTGTTAAATTAACTTAACCCTCTCTCTCTCTATTTTTTGTATTTCATTCCCATATTTTAATATTTCTCGCTGTTGGATTTGGTTGATCCAGAGAGAAAGCTAGGAAAGTGGTTTCTCTTTGTGAAAGAACAATGCGGTATTTTTTTTACACCATAACAAAATGACTTACTAGCTGAGGTTTGTCCATCAAAGTGATTATTTCTTTTTATTTATTTGGCGCTTCCCTTGTTGCCCAGCGGCTTGGTTCGACTTTAACCGGTTTTGGGCGCCTTGTTGGGAAGTAGGACTTCATTCGAATGGGCCACCCCCCTTTCACCTTTTGTAGGGAGGTAACACTGAACACTCTCTCGCGAGAAACCGAGACTTTCCAAGAAATCTCATCTGGCATTTCCTTGTGTCTCCGTCTTAAAAAAAAGAAAAGAATACATAGAATATTCGAGGTCAGCACTGAAGATTTTTCTTCGAAAACTTCACTCACTACTTTTTTGAGTGGTTTAAATAACGAAATGTAAAAAATGAGCTTGTTTTCTTGCATTATTTTAAACACGATTTACATCATTTTGAATAAGTTAAGGAAAGAATAATGCAGCAGA
The DNA here is from genome assembly GCA_037975125.1 of Latrodectus hesperus. Taxonomy (NCBI): domain Eukaryota; kingdom Metazoa; phylum Arthropoda; class Arachnida; order Araneae; family Theridiidae; genus Latrodectus; species Latrodectus hesperus. The sequence goes on from CM075854.1 coordinate 22,569,861, forward strand.
TTATATTAAGTGACACAATGCTGAACGCTCTAACCTCATTTAATATCGCAAATATTTACCTTGAATGTGAACTTTTAATTTTGTAATTATTAAACTTCACATAAAGTTGCTTGTATTTAGTATCATTCTAAAAATATTTTTCTTTTCTTGCAATTATTTTATGGGCATAGAAATCTTGGTGTAATTTTTTACTAATTCCAAGATTACTCATATACATGATTCAAAAAATTAAAATGTGTACTTTAGATTAAAAAGAAAGAGCTAGACAATCACCTTTTTGTGAATCGTCTTTCCCCTATCGGCGTTTGTGAGGGAGAACTGAATTCATTAGAGTCTATATCTTTTATTTATATTATCGTCTGCTAAATGGATACAGCTCATCAGTGGCCATTCACATCCGGAACAGAAACGCCATTGATAGAAGTTGGATAAATAAATAAAAGTTGCCGCAATATAGTCTTTTAAAAAATTTGAGGTTGTTTGTTAAGATGCAAAATTTTGTTGTTGTAGACGCGTTAAAATAGGAACATTTTTTTTATGTTTTTTGTTAGAGATGCTCTATTCCCCCCCTCCGCGCTAAATTTCGTTATCAAACGATATTTACTTTATAAGTGAGTCAGATGAGTGTGAGTTCTTTGAACTGAGGTTGTTGAAAGTGTGAAAATGCATTCTTTGTTTACATGACGTATACCATTTTGATTTTCAGAAAATCTTATATTCTCTTGATTCCCCTTCAGAATTTATTGCAGATAGCAACAAATTGTTTCTAATTGATGTTGGGAATGATGATTGGGGTTTTTTAAATTGAAAGTTTATTCCGAAAGCACTTATCGCGTTTTAAAATTCAATTATGGTTATAACAAAGTGGGATGTTAAGTTATCATCAATTTGAATGTTAGTTAAATAAATGAATATCGATATTGAACACACTATCGATGCTCTTGTTTTGAATTAAATAAATTTATTTAATTCACCCAATTACATTTAAGATTGTCAAAAAAATTGCCCATATTAATTTGCTGTGGTGATAAAATGCTATTTTACATATAACAAGATTTGTATTTGTAAACAATTTGTAAATTTGGGAAAACCATTTTATATCTGGAAACGTAATCTTTCTTACATTAATTGGTACAAAGAAATCTAAAAACAATTAAGTTGCTTCTTTAGTTATCAGAAAAATTTAAATACCCTACTTTTTTATACGTATTTTTTTAAATAATTGAATTGGCAGAAAATATATATTATCTAATTTATAACACTTATTTAACAGATACTCTTATTTTTCTCGAAAGTACAATCTGTTTAACATTTTCTTTTATATACAAGGTCATATTATATGTAATAATACAGAGAAAAGCACATTATCCTAAACCCAGTAAAAATAATCAACTACTCATTTGTTAATGAATTAAAAATAGTTTTTAATTACACATTTTTTGTTAGAATAGAATGACACTATTTTCACTAGAATGTTTGCTTAAAAATTGGGTCCATAAGGTAAAATAAACAAAAAACTGAACATTTCTACTCACGTTATCCAGATATTCTTGTGGACGTTTCCGCGTAGGAAGTTGGCGACGTTTGTCGTTATTGCCGAAAGACGCCAAATCGTTTTACCTCGGGAAATGTAGGTTGACCTTCTGCTGCCTACTCTGCTGGTAATCGCGTAAAGTAGAATTGAATTGTGGCTATTGTATTTTTTTTATTGTAAATTCGTCCCCATCGTTATAGAATTCATTTTCATTGATACACACATGATGATATAAAATATAAGTGTTTGAACTTAAAAATACTAGTTTGCGTCAATTAAAATTGTCACGATGAATAAATATTTTTCACTATTGTTTATTTCTTAACTTTAAAAATGTATTTGTATGAAACGAACGTCTCTTTCTGATAGGATGTCACGATGAATAAATATTTTTCACTATTGTTTATTTCTTAACTTTAAAAATGTATTTGTATGAAACGAAAGTCTCTTTCTGATGACTTTAAGGATTAATTTAGATACAATAATTTTTTAAAACGATGTTTTGCTCTATTGCAACAATTTGATTATTTTTTTCAATGTTCAATGCTTTTGTATAAACATTCTTTGGAAGGAATAAGCAATTTTCAGCTATTTTCAAAATGTTGACAAAATATAAAAATATATGATTGTAAATGAAATTGTTTTCTAACTTATTTGTATTTAGTTGCAAAAATTTCCTAAATATATTTTTAGGATAATAATTAAGATCATTCAGTGTAGATTTCTGTAAATTTATCTGATAGAAAATGCGCATTTCTTATTTTAATATTCAATTTCAAGATTTTACCTGGTGATGTCATGCAATTATTGCCATCAGCTGACGAATTAATACATGAGTTTGTACTAAAAATTATTTATTATATATATATATATATATATATATATATATATATATATATATATATATATATATATATATATATATATATATATATATATAGAGAGAGAGAGAAAGTTTTCGCTTTAAGAATGCTAATTGTTTAACAATTTTCAACTAATTTAGAACGTATTGTAAGTTAATACAATATTTGTAAGTTAACGCAAAAATCATTAATTTAGGTAACTTAATTTTAAATATATATAAAGCTCTTTTAAACTTACTATTTAACGTGATTTTTACTCCCAAATAAAGATAAAAATTCTGAAAAAAGTAGTTTCATTAAATGATTTCGATACATAAGATAAAAAAAAAAAATTATGCGTATGCTCTTTATCACTCACGATCTTCGCCCTACTGATTTTCTGTAAGTAGGAAGAGATACTGATATCTTAATTGTTAGTTATGCCAGGAAAGAATAAGTTTTCCCGTTGCACAGAATTAAACAAGGCTTACAGTATGTCTCTTTTTAACTTCAATTATCTAGGTATATTCGTTAACGATTTTAAGAGTGTGCGTGAGACTTTTACTTATGACCTCGTGTGCTTCTTTATGGCGCTTCTATATTCACGCACTAAGACAAAATGAAAGTAAAACCCGTCCCTATCTTGTATTTAAAATAGCTTCCATAGACTTTCTTCTTTGCTTTCTGCTTCTCGCCTCACGCATTGAGAAGTCTGTCGTAAATCGGGCTTAAGTTCTGATTAATACGCTCGGTGAAAAGTTTTATCTTTTTTATGCGATACTCTGCGCCACGTGCTTTTGGTTGTATTCGAATTTTTTCTTTTAGCAAGGGGATAAAAAAATGGGGCTCTCGGCAGTAATGTGTATTTTGTTCCTATCTAAACTGTTGTTCAAGATAAGAGTTGTATATTTTCCATCTTCGAAAAGGATTTTGTATTTCACACGACAAATTTAAAGATTCTCTAGCTCAATTACTTTTTTAGACAAAACATTTATATTTTTGTATTACTCTTAATTGATGCCTTGCTACCAGCCTTAATCAGTTTAACAAACATCACACAATTAACAGTTGTATTACAGAAACTTACCACTCTTCTTTATTAACTGTGTTACGAAAATCTACCAACTGGGTTTTTTTTTCGTAAAATAATATGATCGTCAATCATCGATAGTAATTAATCAGGACCCCATCTTCATATTGTAGAATTATTAAAGAGTGACTGACATTTCAAAATGTATGATGTGAGGATTAATGTGTTACCTAATCAATAATGATTGTGACAGAATAATCTCTTGCTAGATTAGAACATATTTTAAAATGTCGTGCTTTAAGGCATGACTTCTAATCCAACTATCACTCTCGTGAGAATCATTATTTTGTGAACGGAAAAATTTCACTTTCTCTGATTTTAAATGTGACAAATTGTACTCCAGTAGCGGCAATCCAATAATAGGGTTTATTTCATCTAAATATTACATTTTGATTGATGACTAGATGAAAGAGCTATCGGCAGATATCAATTGATATGTTAGTCTTGAAGAGGGAATAGTTATTTAATAAAAGTAGTTTAAAGTTAGATATATTTGATAGTTTTAAATGCGTGACTTGCATTTTAGAGTGAGGTAAAAAGTGAAATTTTTATTTTCTACGTATTCTTGACAATGCATTTCCCCAATGATATCATTGTTTTGGTTTTGCCTTATTTGAATAAATCTAGTTTTTCGAAATTATTCTTCCATGTATAGTAATTATGTTACTTTTTTATATCTTATGTTATATTTTTGCGCATGCATCAGTTTTTGTGTTAGTTTTAATATAAGGACATTTGATGTAATGTCGTTAAATGTCCTGTATCACCGTGTGCAATTATCGCCTGAAAGATATAAATTGATAGTACTTTTATATATCAATAATGGTTTTTTTAAAATTTGTTTTAAATTAATAAGCGTGTTCCATTTAAGCCTAATGTACATATTTTAATTTTACGTGTAAGGTACAGAAATATTTATTTTTTAAAATATTATATATATATATATATATATATATATATATATATATATATATATATTATATATATATATATAGAGAGAGAGAGAGAGAGGATTAATCAGAACAAAATTAGAATCACAGGAATAAATAACAAAATTAGCATATGTTATTTACTTCTCTTTCACATGAGATAGTTAGAAAATATTAATACACATTCATTTCATTTTGAGTTAGTTGAAATCGTGATGATTTATAATTGGTGTTTTGATTTAATGTAATCCCCTCTTCCCTGTTTTTATATTTTCTGTCGCATTATTCTACAGTGTAATTATAACTTTCATAAATATTAATATATTTACTTTTTTACTAAATATTACGTGTAGTACATTACATATCGACATTGTAGTGATTAGTTATGTTTAAATTTTTTAATAACTGATGTCGTTATTTAAGGAATTATATAAAAGGCATTAAGTAATTTTTTAAAAATTGTAATTTTCTTTTTGAGTAGATATTACATTCTAGTATTTAGTAATAACTTGCGTTTGTGTATTTTGAAAACTGATGTAAGAAATCAAATTCCGCAATTCTGAAATAACTGGTTTGTATTATTTCTTGAAAAAAAAGTCCCCTAAATTTTTTTTCCTTCTAGAAGTGAGGATATTTTTAAGTTTCAACTTTTTCAGAAGCTACTATTTTGTGACGTTTTTCTAATTAATGTGTGGAATATTTGGAGTAATAAGAATAATGAATGGGGTGAAAATTTTTAGTGAATTATATTCTTAGACATTAAAATTAACGAATTCATGAAGTACATCACACTAACACTAATTTATGGAGTTTCTTTTTTATTTACTAAAAAGGGAATATTGCGTGTTTTTCTTGCTAAGTTTGAGAATTTGAGAACTATTTTTTTGTATTAAAATAATAAAATTATACCATAAAAAATCCCGCATTACGTTAAAGAGTAAATAAATGCATTCAGTTTTGTCTTCCAAAAATTGCAACAAATTTATTTAAAATAAAATAATTTTAAAAAGCTCATTTTAACGCGCGTGTGTTACAATGCCACCTAGCGGTTGTTTTTGAAATGCTTCTTTGCAGACAAAGATTTAAAGTAATTCATTGGCAGTAGTTTCCGTCTCATTACTTCACTCATCAATGTATCTATTAATGTGGAAATAATTAACTCTGCGGGTGCTCTTAATCATAATTAATAGACTAACATATCAGTTGTTACATTTTTTTTATTGAATTGGCTCATTTTGTGTTCATTTTAATCATGAAAAATTGTCATCGTATTCTGCGCACCTGAAGGCTTTTCTATTGATAGAAAATTCTTATTCTTCATTCTTTTTTTACCTAAGTTTTGAAATTTAAAAATGTTCTCTTTGAAATCCTTTCTGGGATTGGAATAGATTAAGAAAAAGTGAAGTTTCTCCATTTAACTTATAGAAATAAATCTTTAAGTAATACTGTGTTGATGAAAATCAACTCTATGATACTTATTATTTAAAGATGTTATGTAGAGTAAAAAATAAAATAATGACTTACTGGGTATTTCTAAAATTTACTGTCTTTTATTCTCCAAACAGTTGATTACAATGTTAACAATTAAACAAACTCTAAACTTTATTAAGGATAATAAAAATATGTCGAAAGCTGATACTGATGGTAGTGTAAAATTAATAAAATAAATCGATGGAGAAACTCATTTTGTTCCATTTAAAAGATTTAATGTATGGTGCACAATGTGGTCTATACTATATATTGATTTTTGAGCTCTTAAAATTAAGCGATGTATTATTTTATTTCAAAATAATAAAATAAGATGTGCCACAATCCTGATTTTACGAAGTTTACTGATATTGATATGACATCAGATTATTGCTTTTTCTTCGCAAAGTTCTAAAAGCTCTTGAACTTCACCAGTCTCTTGATTGTGAAGGATGTTTACTTATAATAGGTTACGTAACCTCTGAAATTCCGCTTAATCAATGTGGTGCTTCGATAGATTGATTATCAGGCAGAGCGGATCTCTATTATTAGTTCCCGAACTCTTTATTATCTTTCACGGAATTTTTATCTCTTTTAACCTTCCATTTTTTTAAAGTCATTATTAATTTAATTAGATAAACTATATAGCATCAAATAGCACAGTTTTTGACAGTGATTTCATTCTGAACAGGTATAACATGTGAGTGCTTTCATTAAAATAATTACACTCAGCCGAATTCCACATTTTGATACTTTTTCTTATTTAAAAATTTTATTACGATTTTTATACAATTCGATACGCATTAACTGCAATTTTCTCCCGTAATTTTGTTAAAGGTTTTATAATGGTAGCATATTGCAGCTTTTCCTTATCTTTCTCATGACTCGAATTTTTTTACATACAATGATTTTTCGCGGTCCCATATAAGCTGCACATTTAATGCACATTCTTTTATTACATACACAATAACTATACAGGCAAATTTATGAGCAACAGATTTAATATAGTAACGAATTAAATAAGCGTTTATTTGTATAATTTTAAAAATGTGTATTTGTGAGTAATTGCGTGAATGAGAGAGGTGAAAAATATAGTAGTAAATCAGATATTTTAAAAATTAAGCTTGCTTTTGTGTTTATCTTCATGTGCATATGAAACTGAGAATAAAAATATATTGATATATCTCATTGCAAATATTTTTAGCCCTCTCTTCTTATTTTATTTTTTTAAAGAAATTTTGGAGTGATTGAAAAGGTTTTGTACGTAATAAATATTTTATTTACATCCTACACACAAAATTCCTCATGCTGTATAAGTCCTCTAATGAAGGTTATTATTCTTATTTAACTTATTATTATTATTTGGAGTCATTATTCTTATTGAAAGGGAGAAAGTTCAGGCTCGAAATTTGAAAATTGATTCATTTCTTATTTAAATCCTAAATTTTTTATTTGAAAATTGAAAACTACTGTACATACTGTTATAATTTGGATGTTAGAAAATTTTAAAGCTTAATAATACTATTTGACTTTTCCCTTTGAATAAATATAACGATTCTATTTAGGATTTATATATAACCTTTCAACACTATTGTCGAACTCAGAGCCTCGGAAACACACTGTTATTGTATAGGGCACAGAATAATGAATAATTTTAAATAAATATATGCGTTATTTACACTGAAATCAAATTTTATTGTGACGGCTAAAAATATTAAATTAAAATTCTAACAAGCGAAGTTTTTCACATGTCACGAGTATTAACGAAATAATTTTGGGAAGTATAAAATTCTCTTCTCTCTCTCTCTTTAAATTAAATTTTTAACCACAGAGCTATGAATAACATAAAATTTATTTTTTCATCCCGCTGTACTTTTTTTTCCTGCTTAATCTCAATAATTGGAGAATTAAGATTCTTTTTTAAGTATTATTATTAATTTTTTACCATAATGTTAAGATCTTTTCGTAAGAATCTGAACAGATTAGAGAAATCTCTCTGGTCCTTGGAAGTTTGATATAGATTAAATATTGTTGATGGTTTTCTGTTCATAAAGGCGAGTAGCTTATCTGGCATGATGAAGGATTTGATGACATGGATACGGAATGATAAGTAGTCTACCATTATCCACCCTAATTTCGCGTTTTGCCCGTGAGAAACGTTTTCGCCACCGAGCACCTTCGCTCTAACTTTCCAATTGTAAAACAGTTGTCTAGTCGCATCCGACCTTTTTTGGGGAAGGAAGAAGGATGGAAAAACATAACAAAAAGAAGCCCGCCGTGTTTATTTTATTATTTTTTTCCCTCTTTTAGCTGCTGCCAATTTTTTTTTTTACCATATCGGAGAAAGCCGGACCCCGATTAGGCCTCAGGGGCTTAGGAGGAAGACGCCAAATCATAAGTAGGAGGAGAAGGTAGGTCTGAAAAAGGAGGGGGAATTTAACGAGCCTCCTTTCTGAAGATAATTTTGATGCCTGGTTACTATCTTGAGCATTTTCGCCCGTCCTTTCTTTGCTGGTTTGGCTGGTTTACTTCTTTTTCTTTTATTTCGCTCTAGCTGTTTTATTTTGTGGGGGTTGTCAGAACCGGCCGCTTTAGTTGTAGATCACTTTTCTTTTATTTCTCTTACCGGAGTTTATAACGATTGTGTAACAGAACCGAGGTCACTGTTTTTTTCCACGAAATATTTTTACAGTCTTCGGTGGTAGGTAGCAATGAAAACCAAGTCTGCAGGTGAAATATTGTTTAAAGTAGCCTTGCAGTATTTTTCATGGCTATGGAATTTTTCTGTGGTTTCTATCCACTTAGCATAGATTTATTGCGGGACAACTACTTTCTATTATAAATTGATGAAATGAACTTTACTAATCTAATAAAATGAGGCATTTAATTAATAGCTAACAATTGCTTTTTTTTTAATCAAAACTTTTTTTTACGTACTGAGATATTCTTACTTAATCTCTCCAATTTGGTTTGCTCTATCATTAACAAGTTATTTTTTAAGCTTTGTCAATTTGTTTCCGTGGGTTGCTACAATTTTATCCATAGAAATACATTTTACTTTTCATTGTAATAAAATATAAAATTTCATTAATAGTCAGTCTTTTGTTCAAGCAAATAAGATAGATCCTTGGAGTTCCATATCAAACACTCTTAGAAGCAAAAATAAATTATTTTATATAGGTAGCCAATTATATTATTACAGTTTTCATAAGTATGACACGAAGCTTTCTCTTTTGTTGAATTAAATAAGAACAGATTTGCCTCACCATGTTATATTAGAAAATTTTTTTCTATAATATTGGCATATATATTCTATTCGGATTAAAATAATATTGTAAAAAGAACAAAAATATGTTAAAAATATAAATATGTAATTGTGATGTTATCTTGGTGAAGCAAGTAATGTATAAAAGAAATAAAAATAGAAAAAAATCTTAAAATATTTTATTAAAAGTTACATTAAATTGAGCTAAAATTTTAGTTCAATTTGTTGTTGTTGTTATGTTGTTGTTGTTACTTATGACACTTAGACAAGCCAAGCTCGTTATGCCTTGGCAATGCGAATTTAAGTCAATTGGGAGCGTCTTTCGTTTAATCAGAGCACCATGAAGGTGAAAGTACGACTTTTGCTCTTCAAATCCTCCGATAGATGGCAGCACCAGAGGATCTACTCCTCAATTTTGGCATTGATCTGAAGGGGGAGTAAATTTCTCCAGACCATTGCACCCATGGTAACGCTCAACGACCGACCACAGGACTTTCGATTTCACAGATTTAACGAGCACGTTTATCGCATGTACTCGGTGGGTCTTTGGCGGCAATAGGAATCGAACCCCTTCCTTCCGGATGGAAGACCGATACCCTAACCACTAGGCTACCACGGCCCAGTTCAATTTCCTAACAAACGTAGCTTTAGTTATAAAAATATGTTAGAAAAAAATATAAATATGTAATTGTGATGTTATATTGGTGAAGCAAGTAATGTATAAAATCAAATAAAAATAGAAAAAAAACTTAAAATGTTTTATTAAAAGTTACATTAAATTGAGCTAAAATTTTAGTTAAATTTCCTAACAAACGTAACTTTAGTTATTTCGCTCCGCTTCTTAATTGAAAGCGTAGAATTAAAGTTAATATAAATGGGAACTATTCTTCTTGAAGCTTCTTTTAAACCTTCATTAATAAGTTTAATGAATGGATGTTTTTATTCGTGTTTTAGTAATATCATTAGACTGAGTGAGAACATATGTGGAAATTGCTTTTTTCACTCATAGAATTTCTTTTCCCTATATTTCAGTAGTTTCATGCATGAATGATTTTCATCGGTATTCCAATAATAGTAGGCTAGAAAGTAAGAACATTTAAAAGAAGATTTTTTTTATCACAAACTACGTTTTTATTTAGCGGTCATCATTATTTTTTTCATATTGTGAATAATTCGATAGTTGTGAAGAAATCGAGAACAGTGTTAAGATGATTTTTTAAGATTTACTTGCTTTGTTCTTGAAAATTGAACTAATGTAATAGGTATATCTGGACTATGTTTGGATTGGGCTGTTTTAAAAAAATTAGCATTAATTTTTGTTAAATTTGTTAATTTTTAATTAAGGCACTCAAAGAAAATGTTAATTTGGCACAGAACCTAGATTTCAAGGGACTTTAAAAGCAGGAAAAATACATATGAAATATGCAAATGGACCATTCTAAGGACCTCGAAATATCTTAAGCCTGTCTTAAGCTGAAAAGGAATTACAATGAAAATTCCACTTGTTCAATTACGCCATACTTACTTAAATAAAAGTCATTTTAATTAATGAAATGCAAGTAATTAACATTTTCATGTTTTCTTAATCCTTCATATTAAAAAAATTGAATATATTGTCATTATAGTCCATAAAGTTGTCTAATGTAGGAGTTTTATAGATAGTAAAAGGAACGGATATCAACTAGAAGTAAAATTTTCATTTAGATTTGTATTCTAAGTGTTTTCAAGATTTACTTAATTCTTTTGTTGCTGTGCTCACAATAATAATTGATCTTTATTTTTGTAGAACGTAGTGAAGTTACTGAAGATGTAAATACTTAACAAGCAATTCCTATAATTTTCCTTTAATGAATAACTTAAGTAAAAAAAATATGAATGTGAATGCTATTTCTCCTTTTTGCCATACTGCTGGCTACTGAAATAAGTAAGGCTGACACTGTACAGTATCACTTTGACACCAAGTAGTGGACAGCCTAACGACCAAAGGCCATTGTAAGACACCGTAAACGGCAGGAGGATTTTTCAGAAAATTACATAATTTTCCTTTATTAATTTCAAAGACTTTCTCACAGAAGTTATGGCTATACGAATTATTGTTAAATATTGTTGAAAATAGATAGCCTTACATTTGATTTTGAAGAATTACTTTTATTTGTATTTTGTTAAGATTTTCTTGCTAATCGATTTTATGTCATCCTGTATCAATGATTCGTATTATGTCATTGTGTAAAAAATGTCTGTTAAAATAAAACATTTTTGTCTTATAACTTTATTTTAGTTTAAATTCGACATTATTTTCCCTGCACACATCACTATATACGACGATAAAATTTTTTCATGAAATACATGTTTTTCTTAAATGTGACGATCAATTTTTGCATCAACATGTGTACATTATATACATAGAATTTAAAATTGTGGTATAGGAGTGCAAACATTGATGTAATAAGATTTTTTTTCTCCTTTTCAAGGTGGCAGCTTATCCTTTTTGGACCTTGCTTTAAAAAACCCAGCCAACCAACCTATTCAAGATGATTACTTTTTATATGATATAATATTGATTATTTGTTAATAGAACATCTTGGATTAATTTCTTTTTTAAAACGTTCTTGGGATATTTTGATAACAGATTTCAGCTCTCCTTCACTGAATGATCGTTTCTTGAATGAACTTTTATTCAGCTTCCTATTTGGAAAGTAGTGTGAAAAAATGTAGGCGACTGCTTGTGTTATTTTGGACTTGGCGCCGCGGGAGGGAAGTATAAGTGAAGAGACTGTTCACAGAAATATGGCTGAGGAAGAAAAAAAGACAACACCTACTGGGAGAGATTATTTTAGCTTGTGCTGATGGATACAAACATCGAAACAAAACACTGTATCAATGTGTTTGAATTTTAACTTCCATTTTTCCCTATCTCCATTTCATTTTTCCCTATCTGTCTCCATACATCGTAACATTTTTATCGATTGTGTCTTTCGGTCACAAAAGTATAAGAGATATATCTGATGATAGCAAAGACCTATATGTTGCCACTGTTCGTATTCATGGAAATGTTATAAACGGTTGCCTAAATAGTTTTATTGTTATCCATTTGAATTGCCTTTCGAATCCTGCCTTGAGTTTGGATGCTTGTAGTGGTTCGGAATCCTCTTTAAACTTTAGGTCCTTGTCTAATTAGCCCTCATGTGCCAAAATACTATTGAGCGACTAACCAAACCATTTAATTTTCCCTCCTTGCAGTTCAAATTTTGTGCCAATGCCTAAACTTAAAAATTTCCTTAAAATATGACATTTATTCTTGAATTTAATCACAATTGTATGTAATTAATAAAAGAAGTAAATTATCTTATCTAATTAAAAATAAAATTTATGATTAGCTTAATCGTGTAGGATTTTTGCTTCATTTATTTTTAGAGCTTCTTTTAGGAAAAAAATATTTTGTCACTTTTATTTGGATAAAAATATTGACAAGTAGTAAATAAATATTTAAAGTCAAAATAACCGAATCCGTTATTGTTTAGTATAAGATTCATGAATATTTTTAAGCAGTACAAAGAATATATGGGCCAATGATGTTTTAATTGTATCGTGATTTCTACATATACCTGTCAACTTATAAAAAAATTTTAATTTTCACGAAAACTGCTGTGATTTCAATTTTTAACGATTTTTTCCAGGAGTTGTGAAGCAATTTGTTTTACAAAAAAAAAAAAGTCCGACATAAATTGCCAGATTTTTTACTATTAGAAAGAAAATTTATTGTCGAATGATAACCTGAAAATGCAAAGAGGAAATATTCAAAGACGATAGAGAGAAAATTCTTTTTGTTGAGTTTAATATTTTTCTGACAAATTTCCCTTTTTCTTAATAATCAAGGAAGGTAAAAATGTTGACAATGCTTGGATGAGATATAAAATTAAATAGTTTTCAGCGTTCCATGAAGATTCCTCAAACAATTTCATAAAACAAATGTTGAAATATGATTAAAAGAATTTTTAAAGTTTTCTGTATACTTTTTATATTTTTCAACAATGTAGAATATGAAAGAAATGCTTGCACAGTAATTAATTAAAATAAACTAGTTTAATAGTAAAAAAATTATGTATGTTTACAAATACTAAAATACATTCTGCGAGATTTTCAGTTTTTTTTTTAAATCTTCTGGTTTTTTTTATCAGAAAATAGTGGGTAGGTATACATTTTTCGTTGAATTTGATCACTTTATAAATGACGTGAATTTATAAATTTTTTTTTATTTTAAAATCTTTGTCTGAATTTGGTTATTTTTTCTTGGGTACGTGCAGCTATGAATTTTCATTAAACTAAAAAAGCTTTGTAAAATAATTTTTTAACAGATTCATGATTCTTCTAAGAGATTTATTTATTTTGCCTATTTACAAAAAATAAATATTGATCGGAACGATGACGGCAAGCGAATAGTAATTGTAACTTTTGTAAGTTGCTATTAAAATTAAGCTGCTTTTTTATTGTTTTTTTTATTCAGCTGGTATAATTTCTTCAAAATAATATCTTCATCAACGATTCATTCTAAAATATAATATAGAGAAAGGTTTAATATGTAGATAAATAATCTTAATCAAGAAAAGTATAGAAAGAAAATCTAGTTTACCAATGCGAAAAAAAGAAAGAAAATTACATATGTATGTAACATCAAAATACAATAACTTTCAAGTTCTCTAATTGTCAATCTCATTTTAAATCTTTTTAGCATTTTTTTCATACCCCATCATTTTTAGCAGTATTAAATTAACAACATGGTACGTGTTAATGTTCCACCTCTTTTAATTAAAAGGGTGCTAATAATCCTATTATAGAAGTGGAAAAAAGTAGCTATTTCTCCCCTACAGATTAAAAACAATTGCTCATCCAACGACAATTACCTTGAAAGCGTCTGCTTGTGCATTGTTGTTGAAGTTCTCTTTTGTTCTCGAGAAGTTAATGAAGAAGGAAAACAAAGGATTATTTCAAGTAGCCTAGGAGCGTGCCATTGGCTAAACAAATCCACATGGCGTGCTAACCTACAAATCCTTACTCTGGTTTGCCAGCTGGATTTTCCTGATTATAAAATGCGTTATTTCATGTTAGGTGGCTGTAGAAGTGCTGCCATCTTTCTTATTGCTGTATTTTCTTATTTTTTTATTCATGATAATTTTTTTTATGTTAATTATTCTTACCAATGCCGTTTTTTTTTCCTCCGTCTTTCGACTCTATTGGAATTCCTTTTCAAGGATAAGTTCTTTTTGTTTTATTTATTGAAATTTGTGATATTTTCCTTCGTTTTAAATAAAATTTCTTGTAAATAATTGTTTGTTTCATTACATTTTCTTTCTTATTCGTTCTTTTTTTTTGTATTTCTGCAAAAATCTTAAGAAAGAGTATCTGTGTGATGCAATGTTTCCAGTTTATTGCTTTTGTAGATTTTGCTTTATTAGGCTAAGTTTTAAGGAAATGATTGGTTATTTTAAGCGAACTTGCATATATTGTAAGCAAATTCTTATTTTTTTAAATCTCATTTGGAGGGGAACATTTTAAAAGTATTCTTTATTTTCTTTTAATATTTAACGTGAATTACAAATAAGTTGAATTATCATACATATAATAAGTTCAAAATAAAAAGTTACCACTTAACTAATAATAATGTTCTATTAGTTTTTTTTTTACCCATGTAACTGTATGAATCATCTGTATTAATCAAGCCAAATAAGTTCGTTCATATTCAAGGCAAAACATTATTCTATGATGACAACATAAAAGTGCCTTAAGTATATTTGAATCTAACAGATTTGCTTTTATTAGAAATCTTACATGTTTGGGTATTAAAAGAAGTATTATGATGTTATATGTGTAAATATATGTGAATATATTCATTCACTAATGAAACATGTTACTTAAAAACAAATGTTTGCTTTTATTAAATTTTAAAATCCAGAAGTTTTTGAAATTAGAACTTCTAGAAGTTGAGGAAAAAAGCTATTGAAAGATTGATAGTTATTTAATTCCTTTTTCTTTTGTGAGTTGATTTAAATTAAAAAAATGATTCTCTTGGAATTTTTTTGTCCAACTTATGAACATTTCTGTATAATGGTTTATTTTTTCTATGTAAAATTAAGATGGAAAAAATTTTCTGTTGCAATATTACACACTTTAAAGTCTTATTCAGTTATGGGAAACTTATTTTTCAATTATTCTCTAATTAATCTGGTTTAGAGAAAAGATTAAATTTAAAAGGTAATTTTTTTTCCTCTTTAATATTTGTTGTATAAAATTTGAAGTTCTTAATGATCATGTACTAATGTTTAATTGTCACTTGTTTAGTTTGAAAGGTTAAGCTGCCAACGTCTCTTTTATCATTTGTATAAATTATATAAAACTTGCACACACACATAATTTCTTTCAATATTCAATTTAAAAGCTAGGATAAGCATTTTGTGTAATAGAAATGTACTTTCAGGTTTCTACAGCTTTTATTTATAAGCAGCATTTGAACTTCAAACAGTGAAAAAAAGACGATTCAAATTAGAATAATACTTAATTATTCATTTGTTTTCCAAAAATATAAAGAATTTAAATCAATGAAATTTTCGTGGTATATATTGCGTGACCAGACTAATCACTAATAATTGATTAAAACATGCAAAAGTTGGATCCTAACCACTAACTGCTCTTATGTACCTATTTTAACTATAAAATTTTAAAATTTAAGCACGTTTAATTTTTTATTGGCTGGCTTTCATCAATTTTCCTATTTTACTTATTTACTTAAGATGGTATATATTTATAGCCAAAAGTGTCATTATATACCTGAATATTTGGGCTAGGATTCCCAAAAGTTTCAGGTTAATCTTTTCAAGGTGGCAGAAAGTAAATGAGTTCTTTAATACTGCAGTTGTGTCTGTTGGAAATAAATGATAAATTTACGGATTGGGGTATAATGGTATCCACGAAATAGTACAAAAGTAATAAAACAAATTTAACTTTTTCTAAATTTTTGTTCATATTCTTAATCAAATTGCTATTTTTTGTGTTTTATTGGCTATTATTGATATTATAATTACGTTATATACTACAGAAAAAATTGTGAAATACTCTTTGAAGAAAATTACTATTTTCAAAGGAGTCTACGTAGGAAAAAGGTTGAAACTTTAGCTTACACTTGTGATACTAACACTAAATATATCGCTTGTTTCAGAAATTTCCTGTCTTTATTAAGCAAGGAAACGTTTGCACGTAGTATTAATGAAGTTTTGTCAGCTGTCTTTTCTAATAAAAGCTGTCGAGATAAGCTTGCACTGAAGTATGAAGATACTTGAAAGCATCTTTGCACATTTTTTTCCCCTAGCTTTTACTGAACTTATATTATTTTTTCCAATAAGAATGTTTTTTAAATTTCACTTACAGTTACTGGCAGTAATTTCAAGTTCTTTACCTTTTTCATAAATATTTCTTATTGTAGATATTTATGATCACATACACCATTCGAGTTTTAAAAATAGCATATTCTTTCGAAATTTATTTAATTTTCTGGAATGTTTTGGTGTTGATTCTCTGTATACTTACATGTGTGATTAGTTTGCTGCTATTGCATTTCTGGTAAAATATACATTTATGGTAGTTTACATAGCTCTATAAAGTCAATAATAAGTATTGAGTTATATATATATATATATATATATATATATATATATATATATATATATATATATATATATATATATATATATATAATGTATGACTAAAATAACTTCATGATGATTTGAGTTAAATTGAAAATTCAGATTATAACACTTTTTAATAGGATAGATCAGTTGTTGATCTATGCATTTAAAAATCTCCATTCTTGATAAAATTAAGGTTTATATTAAATTTGAAAAATACAAACAAATAAACTGAGTTTTATGTTTTATGTATAGATATTACTTGATAGTTAAATAAATGAAACTTCTCTATTTCACATTTCTCGAAAAAAAGATATATGAGTAATTATAAAAAAAGATATGAATTTCTTATATATAAATATTTGCATGCAATGATAAGAAACAATAATCCAACTTGATAATCATAAGTTAAATTGAAATGAGCATTGAACCGTTATAATAACGCACAGAAAGTTGCGAGTTAATGTAAGTTTAACGTGAAAGATGTTAATCGTTTTGTATATAGATTTACAGTCGTGACTCATTTACTATTCGAGTATTTGTGATCTGGGCAGTTCCCGATTTAGTTAAAAGTGCTTTTAAATAACATATTTCTTGTTAACATTTGTTCAACGAAAAACATTACCAACATTATCTCTGCAACCAGCCAGTTTCAGTCGTAAGTATAGCGATTTGTTTACCATAAGAATATAATACGTGCAGTTTCCAATTTACCTCTTAGAACGCCTTATCGCGTGCAGTAATATTTACCATGGTTTGCGAGGGCTAATTGAATATTATTGTCTGCGTGTTAACAGCCATGAACTTGATAAATGTACTTTCATGTATGGGTGACTGGGGAACTGCAAGAATGAGCTCACCCTCTAAATGATTTGTTTTGTGCGTTTGTGCTGAAAACAGGTTTATCTCGGAATTCAGCAGTATTTTTTCAAGTGGGAAGGTTATGAGGTTCCTCAGAGTTTTCATGTTCAGATTACAGGTGAATTGTTGAACTATTTTATGTCTGAGCATCGCAATAACGCGCTTTCATACACCATATCTACTTTCGCTTTTGAGAAAAATAATCTTTCATAATTTATTTTACTTTTAAAGAAATTGGGTTGCTGACTATCACACCACAAAACCGTAATTATGTTTTACAGGTTTCTGGCATACAAAATGCTTAATTTGAATTAGGCTGTTGGGTAATAACTGTAAAAAAATAAGGTCACTATTTGCCATCGGGGATGTCAGTTACCCATATAAATAATAAACATTTTATTTACTTTTATTTTCGCTCAATTTTTTTTTACGTTTTTAATCAAACTATCAACTGCTTGATATAGGCATTATATATATATATATATATATATATATATATATATATATATATATATATATATATATATATATATATATATATATATATATATATATATATATTGTGTTCTGGTATCAGATAACAACCTTCCCATGAGAAGAAATTAAATTATCTTCTTGTAAGATACTTATTTATATATATACTAGTAATTTCACTGCCTAAAGTACTTTTTATGGAGTTTAAGATTTTATGTAGTTTTTCATTTGTGTAAATTAATATTTTTTTACTAAATCATACATTCGAAGCATTAACATATATTTCACTTTATTATATTTGTTCACTTAGTACTTGATTTGTATCCGTATTTTCATATTTAGCAAAGAATATTCTGGAAGAATCTTTTTCATTGGGTAAGCATATATGCTATTTGTTAATGAAAATTCAATTGCGTTTTTAAAAATATATTCTCTAAAGCCAATGAATAATCCTCTTATTATCAATGTAGAAATTATTAAAGTAATTTGCCAGTAATAATAATTTCTATGTTAACAATCATTTAATTGACTATATGCACTGTTCTAATTTTAATTATAGGCTAAAGTTGTAGTTGCACATTTTTTTATGCGTAATTTTACGATGAAATGTACATCTTTTATTTAATCTGCCGTTTCCGTAATTCTGTCTTGTAAAATCTGTAGTTTTGCAGAAAAATATTTTTTAAAGCATATTTTTATTTTATTTGCGCTGCTGGAGAAAAAATCTGCATTACTGCAAAAACAGCAATATAATTAATATCTTGTGGAGTTATCTAATAAAGTTGTAATATAAATGACTTTTAATCTAAAAATAGATTTAAGTCTTAAACCCCCTGAAAAACATTTTCTCCCAAATATCTTTTTCTTGACGAAAACAAATTAATTAACCTCATTTATTGTTTCACACACAGTATGCCGATTTTTAATGCTTCTTGTCTTATCCCATTCCTAGAAACTTCATTAATAATAATCGCATTTTCTTTTAGCAGATAGTGACTTTTAAAAATTGCTTCTTTCGTTTTTTCTGCGATAAAAAACATTTGTTATGACGTCATCTCGTGTGGCTTTTGATGAAGCTAATTGTTCACAGTCGCCCCTTGTAGGTCGATAAACTCCTTTGTCATTCGATGCCACAACTGGATTGCCTTCACCCCTCCTTGACCTTCAAACAGGGTCCGAAGCGATTGCCAGCAGGGGCCGAATATATCTCCCTCCTAGGTAATTTTGGGGTATTGTTTTTGATAACCTTTGTACGGTAATTTTAAAATAACCCTAGCTTGGATATTGTTCTCTGTTTTCTAATTTCCATACTCTCTTTTTTCGTGTTTAAGCAATTGCTTGGGTGACTTCGTGTGCACGGTGGCTTTCTTGTCCTAGTCTCACCTCTTTTGTTTAAAAATCGGAGTCATGTGAGAACTATTCTGCTTTGCCATTTACACAATGCTATTGACTTATTTTGTAGAATAATTTTCTGGTCCTTATTCTCATTTTTTCTTTGTAAAATGCTATTTTTTTTGGAAATTTTAAGAATAGATATTTTTTTCTTCGTTTTTTGCTCATTTGTTTATTTTCATTGGAATAAATAACTATCACCTTACTTAATTTTGAAATTACAGTGGCTGTTTTCTAAAGTATGTGGGAAATTAATTGAAAAATATGTTTATATATTATCAGTGCATTAAATTGGAAAACTTTTTGAAGTTTTCTATTAGCTATTTCGATTTAAAAGTTTCAAGTGCATCTAAGGTGTTGGGAATGCATATAAAAAAGTGTAGTTTTTTCTTTTTATTCAATGATGAAAATGTGGAATTATTTTCACCAGAGGAATGCGAGGGCAATTATCCTAAGAAATGAAATTGTGGCGTCTCTTTTTCCCCTGCAAAGGTCAGCGTGTTCCGTAAAAAGGGGCCGGTCAGGGATGTTGTGCCATGGAATTCGGGCCGGGTGGGGATATCAAGTGCAGTGATTAGGCGCGCTAAGAAGTGGCCTCACCAACTGCCTGGGGTATGGACTCTTTTTCACGCGACTCTTTCCTTTTTCCCTCAAAGAGGCCCCTGGTTTATTTTAATAGTCAGCAACATGAACTTACCGTGTGAATGATATCAACTGTAAAAAATATCATTTATTTTGGGTTATTCATCAAGTTATATGTTATATTCATTAATTGATGATATTTTCTCCAAATTTAAAAATTTGCTTTATATAATCGTAACATACGTTTTTATATAATTAAATTATAGCATATTTTCAAAATATGAGCCTTTTATTATGATGTGCTTCATTACTTTTTAATTTAAAGTAATTTACTTCTTTTTTGTCACTTTTTCATTTGAGAATAGTCTGTTTTGTTGTACATTTAATTTGATTTTAATGAGCATTATTTTGGTATAAAATTAAATGCGCTGCAGGTGCTAAACTGATTGATTTGCGGTGATTTTAAATTTATATTAACGCCTCTAAATAGGTATAGTTTTGTGTTACATTAAATTACTGCTGTTAATTTTTTATAATTAATATTTTAAAAGTCAATGGTTTCCTATTTTATGTAATTTTTCCTAACTAGCATTACCATTTTTTGCATTTCTGAAGCCATCATTTAGTTTGTCACGGTCAAAGTTTAAATAAATTATCCCATAACTAATTAAAGGAAGGCAATATAAATCCCTATCTACTTTTTATTCTCTTTGTTCTTTCTCTTTAACGAGTTCAACTAGTTAACTTTTTATTTTTATTTAAATCATTACGACGTTTCAAGTTCACCCGCTGTTCTAAAATTATGATGCCTGAAAAATATCTGTAACTGGTGTTTGGATTTGATCCTTAATTAAAACTCTTACAGTTAGAACTATTTCATTTAAAAATTCATTGGTATCGAGATAACTTTGCTGACAAAAAAAAAACACTTTTATTTACGCTGGTTAATATAATAGCAATATAATATTTTTCGGCTTATAACAAGAATTAGACCTCTTATATGGTGAGATAATTAATTTTTTTAAAATCACATTATTATTATTAAATCAGTCGAAAGTTATGCGCTTTAAATCCTATCCGCACTTGAAACGTAATTTAATGTCTATCAAATTCTGTTGTGAAGACTTAATTAAAGTTTAATGTACTTTAATTAAGGATTATTCATTCCAGTTTTAACTTTAGAAATAATACTCTAGACATTATGTTTTTGATATAATTGAGTACTTAACTGTATTTTAAACTAGTTTAATTATTAATGCTTGGGAGAGTGTGCTTATATTAAACTGCCAAATGTAATTTGGAAATTTCTATTAAAAGAACGATTAAAATCCTTAACTTCATTGAAACGAGACATTAACAATGTCACTGATGCATTTAGATCCACCTATAAAAATAATTAATTTTGAATTTGTAGAGCCATAATACGACCAAAAATTATTTTATACACTTCGCAAAAATTGTTTGCAAATTGTAATCAGCTATTTTTATTCCATTTTTTTTTTCATATCTTGACTTTATTATATTTGAAATTCGAGATATTACTTTATATGAAACATTAGAAATACAATAAAAGTACATAGATTAATTCTTTTATGATTAATATAGCAGTCACATGGCTGATAACGCAAAAAATCATATTTTGAATATATTTTGAAATTTATTATAGCTATAATAGAAAAAGATATTCATATTATTGAGATACTTTTCTAGATTTGTTAAAAAATATAAAATAGATAGGTTCAAAATAAAAATTACATTCTGTTCATTAAAAATTCTGAATTGAAAGTTCTTATCTATCTCCTCCATGAATAGAATAAAAGCTGATGTACAATTTGTTAACTATTTTTTTTTCGTCACTTTAATTATCATTTAGTTAAACAGATTTATTTTTGATAAATGTACCTTTCAAGCCAAGAAGTTCTTTAATATTATTCACAAAACAAAATATTATTAAACGTGCATATAAAAGACGTATTAAAATTTCACATAAAATAAATAAAGAAGTGCATTTTTATCATTAAAGATTTGTTAGATTACTTTACACAACCAGGTACTAATTTTTAATGTTGCTATTTAAAAAAAAATAAATTTCGTTCCTTGAGCTTCTGTTGTTGGATTCAGTCATTTACGCAATTTATTTCACGTTCTTTTTGATTTCGTTAATAACTTTTTGTTTTGGAAAATAGCAACTTATATCACATTATCCTAAATGCACAATTAATGTTATTGAATGTTCAAAGCGCATAATAGAAATATATATATATATATATATATTATTAGGATTTAAGTACTTTACATATATAACCTAGCTTTTTCCAAGTTAATATTTTTGACAGCTGGTTCGGTTGAAATGTTTAAATAAATAATAAGCACTGCCTTTTTTATTGTTTTTGTTTGGTAACTGTGGGCCTGAGTGTGAAAATAGAGGACCATGCTTTAATAGCTCCATCAAACTCCGCCTGAACAATGAACATTTTGTCAGTTTATGGAAATATTTCATAAGTATCCCTGACTGTGGAACTTTCATTTCCTCTAGACCTGAAAAAGATCCATTTTGGTTGGAAATGAGGAAGACAATTTCTGTGATTTAACACACGTTAAACGATTTTCATGTTTTTTATCCTAGGGTACAATTTCTCAGATTTCATTCTTTTATAGAAAATCAATTTCGCTTAGTGATAACTTTTTTTATAATATAGTGTTTGTGAATTTTACGTATATTAGATAAAAAATTTAATAAAATTTAATATGTGTTTTAACGTTATAAAATAAAATATTATTTTATTCTATAATATGTTCCCTTAAGTATTATAAATTTTAAATGTATGACTCATTTCTAAAAAAGTCTAGTTCTCCATTTCAGAAGATATCTTGTTTAGAAAATTCGAAGTTTTCAAAATTGCGTAACTGTCTGAATTCTTGGCTGTTATGCGTTGTATCAGCTTTCATTAAATATTACAAAACAGTTCTGTTACACTCCAACTTCCTTAACCATTATCTCAATTAACAGTGTGTTGATAAACTGCTTGTAACATGGCTATTCAGTCCTTTTCAACAGGGAAAAAGTGTGATCCATGTTTGTTACATATCAAAAAATGAAATTATCGTCTTGCTAAAATCGTAAAAATGAGACAGGGTTTTCATTTGCATTTCTCTTGTGTGATGCTTCGATCATAGTTCGTTACTTTTAAATTTGGAATCACATCTGCTACGTTTTACTTACATATTTTACTTGTTTAATTTATTTCCTTGAATAAGATATAATAAATATACGCTGTAATAAGTTGACATTTATGTGAAGATTAATTAGGTTAGTACTTTTGGTTTTCTTCTTAAAGATTAAAACAAACTGAAAGTTAATAAAAATTATATGCTGTAATTTTGACTTTTATTTTCCTTGTTTAATGATTCAACACTGAAAAAATATGACTGTTTATATTATTTGTTACTGGGCTATTTATATGCGTATTAGTACATAATTGTTTATTTATTTTTCATGTTATGGTAATTTACTTCCGACATTTATATTATATTGTAGTCTATGTTAGAATTTGTAAAATTATCCATATGGAAATAATTTTCTTTATTTTTGTTGTGGAAAAATAATTATTGAAATGCAAAGTTATTAAAAAAGTAATGATAAAAACTAGTTTTTTGTGTCGATAAATTATTTTTCAAACTTTATTGTATGTAAACGCTCACCTATATGAAAAGATTAGAGAGTAGTATAAAGATTTAAGTATCTCACACATTGCTATTATATTTGGTCTTTTTCTCCTAATATATTGCAAATATGAATATTGTACTAGCTAGATTTAATTTGAGCGTATAAAATTCACGATTTTTTGTAGTAAATTAAAATACGAATAATTTATGTTAACTAAATATTTTTCTTCCAAGGATTTGGCTTAGAACTATATAAATTATTATTATTTTTTAACTTATATAAAAAAAACTTTTATTTCTCTGATGATACATTTCTTTTTCATTTTTAGAACCTGCGGAATTGTTTTAGAAAAGCTTAGAGGGTATCTTTTTCTATTAAGCACTACGCTTTATCAGTTCTTTAATACTTAAAATATATATATAAAAATAAACTTCTTAATGTACAATTTGAAATTTGAATTTTTTTTATTTGAAACTTGTAGTTGAAATTTAAGCAATTGAAAATTATGGAATGTACCTTTTGCTGTTTCAGTGGAAGACTAGATAAGTTTTAAGGATAGCTTTCAGTTAATTCGGATAGATCGATAAATATCTCAAGTTCAACTTTTCAACCGCAATTTTCTGAGTATGTTATCCTGGTAGATTTTTACTTGCTTCAAAAATGTCCTCTTGATTTCTGAAATAATGAAAATAGTAATTAAACACCTCTGTGAAATCTTACGATTTTCTTTTCTTGGAGAGTGAGAAGTTTGGCTGCATTTACGTATAGTTTGATACATAAAACGATGTGTTCTCCATTGTAATCCTTACTTTTTTCATAAATTCGAAAACAGAATGCGTTTCAAATATCTTTTCGTGAGGCGTGGCTTTTCGCGGCCATCATGATAAAAAACAATGCCTTTTCTCTCTTCCTCCCACCTGCCTTGTCGTTTTCCAGTGGAAAAAGAAACACTGGATGAAAACGTGGGCCGCGCGCGAGCAGGGACATTCTGGATGAGAAGCGGCCTATTGTCCTAGGCGCGATCACGGAAAGAATGAATGAAATAAAAATCCATGAAAAAAAGAAGTCGCCCCTCCTTATATCGGAGAGCACAGTCTTCACCTTGGCGCTCAAGCTCAAGGACAGTGTGGGTCAGGGGTCGGCCAAGAATCATGTGCGGATTGACTGCTGCCCTTAGGGGAGGCAGGTATCTGCCCAGGTATGCAGCCGATCGTCTGACTACTTACCTGCACCTTTTGTTGGGGACATTTCACAAAACTCGGCTCTTCGTGCCTCCCTTTTGAGATTTCGCAACAGGACTTTTCATCGTTCATGCACCGCTCCCAATGCATCGATTTTTCCTCCTCCTCTGTCCAGGCTTTTCCATTTCCTGGACGCAGACTTATCACATTAATTAAATCTATTGATTATTTGTTTTCATTTTAATTGCCATCTCGCGAGGAGAGTTCACTTTTCTATTAATTATTTCTTGCTCCCAGTTATAATCTACCATTCTTTTTCTGATAGCTTTTCGTGAGTCATATTTAAAAATTTTCATTCGCACAAGAATGGTTACGTTTAGTCAGTTTTTTTCTTATTGTGTTTCTTGTGGTAAAAAATCATTTAAACAATCCATATATTCACAATGCACGAATAATGATCTAAATTCTTGCGCGAATTTAGATTTTTATGAACTATTTCAAAATTTAATTTCTTACTTATGTACATATTTAAATGAAAATGTTTAAATGCTCCTTTTTGTTATAGTTTAAATATTTTTACTTTTGTTATAGTTTTTTTTTAAATATTTATACTTTAAAACTATCATCTTGAATAGACCTGAAAATTTGTAACGCATATATTGAATTAACTGTTGTTACTATTGATGAGAGAATGAAATTTCCAGATAATTTTCTGTTGATGTAATTATAACTACTTCTGAATTGAGATATTCCGTTCATTCTAATGAAATTTCTTTAATTTTATGAATTGTCTTCGAAGAATTCATCAATTGATTTACTGTTATACGGCTGATTTTTACATTAAAACTATCTAGACAATATTTGACTTCATTTATTTTTTATAGTTTATAATTTTGAAACATACTACATCTTTTGGAAAGCTGTTTAACAATCCAAAAGCTGGTTATTTTTTATTTCTGCCCGAATCCATTTTCTTTTCTTAACTAAGAGCTGACACTCGAATGGTCTTCAGTTCTACATTTCGTGAGTTCGTATCCAACATCGGAGTTGGGTGTTTGTAGTGGTTCGGAATCCACTTTAAACTGTAGTTCCAGATCTGATTAGCCCTCGTGTGCAAAAAATGATTATTGAGCAACAAACCAAACCATCTGTTTCCAAATAGTTCTGAGCCACCAATCACAGCCAGTCATTTTCTAATATTTTATAAATTCACATTTCAAGGAAAAGAAAAGCATCTTCGTTTTATTTCCAGTTGTACTATTTTAGTAATCTATTTCATCATACCTGAACTCAATAAGATTTCTTGCTGTTCTTCGGTCGGAAACCGGATTATCAAATTTGGTTTTGTTTTATTCGAAGACATTATCGCCATATTTTATTCCTCTTAATTATTTGGATTTTGCTGGTTAAAAATATTTATGTGGAATTTTTTTTTATAAATGTGTTTCATATGTAAAAGCACTTTCATTCCTTTTTTTTTCAATGTGTTTGTAAAATGGTCATAAAGCTTCTTATTTACTTAAAATAAATATTTCAATTTGTAGACAAATGTAAGATTTTGCTTTTTATTAAAGAATCTGAACTCTATAAAGCGCTACTAATAACCGTTGAAGCATTACCTCATTCATTTATTTTATGCAAAATAGAATGTAGGAAAGGTGGAATTTAATGTCCCCATTTCAATTGTTTCGTTTAAGCTAATTTATGACAACTTTGTTAATTAAATTTTAATAACGTTTTTAGAATTTCATACACACATGTGCTTTGCCTTATTGTTATTTAATTCTTTGTCTCGTGTAATTTTTGTCTAAGAAATTTGTTGTATGTTTGTGATTTTAAATATATCTTTCGATTGGTGTACTAAATTTTGGGTCCATTACTGACTGAAATATTACGTGTTATTTACCCGTGTTTATTTTTCAGTTCTCATGTAATGAATAAAATTATTTTAAGCCTAATATTAGAATTAAAATTTTATATAACTTTCTTCGAATTCTAATGACTCAATTATTTCATTTTTAATAAACTTTTCCGCCAGTTTTGCCAACTAATTCAGATAAAAAAACCATTTTTTTGGAGAGTCAATCTTGAAATTATAATTACATTGCATAGCTTTACTCTGAATGATTTGTGATAGAATTTTTGAATTTTCGCCAATTCAAAAATAGATCGCATGTAAATGACCGCATTTAAAAATTGCTGTGTAGAATTCTTTAACGGAAAAAGCTAATCTTGTTTTCCAAGTTACACTCGTCGCCTAGGATTTTGCGCCTCTATTGAATGCTTTTGCCATGGTTGAACAAGTGTGAGTTTTCGAAGTCGCTTTCTTTCAACTCATCTGGCAACAGATTGGCGGTTACATTGTTGGCCAGCTTTACTGGGGTAGGAAGGATCCAGGGGGCCCATTGAAGTCCCTTAATGCATGTTAGTTGTCCTTACCTGCTGTTTATATCTTGCAACGCACGTGTTGCTCTAACGCACCGTACAGATCGTTCTTTTCTGTGTAAAGTAAGGACGATTATTTTTAAAGGCTTCTTTCTTTTAAGAGCATTATTATTTTTCTAAAGTAACTTTTAATTGAAAAACAATTGTATGAAACATAATTATTGCAATTAGATTTTTATCTGTAAGTGAAGATATTTTCAACGTGGTATGTATTTTTATATATTTTGTCTAATGAATATGCAACATTTCTTATGAATTATGTGATAGCTACTGATTTTTTAAAAAAGGCTCTTCTGTTCTAATGAATTGAAATTTATAAATTCATATTATATTCGAAACATATACTTCTTAAATTAAACAGGAAAGAACTTCTCGGGCTTTTTGCAGTTTTTGAAATAATTCAGTTTATGCTTTAACTATGTATTAAGATAAGAGTATGATAATATAATATTATGTTATGTAATTTGTTTAAATTTAATAAGATATTTGAGAATTTTCCGAAATATATTTAGGCAATTTATTTAAAGTGAATAAATGGTTCTTATCCTTTTTGTATATGTTAGTAGTTGTAGTTAATGTATCTGATTATATAGATTCCAAAATAACTTCATTTGAATTTTGTGCTTCAATTAAAAATTTTTTGGGTGCCCCTTGCTGCAACATGCATTTTGTCGTCTATTATATTTAGATGATTTTTTTGTTCTTGCTGACTTGAATTTTTTTATTTTGATAATTTTTCTTTTTCTTGTCTGCGTGTAAAAATAGCTCTTTAACTAATTAGCTAATAGCAACTTCATATTAATTACTGTGTTTACTAAAGTTGATTAATTAAATAATGATTGACCGTTTTGAGCAGTTGTTTTTACCTAATCATTTTGAGTTTCGATTTATCGTGTCATTTTTTAAATCATGATATGAAATTTATGGATTCGAATTTGTGATAGAATTTAAAAGAAATTGTTTCTATAAAATATTTATATTAATATTTTGTGTTTATGTAATGT
This sequence comes from Latrodectus hesperus, assembly GCA_037975125.1. NCBI lineage: Eukaryota > Metazoa > Arthropoda > Arachnida > Araneae > Theridiidae > Latrodectus > Latrodectus hesperus. Next base: position 22,598,270 of record CM075854.1, read on the forward strand.
ATAGAAAACGTAGGACTTATGTTTAAGGTAACAATGTGGTTAATTAATGTATATAACCACACATTGAGTGTTTACCTACTACTTTTTAAATTTTATGCATGTGAATTTTTTATTAAATTTTATAATGTAATAAAATTTTTCCCTCCAGAAAATTTCAAATTAAATGAAATTTTTAAGTTGATTGAATTTTATAATGTTGCCTCGCTCTTATTTATACATTTATAATATTATATATACTTATTATAAAATTTGTAATTATATTTTTCTTACATGAAATGTTACTACTGTCGAATTTTTCATTTCCATTTAAAAAAAATGATTTCAAAAAAGCACAGTTAGTGATATTTATAGTTAATTTTGAGTTTTTCATGTTTTGATTAATGACTAATCTTAAATTGTCATGGAAAATGTTAAGAATTTTACTTTAAAATTGAGTAAATATCAAAAAATGTTGGCGACCGTTTATCCCTCGTACAGACTTCAAAATGAACTGTGGGTAATTCATAAATTCATTTATCAGTAGTCAATGCGGTATAGCATTTATAGTTTTTGTATTTATATATATTTTATACCTACGTTTTATAATAAATAAAAAATTGTTTTTTCACTTGAAATTTTTGCAGCTTGCTATTTTATAAAATTGCTACTATTTTATAAAATAAAATTTCGATAAATTTTAAATGTGCTAATGAAATTGATGTTATATTTTGTATGATAATTTTTTAATAACAAAAAAGGTTCTTTTTCATTTTAAATATTTTGCATTCGGGATTCTGATGCCTTTTTAAAGATGTCTAGAAAGCATACAAAAATGTCTAGTAAATTTAAAATTCAATAAAATCTTAAATTTCCGTGACGTTTTCGTAACATTTAAAATAAAACTATTCTTAAATGTGCAAAACTAAATTGAGTTGCGAAACTTTTAAGCTTACTCTATGAATTAAAGGAAATGTGCTTTTTATCGTAACTCATCTAGTTACCCTTAAATTAATAACTATCTGTCCATAATGAAGGAGTTGTCCGAAGTCTGGTTAAATCCTACAATTTACTCTTCACGATGTGTTTTGGATGGTAGTTTCTGACTCCTCCTACTTCAGTGAACACTTCAAAATTGGTGTGGGCTGTCAAAAGACCCCAACAAGATTACAAAGCGCTCGCATCAACGGTCGCATCGGATTTTCAAAAGTATAATAACGGCGAAAGATCTGGGTAAAAAGAAAGGCGTTGGTTTATTGATTGTTCCCATTTTTCTGAGTGACTAGGGAATAATTTTCATCCATTGTGTATGACCTCTCCAATTTCTGACCAACTCTTTGCTTCCTGTTCACGATTACTGTGTTAATTCCACTACAAATCGGTTAGCTTACTGTTCCAGTTCTTTTGACAAAATTTTCCGTGTCAAAACATATTTGATGAAATAATACATTAAATGAGTCGAGTCTTCTGGAAAAATGTCATTGAAGTCGCCTTGTGTTGCGCTTCTGTGTCAGATATTGGTAAACATAACGATGGAAGCTGGTAACTGCAATGATCTAACACCGTTCCAAATTTATCATTCGTTGTGTTGTTGATTGGGCACAAAATTAAAAGTATTTGAATATTATTTAAGCTTAGGATATATTTTGTTTTTTAAATGTCATGTGTTTAATTTACGATTTTATTATTTCTTCCTACAGTGAAGAAATATTTAGATGTATTCAGTAAATATTCCAAGTAAAGTTTATTACTTTAGAAGTTATTTTTATTCTGAAATGTTTAATTGAGTTCAGTTATTTTCTGGGAAAAAGAAAGGTGCAACTTAATTTGCGGTTCATTAAAAATCAGACAGTTCGTTCTAATTCAAGAATAATAAAATGATATATGCTTTATAAATATTATATTATTATTTAACTTCTGGAAATCTTTATTCCACATTTCTTTTTATTTTATGCTTTTTTTTAAATTTAATTTCAACTAAATTAAAGACTAACTTTGAAATGATTTAACATTGAGGTATAATATATAAAATTTTTAAGTCTTTACTATATTTATTCATATAATAAATACTTATTTCTATGAACTCGTGATAGTTACAGAAAATTGAAAGTTCGTAAAAGAAAAATAATCGAACACAAAATTTAATGCATTTTTTTCAGTATTAGTATTGTTTTTATGTATAAATTAACCATACAGTGCCGAGCAGTAATATTTATATTTTTTTATTAACATTTCAAATATCAAAACGAATTACACATTTTGGTTTATTTAAAATGTTTACTCAATGCTATAAAAGTATTTAATTTTTTTCTTCATCCAAAAAAAAAAAAAAAAAAAAAACAAGAGGATTTATTGATTTGATTTATTATCCTACCAAATTTCAATGTTCCCTCAATCGTAAATATTGTCAAATTCATAAGGATAGTAATGTGTTCTCACATCTGTTGCGTATGAAAATTTCTCATTTCAAAATTTTTTAGTTTTTAAAATAAATTGTTTCTCCCAAATTATCGTTTAAAAATTAAATAATTCTGAAATGATAAATTTTTTTATGTAGCAATTTGAAATTTATGTATATATATATATATATATATATATATATATATATATATATATATATATATATATATATATATATATATATATATGCTTGCTCAAACAGGAATAAAGTCAAATGAGTTTTCTTTAATTATCGTATTTGTTCGATTCATTTTTTTAGATAAATTATATTATCAAGTGCAAAAAATTTTAAATTGTGTAAGAAAGGAATCTTTTAAATCTTCGCAGATGAGAATCGAAAGCTATATAGTAAATTTAATGTCAGGTTGTTTTTAGAATAACCAATTATTTTTAAAATTTGAGTGTTCATTAATTAAAATTCCATAAAAACAGGCATCTACTGTTATATATATTTTTATTTACCCTGTTTTATTCTTTTGTATCTTAATTATTTATTATCTTTTTTTAATCCAAAATTTTTGTTCAGTTAATATTTAGTTGTAAAACTATGAAACTATTTTTTTAAAAAATTTACATTGCGCGTATTTTTTTTAATAAACAGCACTGCATCTATCCAATCTTCTTATCTTTTATATTTTAGTTTTAGACTCCTTATATATTTTTCTACTATTGAGTTTATGAGATTAATCGATCCATTTTAAACTTTGGACTGAAATTATTTGGGAGTATGTTATCGGCATATATTATGAACTAAACATATTTATCAAATGTTTTACTATACTAAATTAAATATAAGACAGTTTGATTACTGTAAGCTCAAGTATTTGCAGAGGGACACTTTCTTACTCACTGAACTTCAGATCATAACTTCTCTCTGACCTTTAACATTGTACTTCGACCACTAAGTTTACTGCTCTTATCTTGCTACCCATTTTTTAAACATTTTGCTGCTGTACAAGAATAGGAGTTTAGAATAAAGAAGTAGCAAGTGTGGAGAAAACACAGTGTTAATTTCAAGTTGTTAGAAAGCTTAATCATACAATTGAGATAAAAATTTTTGTTAATAGTCTCTCCATAGACAATTTAAAAAATATCATATAAATATGTCAAATCAATCCTAAATTTGTGGTTTAACGAGTTCATATCTAATGTAGTTTTGTTGCTCACGGCTTTTATTAAACTAAATTTATTGTGAATTGGTCGAAATTAAGACCGGTCTCTCTATTGGATGAAAATTAAAAAATGTTTTTAAAAAAATTGATTGCAAAAAAGAAATTTTGTTTCCTGATGCATGTAAAAAATTAACTTGTTGTGCTGTGTATGAAAATTATTTAAATAACATTAATGAAACGCTGTTTTATTATTTTACTGAACGAAATCTTCGTGGTTGCAAAGTTTTGGCTTCGAAATCTGGAAAACTGAAGACCGATGTGTTCACTAATGTTGACTGGGGTATTTATTCTGTTCGCAATATTCTCCACGTGGCGGCGGCTGGCAAAATCAGAAAGTGTTTTATTTATTTCTAACTTCTAAATTATACGTCGATCCACTTTTTCAGTAACGATTGCATGCCCAAGTGTGTGTCTATTTAGACATAGCTTTCAATATCAACCGTTGAAGAGCCGATAGATTTAAATGTACCAAAAATGACGGGGCACCAACAAACAGCATGTAAAATCATGCATAAAAAGTTAATAAATATGTTCCTGCCATGGATGTTACGATGTCCTTACAGTTATAAAAAATTTTAATGTACGCAATAGCTGTTAAAGTAAATTTTTTAATTGCTTACTTCATTTTAGTGCTATGAACTGAATGTGTGCTGTGGATTAATTTTTGAACGTAGTAATTATTTCTATCTTGATGAAACTACCTATTAGTCCACTCTTTCTCTTGACCATTTGCAATCGTTACATTTAAAATTTCTTTAAGTGAGCCCACAGCAATTTTATAAATGAATTTTACATGTCTAATGACATAAATATGTGTATTTATATCTACTTAACAACCCGTTTTACCAAATGGTACAGTCCAAATTTACATTGTTACCTGTGTCTACGATTAAGTTATTTTTCAAGTTAATGAAGCTAATTTTTCAATCATCATTTTTTGATATACTGTCCTTATCTTCCATGATAATGTACTTTTTTATATCAACATTATTTTTAGTGTAAATTTAAAAAAGAATGCTATTAAATATTGTATTGGTAGTTTTTTTTTTCCCATTTGTCTTTAGGAAAAAGAACAAAACAAATCTAAATTTTTATAAAGTGAATTGCTAATTGAATTAATGGAGATCACTATTGATTATTTTAATCAGGAAAATTTAAATTCATAAAATTTATATTAAGCTGAAACACACACAAAGGTTATTTACTTACTACTAGATGTCGAAAACATATATCTTGTTAATTCAAGTGCTTAAACATTTTTCTTTCTTTCATTTTTTATGTCTAAATATTTGGCAAGTTTTAAATTAAATATTTTTTTAAGTAACTTCAATTGTCAAACATATATAGCGCTATCATTATTTTCTGGACACCGCATTCAAATATTTTCTTAAATGCGGCGCAGAGGGACCACTGAAAAATCGATTGAATTTGACCAGACTAGTCTAGTCTAGGTACGCAAAATATTAAAAGCGCTTTACAAAGACGACTTAATTTTGTTTTTATAAGTGAATAAGTAAGAAAACACCGAATTGGAGGAAGTTATTTCAAAAGTTTGGAATTTCTGATGCTTTCAACATTTTTCTGTAGTTTTTCTCTTATTTAATGGAAAATTTCAGCCTTTTATCTTCAATTCCACCGCCACAATCCAGTCTGGCTTGTTTTCGATGACAAGTATTTTCTTTTTACTTGAAATTCTTTTGTCTGATTCTTATCTTTGGAATTAATTCTAAACTAGGTTGTTAAGGCCTAGGTAAAATTCGGTTAAAACTGCATATTAGCACAAATCAAAAATGCAGGGTTAGTCATTTTTTGTGACTTTCATCTTTTTATTCAGTGGATTTTCTCGCTTGGTTGAGCACATCTATTGGAGCTTTTTATTTCAAATAAAGAATATTTAAAGGGTATTGTAAAAATTATTTTGTTATCTTGAAATATTTTTCAAAAAAACTCTTAAAAATGAAGTTGGATGCATTTTTATAACGATCAATTCATTAAATTTTTATAAGCGTTACCAAAAGATTCTAATGTCTTCTAATTATTTAAATTATCATAAAGTTATATAAAATTTTCAAGTTACATTTATTTTTAATGATCGAAGGGAATGGCGTTTTTATTTTTTCATAGCACAAAAATTTTTTTATATTTTTTCTAGTTTTGTTAGTTTGCATTTCATATAGTAAGTAATTGCATACGAATTTTTTTAGAGTGTTCGTCATAAAGGCTGTTAAATCTTTATCAATAGCAGGTCTGACTAAGTTTATTTACAACGTTAGGCAAGGTATTGTTTTGTGACTCAGTATTAAGATAAACTATTAAAAGTGCGTCTCTCTCAGTTTTAAGATATAACTAATCTCATTAAAATATAGCCTGCCCATTCACGTTGGGATAATTAGTACCCGGCTGCAGAAACAGTAAAGACAGTAACAATATTTGTTATTATTTATTAAAAATCAAAGTGGAAAACTACTTACTCATATTTTCACTAATAATATAAATCACCTGCCATCATGATATACATTCTAGGATTAATCCGTAACTCACGAGACTGTTTAAGTTGTTTTGTGTGTTTATTTGGTGTTTTTAGACTATGGTAAAAGGATCTAATGACACTCAACTTTCATTCCATCAACACGTAATTTATTCATTGAATTTCATGTGTCGTACTATTTTTTAGTGTCGAATATTCGGAATTAATAATACAGCTGCCCGCTATATTATTATAAAAACCATTTCGGATTTTTTTTTTTGGGAGGTAAGAAAGCCCCGATCTAGGTGTCAAAATCCTCTTGTATTTTAATAAATTTGTATAACTTAACTGTAACCGTTATCATGAACAAGTATGGCAAGCTTATTTTACATGAAAAGTAAATACGATTTCTGTTGTTTTGTATTTTTTTTATATATTGTCCAGTCGACTAGTATAAAATTTCTTAAATTCCTTAAAAACATTTTTATTATGGAACCAGAGTGTTGTGTAATAAATTAACATTTGTCTCTTTTCACATTATAGTTCAGTACCAAATGAGAATAAAATTTAAGATACGGAAATATATTGCTGCTCTTTAGTTTGTAGCCTGTATAAATAATTATGAAAATATTGAATGCTATCTAAAATGTTTTGATTATGACAATATTTTTTTTCTTTTCAATTTTTAGAATTCTTTGCAAAAACCAGTATTTGTTTTCCACAGAAATATTCTGCAATATTATATAGTTATTGAAAAGAAAAGTTAATTTCAGTCTTTGTAGTAAATACTCAATGTAGAAATTATTATACATTCGTGTTAAGATTTAGGGCAAAATCATATTTCCTACTCGGTTTCTTTGTCTTAATTTAGAAAATCATAACTTTTTCAATTAAAAGATGAAATCACGGCTTTTGTCTGGACCCTTTTTTTATGACACTGGGACAATTTGTCTGATAATTTGCATGGTCGCCAGTCCGGCTCAGTTTTTTCTATGGTTGTCGCCTTGCGGTTCATGGCCCCTCTAGAAGAAAAAAAGAAAATAAAAGTAAATAAATAAAAATAAAATGTAGGAAAAAGAAAAATCTTTTTGAGTTCTCATCACTCATCGACTTCTGGAAGATAAACTGCACTTTCACTCTTTTCGCGTTCGATGCGCACCACGAGCTATAGTTCCGCTCGCCAACTGCGCTGCTTGTCTCGTGTCGCTTCATGGCGCAGCGTGTGACGCTTTAGATGGGGGTGACTACAAGAAATGTTGCGCCATTTTTACACGCACTTCAAAAGCTTCTCGAAATAAGGCACTTGGAAGAATTATTGCAAAGATCCCTTTTGTGTCGATAGCATGAACTTAAAGCTTGTTTTCTGTTACGCAAGAAGTGAAGAGAACTCATACCATGTTCTTCACTGAAGGGCGTACATCTCGTTTCACTGTGAATAATATTTTTAAAAATTCAGTAATCTTACAGGTCATATCTTTACTACTCACTCACTCATTCTTAGTCAAAATATTAATATTCTCATAATTCATTCCAATTTTCCATTTGTACAAAAAAATTTTTTTTCTTGATCTGAAATGTGATAAAAGGGCGTAAGTTTATAAATTCGTTTAATATTTATGAAATCTTAATGAAAAATGAAACGTTTACTTAAATAATTGAAATTATTTAGTGCAAACTTAGGAATAAGTAATGAATTTGCTTTGAAATGAAACATTTCGTGTCGAATGAGAAAAAGAAGATAATATTAGTTACCATGTACACCTTAATTTTTTATTTGCGAAAAATGCAGATAATTTTAACAAATGGGGTGATAGGTGATATTATTAATAGTAAAAATAAAGTAATTATTCTGTAATTATGATTGTGGGATTGTGTTTAAATGTTTGAAAATAACCATCGCAAACGCAATGAATAGCTGCGCGATTTACTCTAGGCTACAAATATTTTAATAGAGTTCTGTATCTAAAAAAATTAATTTATAAAAAAAAGTTCATGTGAGAAATTTTTACATTTGGTTGTGCATTTTCAGTACATTTAAAAATGTAGAAGTTGTATTCAAATTTTTCTGCTTTTTTTTCATAACTAAATAGATCTGAACTGAGAGGTTTGCAAATTCTTTTAGAATCAAAAATATATTTAAATTATCTTTTAAATAATTTACAACAAATTTTTACATAATACTGACCATTTGATTTCATCCAAAACGTTTTTAAAAATTAAATTTTTTTTTAATTTAATGTGTTTCAAGAAATCATATTTTTGTGATAATTGCCTGTGGTCACACAAGTTAGAAAAAATATACGCCACGGAAGAAATTTTTTTTTCTTCTAGGAATGCAAATTTTACGTTTATTTGTTCAAATTTATTATTTTGCGTCTTAAATAGTTAGTTGTATCTTAAATAATTTTGTAATTCATGATTATCATCTTTATAGGAATTATCATTTTCAAAGGAATCAATGAATTATCACTAAGCATAGTTAGCAGAGTACATGGAACTGTTTACTGAGAAAATGTTGAGCAAACGATTTTTTAGCATGCAGCATATACAAATTTGTTATTATCGGTTATTATAGGAAAGAGGTTTTAAATTTATTGTTTCTTTTATAAAATGCGACAACTAACTTTTCAATGAAACGTTCTAATATTTTTTCCTTTCTATAACAATAATTTTTTGTTAAAATAGATCAATGTGATTTGATTGATTTGTAACCAGGATCCATCTAACCATATCTCACTAGAAATTAGTACTTAATAAAAATCACACATTTAACATATTCATAAGTGATTTTCGCACTAATTTTTTATGTGTGAGGAGAGTTAAACTAGTAATTAAATTAAAAACTTACTTTAAGTATTATCTCCTACTAATTTTATATTTTTCAGCAGCTATTTTCTCGATGTTTAAAATATATTAATAAAACAATTAGAGCTTAACTTTAGTGTTTAGAAACACCAAATTAATTGCTACTTAACTTTAGAAAGACGCGTATCCACAGCTTAAAAGTTGTAGGCATTCTGAGGAATTCTCTGTGAAATTTATAGATTTTTCACGTTTTTTTTACATATTGATAGGTGTAAAAGTTTTTAATAAAATTTAAACAATGTTGTGTAATTTGATTAACATTTAGCTTTGGTGTAAAAAATAAAGATGAAAAATAATTATTTGCAACCAGGTTTCTTTTTCTCTGATTACTTATTGTGTAGGATATTTGAAAAGTAAAGGTGTTCAACATTGATATTGGTGTGTTTACAAAGGATTTTCTCTGCTATTAAAATTTGTGAGATTTTTTATCTTAAGAAAGAATTGTGTATCAGTGCATAAAAGCTAAAATTAATTTATATTTACTAATGTAGGTTTCATCTTCTTCTTAGAGTTGGGTTTGTATGTCATTGGGCACCTCTGCTTTTATCAGCATTTTGTACTATTAACTCCAAACCCAATGTTTCCTAGTTCCAGTTGCTCGGGTCACCCACTTTATTAATAAAGTCCGATAACCCTTTAATGGAGTCTAGGTGTAACTAATGTAGGTTTAATACATCATTTATTATTTAATGAAAATAAAGATATACTGGCCCATGGTATAAGCTCTTTATATTAAAAAAAATTATGTTTTCATTTTGTCTCTATATCTTTGTGATGTTATACGAGGTTTTTTATTGTGGTTATTTGGTTATTTATGAGAGAAAGAGAAAAGAGAAAGAATGATTCATTTTCTGGTGTGTGAGCTTCTATTAATTTTTTTCTTTTCTATAAAATTCTTGATTTTTGTTCATTTTTTTATATGTTAAATTCCTTATTTTTGCTTACAAATAATTTTTTTCATTAAAATTCTAAAATAAAATACAAAAAGTCACCTGAAGAAGCCAGTCCTATTTCTGCATTTTTTCTTCGTTTTGTCCTCTCAGTTGTAATTATTAGCGAGTTTTTGTTGTAAATATTGTAAAACATTTTGTTATGAATATAAATATTTGTATTCCGCAATGTTCATATGATATCGTGACCTATCTTGATTTATTAAAAACGTCACAAAAACTCTTAAAAAAGATTCCCATTAATACGTAAGGCTTCGTGACTTCAGCTCTTATTTTATTTAATTATTTATTTTTTTGACTGAATATATTCCGGACATAGTAAAAAGTAAATGCTAAAGAAATTGTATATTGCAAAAATCATAATGTAACTTATCTGAATTCACCATAAATTATGATTTATTTTAAATGTATTTCTTATGTTTTGCAATTACATGTTTTGCATTTAACTCCTTTAACATTCTAAAACCTAAAAATTCAAAATATTGCGCCATGTTCAACCATGGTAGAGTTTACATGGTTAGTCTTTGTTTTATCCGAAAAAAAAATGGCTGAACTTTCATGACGTTAACAAGCGGGAGGCATATTTAATGGTAGGTGAGTAGCTAAAAATAGAAAAGATGGAGACAATGTAAATTAGACAAACAATTTATTCTTAGGAGTGGGAACAAATACTTCACAGTAAGAAAGTGTAAAAGTGCCAGACTTTAACGAGTAAAACAGTTTTTATTGGAACTGGTCACCCATTATTCTAGTATTCTCTCAGCAAACATTCTTTTGGATTTCTATTTTAAAATGTTTAATCCATATTATTAATGTAGATTCAATTTTCTTTATTCTAAATTTATAAGGCCAACATGTTTCCAACTTCGATGTCAAGCTTTTTTAAAAATATATTTTATTTTGTTCTTGCTAATTTTGTGAAAAGAGTTTTTTGATATAGTTCAACAATACCACCAAAAAACCTTAATCTATTTAAAAAAAACATTTACTATTAGTTTTCTTTTATAATGTATTTTTTTTTATAAAAAGATGTGGCACATTATGGTTTTAGTCTTGTATAGGTGTGGTGAAACAGAGATTAAACCTATAAAAAATGCTTTTAGAATTTTTGTGTGTGTATGTGTGTGGAAGCATATTTTTGGAATATTTTTGTTTGAAGAGATTTTCGGCAAAAATTAAATAGAAATAAGGAGGGGATGATCGATTTTTGAGAGTATTCTTAATTATTTACACATTTGATGGTGCGTTGAAGTTAAATCATGCCATTAAACTAATAAATTAATATTCATTTCTGTATGTACTGGAGGCATTGCTTAATATCTACAACTAAAAACTTCATTTTTAAATGTCTCTTCATGGAGAAAAGTGTTGTCACTTAGCTAATGTAAACTCTATACTTTCTTAAAGAATATCATGTTATATAAATAATTGTCCTATACAAATTTTTTAAGGTTAATGCCATATTTTTATAATCTTTTACTCTTAGAGAATTGTAAATTTATGTATTTAAAATGATATTTGTATAAAAAAATGAGTATATCTAGTAGAGTTTGAGTATATCTAGTAAATTTGAGTTTTTTCTTTCTTCCCCTCTTTTTTTCTTACTCCAAGTTCAGTCTTTTGACCTCATCACGAACTGATAAGTAGTTGCCGATAAGTGAAGCAGTCTACAAAATCATTTAATTGGCATCCAATTACTACTTGGCAACCGTTCTAAAATTTATAGCGATAACGATGCAATGATCTAATTTCTGTAAAATCTGGAAATTATCTATACTGTCTATTTGATTTCACTAAAAGTATAAACAAAAGCCTTTGTAGAAACAGCTAGAAAATACCGATTTTCTCCACCGCAAATATCGTTTCTATTCAGTTGTCTGTTTAATTTCGTTAAAAGTAATCGATGCATTTTGCTTGAATTTAAGTCTTTACTTGCTAGTTTACACTTTCCTTTAAAATTCTTGAAACAATTAGTTAAATAGCGGAAAAAATCCATTTTTAATAAATTTACTGTTTTTAAGTTTTTCCCTTTTGTAAGATATTTAAAAGAATTCCTCTTTCCATTTCGAAATTTAGCTAACAGTAAATATATATATATTTGTATTTAAAATCAGTGTAATAAGCGAAGTAATTTCTGTATAATTGAAAAAAAGCCAAGAAATTTTCTTTTGAAATTATATTGAGCTGAAATAAATGGATAAAAAAAACATGATTTTACTTAAAAAGTTTAATTGTTTCTATAAAGACCATTCTGTATGTGACTGAAAAGTAGTTCGTTATCTACATTGAAGAAGCAAGAAATTAGAACAATTGCTTAGAATTTGTTTGAAAGTTAAATGTAAGAATATTGTAAATCAAAAATTGTTTAGTTTGTGTGTGTGTGTATATATATATTGACTAATGCATCAAAATAAAGTGGGAGAATATTATTTATATATAGGATCAAAATTTGAACCGCCGAACATAATATTTTCATTAACAGTATCAGTATATTAAAAGATGGCTATTTGGTAACACCTCAAATATATACTTTATATATATATATAGTACTAGTATAAACTCTTAATACTATCAATTTCAAGGAAGTTATTTCTTCTGTAAAAAATGCTTGACTTTTATATGAATTAATATTAAAAAAGTTGTGGAGTGGTATTTATATTTTTAAATTTATGAAATACAGCATTAAATTAATTATATATATATTTATAAATTTTATTTCTAAACCTCATTTTTAATGTATTACTAAAACCAAGTATATTGCATTGAATAAAGGCTGTATTTTATTCTTGATGAATGAATTATTAGATCGCTTTAGATTTCTTTATATCGTGTCGTGTTTCTCCTAAAAATCAACCAGCTTAAAATTTAACATCCAGTTAGAATTATTTTAGCAAATTGGTGAATCTTATCTTGGCTGACAGTTGATCGCTTGTAATGTATTGTAATGCGCCTTTGTAACTCGTTTGTGATGTATTGTAATGCCCTTTTTTTGCAACTCGTTTGTAATGTATTATAATGCCCTTTTTTTGTAACTCGTTTGTATTGTAATGCCCATTTGTAACTTGTTTATATTGCATAATAATTATTAAAAAAAACTATACTGCATAAAATGCAGTTTGCATCATTTTTTAGTTATGTGTTGTGATTCTAGTTCACACACAAGAATATCGAAAATTCCATTCCTGATTTTTACATTCTATTAAAAATGGCCATAAGAAGTATAGAATTTGTCTATTGTATGTAATTTGTTGGATTTCATGTGTGCTATTATAAAAAAAATATTCCAAAAAGTAGCGAAATAATTTATTTTGATACATTTCTTTGATTATACAAATATTAAATACTTACAATCTAAATTAATTAAAAAAAATTTTATAATTATCCAGTTTTTAATTTTTTACTAAGCAATTTTCACGAATGAAAAAAAAAAGTTGATATTGATACAAAAGAGGTTTTAAAGCTTATTTTCTTTATTTTGCTAAAATTGTAGTATGAGCTGAATTTCCTATTTTTTTAAAAAAATTATTATTACTTGCTGTATTAAAATGAACAAAATCGAGTAAAATTGGATCATTAAAACGGAAACCATTTTTATTTCATTTTATTTATTAAAGGATACACGAATTTATTTAATTATGTATGAAAAGATATTATTTGTTTCAATTTGAAATTTAAATAATAAACGAAATTTTTTGAGTTGTGTGATAATCAAGTCAACCACAACATTTATTGAAATAGTTTTTAACCCACTCAATTTTCTTTTTATTATTCGTTTCTAGTAAAAGCGTTTTGAAAATAATCATTTTACTACCATCTGTGATTACATAAAAATCTTGTATAGAAACAAGGAAAAAAGAAAGTTTTTTGCTAGAATTCTTTGATAGTTTTTTGTAAAACTTAAATGAAATTTTGAAATATGAAGATTCAATTTTAAATTAGGGACATAAGTAATGCTTGATTTACATGCTCTGGAAAAATGGAAATTTTTCGAGGTGAAATATATTATTTTCCAAAAAAAAAAAAGAAAATTAGAGTAATATTATAAATTCTCAATAGCTTGATGAATCCGTAATCAACCTAATTATATTTACTTCAATACATTTCAACGCAACAGTCTCCGTCTTATAATTATTCGAAATATATGTGTTTTGCAAGGTAAATTGTTTTCCTGCAGTACTCGTTTTCTTAAGCAATTGAATAAGGTTTCTGTGTCGAAACGTTTTGCTGTTTTTCTTTTCATTAAAAATATAAAATCTGATTTCTTAAGAATGTTTATTGTTTACGGAATCTGGTATTCCTATGCTTTTATTATTGTTCATTGTTTCAACATGAAAATTTTTTAAAATAACTAAACGAGAAAATATTAAACAAATAGTGTAATGTGTGTTACTGTGATTCTTACATGCGATTTATTGAAAATATTCGATCTTAGAACTTTCTCACAGATAAATGTACTCAATTTGAATTAAATAAAACTGTGCATTGACCCCTTTGACTATTTTAAAATATTTGATTGGAAAGCCTTGTACATGCTGCATTTACTACTTTATCGTAGTTATAATATGTACTATAAATATGCTAAAGTATTCATGTTTCTGATGATTCTGTAAAACAATCGGCGAATAATTATGAAAGTAACAAAGACATGAGGTATGAAAGATCGCATATATTTTAAACTAGAATTGATTGATACTTTAAAAAGATTTATTTAAATAATTTTTTTGTCTATACTTAGATAATTAGAGAGAATAAAAGAAATTCTTTTGAATTGATAAATCAATTTTTTACCCATGTTTCCTTATTGTAGATAAAATTTTTAAAGAAATCTAAGTTTAATTTCTTAACAATGCTTTTAAGTACTACACAGAGACTTCTTTTTAATGCTAAATCGTTTGCTAAAACTAATGTCGTTGTAAGCATCTTGTCTTTTGAAATAGCCGAGCTGGCAGCCGAATGGTTCGAATCTCACACTGGGCATGGATGTTTGTAATGGTTTCGAATCCACTTTAAAACATAGGTCCCGGTCTAATTAGCCTTCGTGTGCAAAAAATGACCGTTGATCGATAACCAAACCAAAGCTTATTGAAATGTCGAAAAGATTTTAATTGTTCTTAAGTGTGCATAAAAACTATATGAAATATAACTTATAAAACCAAGTGCTAACTATATAAATAGTTTCGAGATGAAAGAATGGGATTTTTTTATTGGATAGAGAGAGAGAGAGAGAGAGAGAGAGAGAGTAGAAAGTATTTTGGGTGTGTTGTGAAATTATTTCTGCATTTATTATTTTTGATGATGCAAGCCTGTTGTTTCTAACTGGTAATTCGAAGTGCATTATGGTTTCTGAGCAGAATACTCCAGTGATAATGGCGTACTTAATTGAATATGTGCTCATTTATTAAACTATACATTTTTATATAGTTATACATATGTTCACACAAATGGATAGAAATCACTTAACCTTAAAAAATTTTCCATGTAATTATGGCACATTATAACCAAACTTTCTTTTGCTGTGTACCGTTTATTCATATGTCAACAGTACTTGCGTACCGTCAAAATATAAAGTAAAATATAAATATGAAAAGTTTAAAAATTAGAACACGTGATTTATAAATAATATCACTAATAGTTAAAATGTATGTTTTTTTTCTTCCAGAGTTTATTTAATTAATGGAAGGAATGTAACTTTAAATGTGTAGAAATTATGAATCTGGAACATTTTATGTATCAAAAATTATATTTATCATAAAAAAGTGTGTTAAAAGGAAATAGAATTTCTTGTTTGAAAAATGATAAATAGTAAAACGCATTTTTAAAACTTATTAAGAAATTTAATTTTCATGGGATTTTTATTGAAAAAATGCAGTTTATGAATTCATTTCATTTAGAATGAACAAGATACACTATCTACCACTAAGTATTTAGACACCCATTCAATTGAGGATATATTCAGTCCTGATCTACGTCATGCCTTTTGCACTTAAATATAATATAGGAAACAGCATTGTTATTGGTCGCATGTAAAATTCCACGAAATTCGGAGCTGCCAGACTTCGAGGAAGACATAATTGTCGGATATCGTAGAAATAACCAATCCTTAAGTGCAATATTGACAATCCTGAAGTGCTGTCAATTTCGGAATGCTTAACTCACTTAATATTTAGTGAGTTAAGCATTCCAAAATTGACAGTCCTTTTGTGGTTAAGTTGTGAATGGTGATGGTCGGAATGGGTTTCGACTTGGTAGACCCTCGAAACTACCGAGACCGACGAACGCTAAACCTGAATTTTATTTTTTCTGTTGAGTAATAGTTGAGAATATTTATTTAAAACAGGATTACGCATTTAACTCTTTCTGAGTGTTAAAATTAGATTCAGAAGACGGCTAAAAGACAAAAATCCCTTGTTTCATTAAGAAGAAAGATTTAAAAAATAACTGCTTTTTCAGATTCTTGTGTATAGCTTTTTCTGTAGTTTCAATCTAATATTATTAATCGTTGTTCAATTTTTTAATTTATTTTCTTCCATAACTTTAAAATCTTTTTAGATAAAAATATCCGAACCTTTGAATTAAGCTCTCTATAATGTATTGAAAAAGTTAATTTCACAGTTCTTCAAACTGTAAGAAGTTATATCAGATTTTTGAATGCTTGTACTTTTGGAATTAAACCTGGTATATGGAACTGGAATAAACTAGTTAACTCTTATCTTACTAGTCGTTCATTGGTCTCTGCTGGTTACGAGTAAGCTGACTGTACTTACTGATTGTTAAACATTTTTCTGATTAATCAGTCTTAAGATGAAATCACTGTTTTGTGAGTATTACATGATGAAAAGATTGCGCTGTTCGAAGTGAAAGGTTGTGGATTGGATCCTTGTGGATGTTGAACTACTGAAAAGGAATGATTCATTTTCGTTTTCTACAGGCACATATTTCAAGGTGGGTATGTTGAGTTTTGTAACCATGTTTTATATAACAAACTTACTCTGAAACTTCTTCATAAAATAATTATACGTTGTGCATATTCAAAAGCGTAATAATAGAATCGAGTTTAACTAACTCTTATAATGCTTTTGAGTACATGTATTTGTAACTCACTATATAGTTACAAATACACGCATTCAATAAATATTTAATATACTGATGAACTTTGATATTTTTTTAAAAATTTCTCTTAAAAATACATCTTTCTATGAGAAATTTTTTATTTAGAAAAAGTAAGTCTGGTAAAAGTTTTTGTTAGATTTACTTTGATTGTTTTAAGTAAATGAGTGCCCTGGTATTGAAATTCGAAAAGGAAAGTTATAAAATTAAAATGATGAATTGTTTGAGAGGAAGGAAGTGTCTATTAATAAATATTTTAGTAATAAAAACACCTAAACATGTGTTATTTTTTAATATTTCATGGAAACTTGAGAATCTCAGAATCGTCAGCAAAAATAACATTGAATAAAAACGTGTGAAAAATTTCTGGGGGAAACTACTTTTTGCGTAAAATTTATACTGTGAAACTTTTCCGGTATTTCTTTCGAATTCGACGTAATCAAAATGTCTTTACACCATCAAACATTTACAATTTTTTTTCATTACTGCACAGTATGTGTGTGTGGTTGCTGTAAAATTATCCATACTTCCACAGTAATTTTTGGCGCAGCTTGTCCTTATTTGGACCTTGCGCCATAAAACTCAACCAACCAACCAACCACAGTAATTTTATCGCATTTTCAATTTTGTTTCTAATTATCACTGATAAATACCTACTGTACATGCTGTACGAAATGATTAGAATGTTTATTGAATGAATATCAATTGCATAGATGATTTCAAATCAAAGGTTTTTTCTCATTACTGATGTTTGAGTTTCTGTATAATAGATTTTTAATCTCAGTGTATTGTCATAATACGCGCATATTGCTATCGTTTTATTATTTAATTTCTTGAGTCTTGCATACTTGCAAAGTTAATTGTAACCATATTTCGTGACACAATTTTACTTTTAATCGGTAAAAATACAGTGTTGTTATTTTAGAAAAGCATTTATCTTTTCTTTCCATTTAAGTCAAATTAAAATGAAAGCATTCAAATGTTCTCTCTGGGTTAATATTTTTGGGCAAATTATGAAAACAAATTAGAATACTACCTTATTTTTTTTGCGTGTTTAAAAATACTTTTCTTTTATTTAAAATTCATATAAATTTTGTTATCGAGATTTTCATTGCTTTACAGTTTATATTACCTCATTTATATTTAATATTTTAGTACTTTAAATAGTTCAGTTCCTAGAATTTTGCGAGAAAAATTGTGGTTGCTTAATGTGGTTTTAATGGATTGCATCAAATTATTTTATCTCTATTTTCCTTGGAAATTGCAGTAGAAAATGGAATTCTATTATGCAAAAATTGATTTTAATGCGACTTTATCGGAATCTTGTTACATTTATCTAAATTTATCTTTTATTTACATTCCATTGCTGTTACATAGTAGGCTATTGTCAATATTCATTCCAAAACGCTTTCCAAGCAGTGTTGATAATGTTGGTTCAAGTTTCAAGTGATAAAATTGTTACCATAGCCGACAACCTTTTCAACAGTGAAACCATATGAATAAGATGGGCTGTATGAATTAAAATTAGATTGGGCATGTGTGTTTTGCTGAATCGTAATCGACCTTAAAGCTATTCCCTTATTAGTCTGACAGCTGGAAACCCCAGTTGTTTTTAGGAGATTCAACGGAACATCTGGTTTTTCATTAATCGAGATAAGTGACTTGTTACAGAAGCTCATTGCAGAAAATTGAAAATATTGTGTAACAATACAATTCTGATTTTATGAGATACAACTTTGCAGAATTCCCTCGATATCTTGAATGTTTCCTATAAAACCATCCAAAAATTAAAATCAATGTAAGATTTAATCCCCCCTCTATTTTCAAGTGTAATTTATTTGATCACTATATGCTGATTCCTTTTAAATTTTATTGGATAGTTTTCTTTTTTGAACAATATATTTAAAATTATAGGTCTGAAGAAATGAAAATTTTACTCTTAATTTATAGATTCATTGGAATTTTGTGTTTTCATAAATCAGACTATTCAACGATGTCACAAATTGACCGAATGATTTTTTAGAATTTGAGAAAAACGTTTCTAATAAATTTAACAAAATGTTAAGCTTATTCGCTTGCAGTGTTTCGTGCGGTCTGCGATGATATAATTTCATGTAAGAATTCGTGCTTCATTATAGTTCAATTCCTCTGATTGTTCCATTTTCAACAAAATTAACTGATGAAGTACTTTATAATATTATGTGCTTGTTTCCGTTTTATTTTTTTAAAATTTTATTTGTGTTATTTTGAATACTTTACGAATGTAATACACACGACAATTGTGTATATTTTTTATCAGCAATTTGTTTTACACAGTTATCTTGGCTGTGTTATACTTGTCTCACATGAAAATCTTATAATTTCTGACTAAATTATAATATGCGCAGTTCGAATAAATCATTCTTTTTCGTTCTACTTTTATGCACGCGATTTAGTGGTCGATAAAATAACTACATGAATATTGAAACGAAACAAGTACTGGTTTGTTCAATTTAAAAGATACTATTTTTTACTATACAATATGAATTCCCAGCATCGTGTTTCGCTTATCTTTTAAACGATCAAACTATTTTTGGAAAAGTGAAGAATTATTTTCACTGGCA
This sequence comes from Latrodectus hesperus, assembly GCA_037975125.1. Taxonomy (NCBI): domain Eukaryota; kingdom Metazoa; phylum Arthropoda; class Arachnida; order Araneae; family Theridiidae; genus Latrodectus; species Latrodectus hesperus. The sequence goes on from CM075854.1 coordinate 22,617,870, forward strand.
TTACTCACAGTTATGTTGAATTTAAAGCGAACGTAGGGTTGTGATTAAATTCAATATTAGCCGTACACTGTAACGATATATAAATTCTGTTTTCCATTTTCTCTGGATATCTCATATTGAAAGATTATAAAAATTATTTCTAATTGTAAAAACATTTTAAATTGCTATTCTGTTATTTTGTTTTTGTGTTTAGAATAACCATCATTGGTTATTCTAAATACTACACCAATAAGGAAATATCCAAATTTTGTGGAATATGCACCTTGCGTATACATTAATAAAATATGCCTATGATTAGAATTTCAACATTGAGTTGCATATTAGGATTGTCTAAGCTGGTAATTGAATGGTCAGCACTTTGATCTTTAGTTAAACAGTTCTTTCGATTCTTTTCATTATCAACTGATAAGAAATAAAATTATCTTTCCATTAAATTAAACTTGATTAAAAATATTTTTAATCAAAATATGGGTTTTTATGTTGTTAAAACTTAAAATATGATACCGCTAATCAATATACATTTATAATAGACCAAAAATATATCAACGTCAATAAAAAAATTAGGATTTAGTTTTCATTTTAAAAAATAATAGAGTAATGCGGAAACTTTTTTCTGAAAATTTATGTATTTCGAAAAATTTAATTATTTTTATATAAAAATAATGAAATGTAAAACTATTTGTTGCAATGTTTGAAAATCATTCATGTGAAAAACTAATTGATACATTAAGCAAAGATTATTCAGTCATTTCTTCGCTATTTTAATAAAATATGCTAGAACACTATTGTTACACTGTTTTAAATAATTATTGATATTGCCTATTGTTTTAAAATTCTCCTTAAATATTCTAATAAATATTGAAATAGCTGCTTATATGTTTTGTTTCGCAAATTGTAAAACAAAATGAATTTCTTAACGCTTAAATTCGCTTTTGAGAATTTCCATTTTTTATTTTTATTTATTTTTTGAGTTTCTAAAACTTTGGGAAGAGAAGACTGGGCATGAGGATTGAAATCTCTGATAGGAAATTATCATGCCATTGAAGTCCTAGAAAATGTTGTGCGTGGGTGTTATTTTGTCCGTAAAAATCAATTACAATGCAATAGAAAAGAGACCGAAGGGCTTCTTTCTATTGCAATGTCATTCTAATGATACTTTTTTTAGAATTTCTTTTAAATTTACCTTTTTTTTTAAGAATTTTGTCACATTTTATCTAAACAAATGTCTCGTCCTATACTTCTTTTTTTTTTTTTTAACTGATATTTAATTTAGTTAATAATAAATATTTTTTCAATTGAAGTCAACTTCATTTAAATTCATTTGTTTTCATTAAAATTTATTTAAACAAAAATGCCATTAAGAAAAAATAATAAATGAACAAAATGAAATATAATACAAAATGAAATATAATGAACAAAATAAAACAAAATGAAAAATAATAATAATAAAACAAAACGAAATAAAATAATGAAATATACTTTATAAAAGTCATTAACTCAGTAAAATCGTTATTCTCTTAAAGTTTGAGTGTTCAAATCATTAATTTCTTTTTGACCTCCTTTCGTGTTAATTAAAAAATGTTATATGACCAAAATTTATGTACTAATAATTTTTGCACATTAAAAACAAAATTAGTGAGATCCTATTTTTACCAGCATTATTCCTTTGATCTAGAATATAGTTAATAATTAAACTTTGACCTGGAATGTAATGAATAATTAATCCTTTAATTATTCATTACATTCCAGGTCAAAGTTTAATTATTAACTATATTCTAGATCAAAGGAATAATGCTGGTAAAAATAGGATCTCACTAATTTATGAATAATTAAATCCTTTGATCTAGAATATGTAGAAGAATTTCTTATTACTTTTATTATTTTTTATATTTAATGAACGTAAATTTTTGTACAGAATTGACCTATTTCTTTGTAAATTTTTTGTGTGTTCCACTCGAAAATTTTCGTGATTTACGTCCAGCAAATTTGATAACGTGCTTGAGATGCTACACATTTACATGTAGTTACAAATATAACTATAAATTTTTGAGTTCTGTATTAAACTGAACATATATACTGAGTTGTTATGAACAGAAATTTTACTTAAAGCTACTACTTTTAAAGTATAAGGAAGTAATAAAGAAGTTTGGTTATAATCAGTGTTATACAAAAATCAATCTAAGAATTTTAATAAAAGAAAACAATACATAAAATAAATCTTATTCGATATCGCGAAGTGCACACCCTAAAAGGACTAAGACTGAAATAAAGCTTTTTTGTGTCTCACAAGTAAGTTATTTTCCTCTTTGTTGCCGAATAGTCATTTTTTTAACATAAGCTCTAATTAGATCGGGATCTTCAATTTCACAATTTGAACCCAAACCACTACAAAAGCCAAGATATAGGTGGAACTCACGAACGAGACGAAAGCTAGATATCTTATTGTTCTGCTGTCAGCTAAAGAGTTGTCTTCCGGAAAGACATTTTTTAAATAGTGGGCCATATTCACGTGTCACAAGGGAGAAAAAAAATCCGGAAGACTCCCAAGTACCTACCTCGATTGTATCGCTACTCCCGGTTTAATAGTGGCTAGAATTGAATTTAAGAGTTTTCGCTCTAAAGAATGGTTTTCTGTCACCAGGCCCCAGTGAGCACAAGCCGTTTTATTTATCATATTCATTGCAAATGCAATTAAGGCTTAAACATTTAAGCTCAACAGATGGCGGCACTATCATTTTCTTACCGAAAATGTTATGCCATATGTGTTCTAAATCTTCCAAGATTAGTTAATTCTGAGTGTATTGAACAGCCTTTCTTTTGTATTTGATAAGTTAATAGTGGGTACACAACGTAGATTTCTCAAGGGAGAATTCGTTTTGTAATAGTTTGAAAGAGGAAAATCTCAATTCTGGGATGTTGCTCAGTATGTATTGATTATAAAATCTCCTAGTATAGTCTTGACTAGTTGTCATTTGCATTGTACACTCTGATCTTCAGCTCAACAACATCTGAGTTCGATTATCGTTTCGTGCCTGAATATTTGTTTGGTTCGGAGTTCATTTTGAGCCGTAAGTCTCAGTCGATTTATATAGCGTAAACAAAAAATGCTCGCAGCGAAACGCACTAAATCCAAGTATTTCTAATCTAATTAAAGAAAAGTATCAGTTTTTTTTTCTTCCAGAATTTATCGTCTAGGCACAATCAGATTATTCGTATGAATAATTCTTTCTTCTAACTAAAGTGGGAATAAAAAAAATTGGAACAGATAAGTGTGGATGAATTGATCTAAAATATCCTAAAATTTATTTTCATCAGATTGCCACTGTTTTGTATATTAAAATGAATGTTAGGATTGAGTAGCTTAAGCTTAGTAAAGTAAGACATTATAGTTTAAAAATTTGTTAGCAACTATAGTTCGATTTGAGAGTACTGTTTATAATCAACAATTTCGAAAGAAACTGTTTAAAAATGCACAGAATCCATTAAGCGTAAACATAGATCCAAACCACTTAAGACAATGTCTCAATATTGAGGCTTACATATTTGTAAATCACAATTCTGTATCTGCCTAATGATAATAATTATATAGTATCAGGACAACAATATCCAGATACTGATGTAATTAGAAACATTTAAATAAAACATACATATATAGCGAAGTCCTAGAATTAGCCCTTTTAATTGAGTAAAATAAAATAAATCCAGTTTTTTAATAGCGTAAACATTAAAAGCGATGGTAAAATTTAAAATTTCACGAATTATTTAACTTTACTAAATATGATATTATCTTACTTGTATACGTTTGAGTATTTTTATTATCAGATTTATATTTTTTTGATAATCTGATATTAATCATACTTGATGTGTATAAATTTATGGTGAGGAAAAGTATCAACATTGAAGATTGATTTTGTTTACACTCTTTTATATTTTAAACTTTTGGCACGCGAGGAATCAAAAGCTATCAGATTCAAAATAATCTGATTGCTTTTGATTAGGTACAATGTTTTACCTCTCCTATAGCAGTGAATGGGATAGCTTATGATCGGTACATTTTCTGGTGATCATATCCGTTTTCTAGCCAGTCCAAATTACGATTGATTGTGTGAGGGAATCCCAGCTTTTCTTGCACCGTATTTTATGCGAATCTAGGGATGTAAACTGCATTATTTGAATTTTTGGGTATTTAATAAATATTCATTAAGTTGTCAATCAATAAATTGTTTCTTTCTTTCGCCATATTTTTTTATTTTGTACATTGTATATTCTTCTATATAAACATTGATTTCTAGCTATTGATAAACTAAATGTTTTAATTAGAAATAATTTTATTTTAATTGGTATACCGTGTTACTCAATGTGTGAATTCAATACCCTAGCTGGCAGCGGAATGGTTAGCGCTCTTGCTTTCGGTTCAATAGTTCGTGGGTTCGAATCCCACCTTGGGCATAGATGTTTGTAGGTGTTCCAAATCCACTTTAAACCGTCTGTCCCGGTCTATTAGCCCTCGAGTGCAAAAAATAAATAAAAGACTTAAGCGACAAACCAATTCAATATCTGAAAGTTTGACATAAAATGTTAGTCTTGTTTCTGCTCATCATATTGCATTACAGGAAAGAGTCATCTTAAGTTATATAATGGAATGTGTGTACTCCGTTTTATAAAACTCTTATTCATTCAAATTGTGAAGTTATTTTAAGGGAGTCTATTGTAGTTAATATCAATGAATGTATTTGAAAAAATAAGGGACTATACATTTTTTTGTCGTATAATGGTTGATAAATTATTTATGAATGTTTTTTGAATAGTTAATAATAATGGCGAAAAGTTGAGCTTTCATAACAGTTAATAATTTTAAAAAAATGATGAGTAATATTATTACAAATACCGTATCAATAAATACTTAACTTCATTCAGTGGTCAGATAGGAAACTGCTTGTCTTTCATTTAGAAATTGATTAAAATATCCCCATGTCCAAATTGCATTTGTGATAGAGTTACGTTTCGAGAATAATGATTGTAATCTTAGTATTGTCGACAACAAACTTTTTGTTTTATTCCTGACGGCGAGATGAAAGCTTTTAAGAAATAATTTATTGTCATTTTGCTGTTCACAATTGTTATAGTTCCCCGAATGTGGTTTTAATGGTATATTCGGTGAATCACTTTTTCATTTTTTGTTCTCAGTAAAGTCATCTTAAGCATTTTATCATTCAAATTCTCCCCTCTCTTTACGAATTTCATTCTTCTTCAATACCTTCATATTTTGAATCATTTTTTATTTGCGTTGTACTTCCTTAATAGGGTTTTTAATGTTCTCTAAATATTGGTTTACTTCCAAGTTTGTTATAAATTTATTTTAAAGTTTGTGATTATTCATATATAATTATGTTCATGATAGAATGTAATAATCTCCTAAGAGTATCATTAGCATTTACTGTAAGAAACTCGTTATTTTAATTTATAGAACTTCAGAGATGTTTTTTTTTTTTTTTTTAGAAATTTGATTTTCGTTCATAATATCTCAATTTTTACTTTTTAAAAATTTTTTACTTTACGTTTATAATTTAATTTTTTTTCCATAATATCTCAATTTTTATTATTATTATTTTTATTTTTTAATAGCTCAATTTTTACTTATTGAAAAAAGAATTGACTAAGAAAGCGGACTTTAGCGCAAGAAACATTAATTTCTTAACAAGAAAATCTCACCGTAAAAAACTAACTTGTTCAGTTGGATCAAATAGCTGCTTTTTCAAGCGTAAAGCACTGGATGATCATTCAACGGGTAAAAATAAACTCCGTGATTTTTTCTCTCGCTTTTTTATGCTTTATTTTAAATTCTACTGTAACTTCTCGCCTAGAACACAAAGTAAGCTAGTGCGCAGGACTGGCAAGATGACTCCCATTTGCTTCTTTAAAGAAAATCCCAATTTAACTTAGTTTGGATCGTGAAGTGAGGAGCAAAAAATCCAGTTGCGTCTAAGTTAAATGCATTTAATTTTTAGTTTATTTTTCTAAGAAAAGAGACTCACGCGTTTTATTTTGCAATTTCGAATTTTTACCGCCCATATTGCTTTTATTTCACAAAAATAAATCGCTAATATTTACAACTATATTACACGTTTTTCATAGTTTAACTATTAAGTAGATTTTTTGTTCTTTACTATCATTACATGCAAGTTTTACATTTATTCAGTTAATGAAAAAGGAATAATAAAATTTAAATGTTTTACTAGTTTAAGTCTTATTGTTTATTTAAATTCTCCCAGATAAGGTTATAATTATTAGTTTGTTTTATTGTTTTCCTGCTTGGCATAAACAAAATCTTTATGCTTTAGAATAAGAATATAAAGCATACAGGGATTTTTTTTTGTTTCTTTTTTGTTTTTTCGAATTTCTGAACTCCATATGCTTACTAAGAAATGAAAATGTGAGTTCAATTCGCTTGGCCTCCATTTCAAATCGGATACCTGCATTTTAATTTGAAGATTAGTGACTTGTATTTCTAAAATAAATGAATTTTATAAAATACATAGACTATAACAAATTGATTAGTATTAGCGATCTTTCCTTTGTCACAAGGATGAGTATTATGGTGCAAAATAATACATAACTTGTGATGTATTTTCTTTTCAATTCTGTTGTATTTAATGAAAATTTTATAATTTTATATATGATTAATTTTATTTCTTACATTTTTTCCCTTTATTTTCAGGACTTAGAAGAAGCTCTTGTAGAAGAAGAGAGTGTAACGCTTGCTGACATTTTTGCGAGATTGTTAAGATATGTAACAGGAAATGTGGATATTTTGTAAGCTTACATTAATTAATCTCTAAATTCATTCATGTTTTTTATGATTGCTTATAAATCTCAATCATATAAATTATTTGATAAATAACTGTGTTAAAATAAATTGTTGATAATTAGTATTTTATGATTCACAAATTGTGTTTAATAGTCAAAATTCCAAAACTCTAATTGGTGTTTACTTTAAAGAGAATATTGGCTAATATTAATTTTATTTCATCTTAAAATAAACACAAACATAATTTATATCACAATTAAAAATAGTATTTTCATAAGGAAATATTTATGTGTGGCTGACAAATATATCCAAATGAAAATACTAATTAAAAAAAAAAGCTGAAATTTAAATTATAAATGGAAATTGTTATTCCAATTCACATAATAACAGTAAATGTCACTGGATCTACTTCTGACATTGAATTTTCAATATCTCTGCAAATAATATAAAAATTAGGGTGAAATATTATATTACTTAGTTATTTTTTTTATTAAATAGTTCACATGCTGTGCTGAATTCTTTTGACTCTTATTCTGGTTAAAAATATTACTGGAAGAATTTATGCAAATAAATTTGCTCCCCCTTTTTTTTTTACACAAAAAGAGGCCTCTTTATTTTACAAAAAATAATTATTTTGGAATTTTATACTGTTAGATGTTAATCATAGTATTTTAAATCTAATTGTAAATGTGTTTATAAATAAATGTTTAAAAGGTAGTATTTAGTAGTGTTTGCAAACTTTTTTCACACCACATATTTCTAGCACAATTTATCTCAATAAATCCCTGCTCCTATGTGATCTTATGAGAGTTTTATATTTGAGAGACATATATAATAAAAATCTTTTCTCAATTTTGCAATCTTGCTTTATTTTTTCATTTAATTACAAAAAAATAATTTATTTTTTAGTATGAGTTTTAGATATACTACAACATGGTCGAAAAAGCCTGATAGAAAATAAATGACCTTTGTGGGAAAATGACAACATGTTAGAGCATGAAATCTATTTTTGAACAAAGGTATAAATGCCATTTAATTAACAAGAAGCTCAAAATGTCTACTGCTTTGAACTCTTATTTTTATAAAAACTTAATTCAACTTAATTTTATAAAACCTGTTTTGATAACCTGTTATGATGCTGTAGTTTGTGTTGGAATCAAGTGTATCACTTTCACTTCTGATGGCTGATTTCAGGTCCTGTTATGACGTCTCATGGATTCTGTGGTTGATGTAATCTCATACGAATTTACATGGGCTTAGTTCAAACTGCATATTTCACAAAAATGTGCATAAGAGCCTCCCTATCCAGTGATTTTTTTCCCATCTAATGCTATGAAATGCTCAGCAAATATTATTCCAAACCACGAAGTAGACTTCAGCAGAAAGAGACAACTTCATTGTAATTTTGAATCATGGTGAAATAATTAAGGGAACACTCCTTCTCCACATCATAAACATCAGTAAAGCAGTGTAGGACCACATGGAAATTTTAACATGTGCACACTCTCTTAACATAATAGTCTGAATCAGTTACCAAATCTATTATTTTTTAGATACAAAATATTTTCTCCAAGATAGCATGGGCACAAAATTAGAAGAAAACTTAATTTAAGTTAATATTGTTTTCTGTCATTTTTTTCATTGTTTTTATTGAATTTTGCCAACAATTTTGTTAAATAATATTTTAATGAACAAGGAGGAAAAAAGCACATATCCTGAAGATATACCCAATTCAACCAGAGACTGTAATGATCAGAATACTTGGTCAGTATAAAAATTCATAAGATCTAATGACCAATCATTAGTGTAATCCAGATATTTGGAAAGAAGGTTTCCAAAACTCCATTGTATGCTTTCTCACTTGAGCAAGTAGATTCAAAACTGCAGTTGTGGTCGGTATAGATGGGCAGGTAGAAACATTGCAATAAAAAGTAAATACAAAAGATGTTTGTTTTTACGAACCTCTAGCTTATGATCACACAGGATTTTGCCAACTAGTGGTTGGTCCTTGTTATGGTCTCATGCATGCAATGATAAGTTTAATTCCTATTTATGAAATAAAATTTTGAAAAATCATTTTTGCCTTATTTATGTGCATTGATTTTTTTTTATATATTTTCCCCAATTTTTTTATTTTATGTTTGAAAAACTTAATTAACCTTTTCATTGGAAATCACATGCTCTTCAAATTGTGGGTTACTGCTAATTTTGAAAGCTCAGATTTTTTAAAGCATTTTTTGTGAGATTTCTCCTACCTCATTGAACTACCACTTGAAATCAATTCATCAGCATAGATTCAATGGCTTCAAGTTCAAATATCACAAGGAAAGATCGTGGTTTGGAATTTCCTTATGAAATTTATGTTCCTTGTGTAATGAACTTGTCAATCCAGACTTGGAATGATAATATAGAATAGTCTCAAAAAAACCTCTAATCGTTATTACTAGGAACTAAATCACCTTTAGAGCCTTTGCGCTGGAGACATTTAGAATATAGTATTATATTCATGATGAAAAATTAATAAAGTATATAAAAAATCAATAAATTCATATATAATTTTAATAGCATATATGAACACTTTGATATGGTAATGCAATGACATGTGAGACCTAAATTCTGCAGAATGTTGAACTAAAGCTTTTGAAGTACATTGGTTTATGCCATTTTTTAAAAAACGCTAATGTTTTGTTCAACATTGAATGCTTAAGGAATCTCAGTGTTGAATACTTTGCATGCTATTCTACAGCTGTGTTGAATTTGAAATGGGAATCCTGAAGTTTGCTTAAAGAACTGATTTCAAATACATGTGATTCCAAAAAATAAATCAATAAATAAAATTAGAATAATTTTTTCAGGAAATTTAAAAGTAATTCAATTTTAAACTTATTTTCAATCCTTATTTTTACAAGGGATTATCTAGTCTAAATGGGGACTATTTCTTTATGTTGATGCATATGACTGCCATCAAAAATAAATATATGAATGACGGTCATATATAGAATGAATATAAAAATATTCATGTGTAGTTTACTACAAAATGATTTAATTTGAGAAAAAAATTATGAGAAATAATAAAATTCAGATGAGATACATTTTTTAAATGTTTTAGAGAGAAGTGCAATTTTTTTTAAAAATTTCTTCCAATTTAATATAAAGGGAATATTACCTATTAAAATAATTCCTTAAATGATAATGGAATGAAAATATTTTCTACTGTATCTTTTCATATTGATATTTTTTTAAAGTAAATCTAGCTGCTTTATGCCCAAATAACTTATATGGCTGATTCTCTAGTAATTTTTATAGTCACTCATGCATATAGTCTGTGTTATATTTGTATATACTCTTGTATCTATATATTTGAATCAACAATAAATTGGCTGTCAATGTACAAAATTGTCATTAGAGAGACAGTCGTACTAACCAGTGGATTTGGGAATAATTATCGGAGCACTTTTTTATTCTTTTTAACAACATACATGCTCAATATATATTCAAATTCCTTTCTATTCCTGTAATCTTAGCAGTTAACTCAGCTCTTCAGTATATCTTTTACCAAACTTTCCTTCCTCAGTTTCAGTCTCAACAACTACATAATCAGTTATTACACATTTTCATATACTCATATATCCCTTTAGAAACTCTTATGGTCAATTGCTTTACTGAGTATAAATCTTCTATAACGAATCCATTTAGGGATTTTTTCTATTTTGTATAATTATAAACAAAATCACATTTATTTTCAATTGAAATATTAGTGCAAACATTTTTTTCCACTGATTTTTTTCACATGAGGCATATTTTAACCTTATTATCTGCCACTGATTTACATCCATTAGTGACATTCTTCTAATTAACAAACCTTATTCAGACTATTTTGAAAATTAGAATATTTTTCATTAACATCATTATGAACACTTAATGTCTTTAAAATAATTTTATTATATTAAAAAAATAATATAAAATATTACTTCTACTTGATAGTAGTTAATAAAAACTAAACTCAGTGGCATGACAGCCATGTAAAGCCAAGGCCTATAGGGCCCGTGTGTGCTTTCCTGACTGAGGGCCTTAGATTGTGAAGCATGTGCTGCTGATAGATCTCCTGCTTAACGTGAAATCCCCAGTGTTTTGTTCACAATCATGTTTGGCACTTGGTTTTATCAACTCACTGAGGGAATGAGGTGCCGAGTTGACCTTGCCCAGCCTGAGGACTGAACCTCGAACTTGTGGCTTGGGAATGCAAAGTACTACCACTATACCATCAGGCTTCAATAGTGGTTAATGGTTTTAATAAAAAAAATCTTATGATAATTTTTTTTAAATACCTTTAAAATTTTCAGTAAAGAATTAGCTGATTTTTTTAAAAAAAGAAATAATACTCACATGACATTTTATTCGTATAATAAAAATTGTAATATTGGGGCTTTTATTTTAACAGTTTTTACCAAATTTTTATGTTGGGTAATAAAATTTTTTACCATATATTTTGTTTTGCTTACTTCCTCAATATTTTATCAGTTTCTCAATTATTATATGTTTTATGGCTATATAAGCCATGTCTTTGGCCATAAAAAATTATACTGCTATAAGGCAGGATTTGGATTCTATATTATTTTAAGACAAAAAATATTATTTTAAAATTGCAGCAGAAACTTTTGAAACTAAAATAAAATTAACTGTCAATCATGTTGTGGTTAAGCCATCATTTCTGTTTATATCAGTGATTGTTATTTATCTTTAAAGAGGAATAACAATGAGTGATATATACTGAAATATGTATAATAAATTTGATAGTATGGTAGGTATGTAGTGAAAAGTTTCTAATGTTACTATTTTTATTTTGCTCTTGAAACTTCTCACTATTTTTATGTATGGTCTGAATAAAATTATATTTCTTTCAAGTTAACATTTTAATTAGTGCAAAAAGGAACTTATTGAATATTAAAATTTTTATTCATTTTTTACATTAATTTTTTGTTAATCTATTGATGTTTTTTTTTTTTTTTTTGCATTAGAGTTTTGATAATTTGCTTTTTTGAAAACTTTATTTAATTCTAGATGCAATAGTTATTGTAAAAAAATTTTTTATCATTTATTTTAAAAAATCTTGTTTTCCTGATTGTCTAGTGTTACAAATAGTCATTTTCAAACATGATTCCAGAAATAAAGTAAACTAATGCAGTAATTTAAATCAGAAATAAACTGAATTCCAATTTTAATTCTTATCATTGAAATAATTTCTATGTTGAAAAAATTTAAAGAAAATAAATAAAACAACATTAAAAAAGTTAATAGAAATAAAGAACACCAGCTTATAAAAATAGCAAAACTTGGAATTTGTTGGTTAAACTAAATTCATAGTAAATTCTGAAATTTTTAATCTAGTATACTGATATAATGAAGAAAAATTAGTAGTTAATTTTTCAATAAACAAAGTGCTATTGGAAGTCGCAGCCTTTCATTCTGTAATTTATTTTAATTTATTTTATTTTATTCTGTAACTGTTGAGTTATACTGGAAATGGATACTTCATTTCTCTTTCTTATAGCCATTTCTATGCTGTGGTGTAGATATTGGTTTTTCCTAGTTTGATTCACTTTTAAATTTGGAAAACGATCTGTTCTCAAGAAAATGCAAGGCAATAATCAATGCTTAATGAATTTTATAAAATACCCCAACTTTGCACATTTAGAAAGATATTAATTGATCTTATGTGTAATTTTTGACAGTACACTTTTCTTACTTTTTTATATTATGGTTTTCAATCAAGGATTTTCTAAGTGTAGTATAAAAATACACCATTGCACACAAAAAAATGCAACTTTATACTAAGATAATTAATTTTGATCTTACATATATTAATTTGAGATATTTGAAAAAATAATATGCTACTTTATTTAGATTTTTTTCATGAGAAATCAAGTTATCATATTTGTATCTTATTGATGAAGATAGTTGCATAAATCTTCCTTATTTAAATAATTTTCAGTTTATTGTATTTTTATGAAGTATTTTTATACATGTGCATAAATCATTTCAGTATGCTGTATGTGATATTTTTTATGATATATAATTTAAATTCACACTTGAAAGGTTGAAAGAACATATTTTCTTATTTTTTAGAAATTATTTAACTGCAGAAAAATAGTTGGTGTAAGTGTTTTTAATTATCTTTAAGTTATGATGTCGTAAAAGAATAATTGTAAATATTTTTCTGCTTTGCACAGTAATAACACATTTTTGTACTCATTTTCTGATACATATATGTAACTAATCTAATTCAGAATTGTAAAAAATTTGAATTCTTCATCTATTCATCAAAGGAACTTTTTGTATAAAATTAAGATGTCAATGTAAAGAAAATATGACCTATATTCTCTGAATTCTAGTCAACTGTGTATTACTCGAAAGTAGTTTTATTATTTGCTACCTTAATATAAAACCATAATCTTATCTTATATTAAGATATGTTTTCTCTTGATTTGTATTGTAAATGGTGAGTAATTATTTTGTGCAACTTTAAAATAAAATTCAATGAAAAATTAGGAACAACTTATGATTTTTTTTTCCAACTTTTTTATCTATAAAGAAATGTTTTGTTTCTTTGAACTTCTTTAGAAAGAAATGTTTTACGTTATTACATTTAATGAGAAAAATTGATAAAGAAAATCAGAGATATTTGTTTCAATCAAAATTATAATTTTTTTAAATATATAACAGATAATGACAACGTTTTTGTATGAGTCACATTGGGCTTAAGAAAGTTTTGCTATCCTTCCTTTTTTGATATTCCTTAAAGATAATTAATATTTAATTATCAAGAAGATGAAACTGAAGTAACGTAGCATAATACGTAATTTATGTATAACAAATCTATCTATGATCCTTTAATTATTATTCTTTTCCCCCCTGAACTAACATTAATTACATAAAACTGTGCACCTCAAGTTTTCAATTCCTTTATACATTATGAAGAAAAATTCAGCTATACAAAAATATAATATTTAATTGTGATTTAAGTTAAAATTTAAAGTTCTATAATCTATTATAAACATGCAATTTTTATAAATGCAAACTTATAATGGTGTATTATGAAACTCATTTTAACTTATGTCATAATTTATTATTACATTTTTGTATTTATACCTTGTGGCATATATTTGTATATTCCAAATAAAGGAATATTTCTTCTTGATTGAAAAAAAATTAATATGAAGACCCAATGAAGAATTTCAATAAAAAAAAATAAAATTACAAAACTTGAGTATTTATAAGTTTTATAGAAAAGATATGATACAAAGTGATATATTAGTTATTGAGTATAGTCAAGGTAAAGTATGTAAAATGACAAGTATGTAAAAAGCTATAGATAAAATGATATACTGAATATATAAATGTTAGAAGTACAAATGTGGTTTAAAAATTGTAAAATTAATTTTCTGTGATTTTGTATACAAAATTATATATACAATTATAACAGTAACTGCAAATATAGGAAACAATCTAATATGTTGCCAATATTTACTGCCATTAAGATATAATCTGAACGTTTTAGTTTTATTTAAAGTTGATATAGTAACATTTAAATGCTCAAACATGTATGAATGAATTTCAGCTAAAAAATTCTTATTGCTTACTTTTTCAGAAACAAGCATTTATTTTTAATGTGTGTGTGTGTATATATATATAAGCTTCAATAACTAATTAGTGGTTTAAAAAGAGGTTTTTGACATTTCTGTGATTACATGGTGAAAAATGCATTTGAAGAATCTGTGTTCAATACATAAGTGTTGAATATAATTCTAATATAGACTACTCTATTGGCTTTCTTTCTTTTTCTTATAAAATTTTCAAATTTAATTAGGTAATTGGCACTTTTTATCAATAACATTCTAATCGGTACTTATTGAATATTTTGCCTGACTCAGGCATAGATTTTAACACAATTTTAGAATCTTTTTGAGTTCTTTTTAATATCTTTAGTAAAATAATTTTTGGTGATGAATTAAAATTTCATTTTTGGTTATTATTTCACTCACAAACATAAAGTTAACAGACAAAAAGGTAATTATATATGGGAATTTTTTTCACTTCATTTTACATTTTTAAAGGTATTTGAAAAAAATTACTACATCAAATAACACCATTAAGAATTGCTTACATTTTTATTCAAATATTTTCTTCTGGTATATTAGTAAAAGGAGATTTTATTATATATATTTGTAAATTATAGTGTAATGGATGCCAATGCAACAAAAAAATTAAATGATGCACTACTTTTATATTCCCATATCATTGCTTGGGTTTCTACAAATTTGCAATTTAGTATTTGTTTTCTTTTTTGAATTAATGAATATAAAAATCTATTCTAGATTGATAATAAATAAATTGTAATTTATTGCTGTAAAATTACTTTGAATTGTGTTCATTTTTATTCCACTGTAGAAATGTGAGCTATATATCAACATGTTTATTTGTTTTCATAATTCATTCTCAATTCATATAAACTATTAAAATTCTGATCTGTAATTTTGAGTTGTATAACCATGCAATAATTGTTAATGAGAAGTTGTTTGAATACTTACTCATCCAATATAGAAACCAAACAAAAAATGAGCATGATAGTTTTAGAGTTATAACAAGTTATTGTGGGTATGGCATGTATTCAATAGCGGTAAAGGCTATTATAATGGTTCCTCCAATGTATGTTCCTCTGAGAAACAACTAACATGGCTGGCAGATCAAAAGTTATTGATAATGATTTTCATCC
Organism: Latrodectus hesperus; assembly: GCA_037975125.1. Classification (NCBI taxonomy): domain Eukaryota; kingdom Metazoa; phylum Arthropoda; class Arachnida; order Araneae; family Theridiidae; genus Latrodectus; species Latrodectus hesperus. The sequence goes on from CM075854.1 coordinate 22,633,451, forward strand.
TGTCAAATTCAAATGCAATGAAATAGCATCCCCATTAGTTGTAATGAATTGCACTGTCAATATGCATATAGAATATCTAAATTTTTATTATTCTATTGAGAATCTTCAATACAAAATACTTTTAAAGACCAAGAAGAACATTAGTACTGCAGCTTATTTTGTATATAGTGTTTCTTTTCACATGGAAGCTGGAATGTGCACTAAAGCATCTAAGCCCTCTGCTCAAAATATGTACAGTAAAATTGGAACATGTTGTTGTCATCAGTATATATATATAAACGATGAATGTAATTGTTTAGCAATTTAATCAACATTTGAATAAATTTTAGGCAGCTTGTAACTTTTATTAAGTCTTACTATATCTCGAAGGCTGTGATAATTTTCCATATATATTCATTAAACATGTCGGAAGGTAATACTAAATTTGATAAACAGATAAGTTGCCTTAAAAAATGGTATCTGTGTGAAATTTTAAATGAAGTATTTTAATGAAGTATTAGTATATATATTAGTCTTTCAGATGATTTTCTAAAGAGGAATATTTTGCTGAAACAGATGAAAAACATTTTATCTGTAAATTGTTGAGAAGATTTGTTACTTCAAATATACCTTGTAAATAGAAAAATTATTATTAAAATGGTTGTCAAAATGGTATATAATTTATCAGATTGTAATCAGTAACGGCATAGGATTTCTATTAGTTACGTTTATTGCTCTTTGTTATTTTCTCTGAAAATTTATTAGACAATGAGTTCAATTAACAAGACATCTTCTACATAGCATGAATGAGTATATCAATTCCAGCTTTTTTCCTATAAAATAAAAGGGATAGGGAACTCTTTAAAACTTGGAAAAATGATGTAGATTTTTGGAATGATAGATGTAGTTATAAAAAACTTCACCCTACTAGAAAGACTCTCACTAATCTGCATTGCAATCTCTTCTATGCGTATATGAATTCTTTGTCAAAAGGTCATCTCCTTTGAACATTCTTAAACTAATTTCTTAAAATCATTAAAATAAAACTAAGTGTTTAGAGTAATCTGTTAGGTACTCAGGATTAATTTTATACTACATGCATAACAATGAAGCTTTCCAGTTAAAAGTGCTCGATATGAGACACTTTTAGGTACATGCCATATATCTGGAACATAGGGCTTCAGGTTTGATCCCAGCCACTGTTGAACAGGAGATTGATATTGTGCTTCTATCTTCTGCATGCACTTCTGTTGTGGTGGGAGCTTGGGAATTTTCTAGATTTCCTCTTTTTTGACACACTGCTATGAAAAATGCAGTGGATATTAAAAATATTTTACAATGGCCCTCAGTCAATAGGCTGTCCACTATGAACTAAACTCAGTGGCGAAACAGCCCCATGATGCCAAGGCCTATAGTGTGTCCATATCTATTTTCTTGACCAAGGGATTCTGAGGTGCAAAGCACATGTTCTGGTTACTAAGTGGTCAACCTAACACAAAACTCCCAGTGTTTAGTTCCCAAGCATCTTTAGTATTCAGATTTATCAACCCACTGAATGGATTGAAGGCTGAATTGACCTTCGCCACACTCCAAAGATAGCACCTCAGACCTGTTCCTTGGGAGTAAAGCTCTGCCACTAGACTAGAGGCAATATGGTGTCAAATTGAAATGGATATTATCTAATATTACATTTTTTAAAAATTGAATTTTAAAACAGGAAAGTTTTAATTAGACTTTGGAAAAATAGAAATATTTCACCTTTTAGTATATTATTAGAATATTTCTGAATTACTTTATAAAACTTCCAATGACCCTTATTTGATTTACCAAAATTCTATTGGGAATACGTGCTCTGAGAGCATGGACAATTTAATGCCTATCAGGAGTCAGGACTAATTCTGAGAATACTCTCAAGTGCAATATTCAGTATTTCTTTTAAGATTGAGTTAACAGTCTCTGTTTTGTCTTCTTTCATTTTAAGCTGAGTGGCAGCCAAATGATTGACATTTTTGCCTTCGTTTCAACAATTCATGGGTTTGAATCCCACCTTGGGCATGGATGTTTTTTCGGTGATTTGGAATTTACTTTGAATTGTAGGTCCAAGTCTCATTAGCCATCGTATGCAAAAAGTGACTATTGAGGGCCAAATAAACCAAACTTTCATTTTAAGTCAATTATAATTGAAGAAATTAATTCGGGATTAAATGTATTTATATTTTAACTTTTTACTGAAATAATGCCAACCAATATTCATGCTTTCTGTTCATAGCATTATTTTATACTGTTATATATGCCAGAATATTTTTTTAAATAAGTACTGATCTAATTTAACTTATTGCTTGGTTTTATTTAAGGTGGTAAAAATAGGCAGAGTTACACCTAAACAAAGTTTTCAAATAATTTTCCAAAATAAAATGTTAAATTTTGATTTTTTCTCAAAAAATATCAGTTGTATAATATGTGTGATTTCAGAATTGTCTTGGTCTGCAAAATTCAAATATTTTAAGAGTATACTTTTATATAAATAAAATTTATATAAAGCAATTACTTGTTAATTAACTATCGCATGTGATGTTCTATTTGTTTGCTTTGTAAGTACATCAGAAAATGTAGTTAACAAGGTTGAAATAAAATTTTTGATCTCAGTACTTAGTACCTGAGGCATAACATTTTATGTCCTTATTTTTAATTGATCAAAATCACAGCTGTAGGATTTATGTTCAAAAAATACTGCAAGGCCTTTATAAACTCTTTCATGTCAACAGTTTGGTATGCGTTGCATCCTTATTTGCATTAAAGGTGCTATAGAAAATTTCACTTGAATGGGAACTATAAAAATAATGCTTTTGATTTTATATTTCAATTATATATATATATATATATATATATATATATTACTAATATACATATATTTTTTGTTGACTTCCAACTTTTCAACCGTGAATATCGCGTTTCAAGAACATCAAAATTAGTCGAGCTTTTACTTCTGATATTACATTTTATATGAAATAACAAATAAATAAAATTGACAAACATGTATTTAACACTGCTATTTTTATTTTTCAAATTGAATCAAGTAAATTTAAGAGATTAATAAGTAATACCACATTTAACTTGTTTCATAACACACATTTTCTTTAAAGAATAAAGCAATGTTAGTATTGCTACTAAAAGTAAAATTTACAAATCAATTTTCTTATTGGCTTTTTACATATGGTATCATAATTAACTGTAATATTGAAATATCATTTAAGATTTGCTCTAATTTAAAGTGGAATCCAGCAATATATTTTCTGTCACAATTTTAAATTTAAATTTTATGTATTTGTGTTTTCTTATGTTTTTGTGTATTTATTACGTATTTATCTAAGAAAAATTTAAAATCCCTTTTAAACAATCAACACTCGTTGGAATATCTTGAATTTAAGGAAGTTCACGCAAAAAGTTTACAATATATTTTAACTAAGCATTTAATATGTGAAATTTTATAAAACACACGCGATTTTAGAAGCTTATTGATTTTATTAAAGTTATATGTAAATGTATAAAATATTTTTATATCCATGCTGTATATCACTTTTCTTTAATTTATTATGTGCTGATTGCTTTCTCCACATGAATGCTGTAATTGAAAAAAAAATTAATAGTTCATAAACAATATTGTTAAATATTGGAATGTTATATATATATATATATATATATATATATATATATATATATATATATATATATATATATATATATATATATATATATATATATACTGTGATTCTATGCTTTTTATTTTAATTTATTTAGTGTTAAAAGTTTTGACACATCATTATTTAGTAATTTTTGCTATTGATTTGGTGTTATTGCAATGATCTATGTATTTGGATGCATTATTTGTACATATTTTAAAGTTCTATTATATTACTAATTTAAAAGCATGCTATATTATTGTATTTGTGCATTTTTTATGTAATTTGTAATTTACTATTTGATTATAATGTAATGTCTAGTGCTTATATATTTGTTTTTGAAATGACCAAATCTGAAGGAAGCTTTTTTCATCTAAATGTTATCAAATTTGGAAATGGCTTACTAAAGGTTATGGAATTTTATTTTTCACGAAGAAAAAATAAGTGTGGAAGGATACAGTGTATAATATTGTTGAATGAAATAATAAAGGATGTTGTTTGTGTATCACTTCTAGAATGAAATTGTTCATTTTGTTATGCTTTGGTTTGTAAATGGCTTATGGCAAGAGGAGTGCTAATTTGAATTATGTCACTGCACTCTGTGATTACTTAACTATAAAATTCCATATTTCTTGATCGATTTTCTCTGGAAGATTTCAACCTTTATAACTTCTGCCTATGAATATCAATTCACTATTTATAGAGACAATATTAAGTAATTCTTAGATTTGATAGATATCAGTAAAGTTTGTAGCATTCGATATCTAAAATGTGATACTTAAAGTTTTTATTAAGAGCGTGTGAATCAGTTTTATTTGTTGAATACCACATGCAGCATATATAATGTGACTTAAAATTATTAAAAATATTTTAAACCTAAGTTTTACCTTAAGTTTTCATTCAACAATATTATATTATACCATTCCATTCTTTAGTTTAATCAAAATCAAAAATTAATTCAGTTAATTTTTGATTATTTTTGTTTTTTTGACTTAATTTGAATTTTTGACTTAGAAAAAAATCAAAAATTAATTCAATTGCCAATTGAATTAATTTTTGATTTTTTTCCTTTTAGTAAGTTTTTCCTGTAACCTGTTGTCAAATTTAATAATATATACCATCCAGAAGTTTTTTAAGCTATTTTAAAATGAAATGATTATAAAGATCTTCTGTTAAATGTTTAATAAATATTTAAAATGGGAAAACTATATTTATTTTTTAGAATTGGGAATTTTGATTCATTTTTGCGGAATTTATTAATCAAAGAAAAGGCTCAAATTCCTCGGTTTTTAGATAATGGTACAACTTGGCAAGATTTGACTCCTGAAGAAAAGGTAATATTTGTACTATTTTTAACAATTTTTTTTTTAATTGAAAGTCAGTTTCTTACTACCTAAAAAAATAGATGCTTCAAATTCTTTAAATTAATATGAAAGTATTTTGCCTTTGAATGTTTCTGATTTTTGACTATTTTGTAATATTTTTCTTACCTTTTATCACTAATCTATGAATTTCGTTTTTTGGCTACAAAATAATAGCATGTGCAAAAACTTCAGTCAATTATTTTTCTACAAAATTCAATTTGATTTTATTGTAAGTTAATTCAATTTTATTGTATTCCACTAAGTTCAATTCTATTTTTATTTGAAGTAAATCATTTAAATATAAAATATTTTAAGAAAAGTACTATTTGTTGCATTAGTTTTCATACCTGGGATCATGGTACTAGATTGATGAGTTCACCTTTATTTAAAGCTGCAAATTTATGTATATTTGTGTTGATTATGAAATTTATACAATTATTTAAAAATGAAGTTATTTTAAAATTTCATTTATGCTGTTAACTCAAAATGTAAACTTTTAATTTACAAAACTGTTTTATGGAACTTATAAAATGAACATAAAATGTTACCCTGAAAATTTACTTTGAGGTTAATAAATCATTACAAGGTCTATTCCCTACTTTCAAATGTCTATAAAAATATTAAAATGGAAATTGATTATTTACTGAAAGATTTTTTTACTATAGATGGAGCTCTCACATTTTTATTTAAATTAAATTTCATCTATTCAGCATGTTATATTGAATTTATAATAGTATTTTTATAAATCTTTAAGTGTTTGCATTGCAACTTGAATGTTGTAAAAATCTTGAACTCAAATTTTATGAAAGCTATTTTTGTGTGTTGAATTAATGATTTAGTATACTTTTATATATTCAGCAATTTTACATTACTTTTTCCATTTTTAAATGATGTAAAACAATTAAATCTCAAAGTTCATGAATTTATATTTCTATTTCAACATGTATATACCTTTGTATTGACGAAACATAGGAACAAAAATTGTGCGTGTACGATATTTTAAGCAGACATGATTTACTTGATTTAAATCATCCATTTCATTATAAACAGTTATATTTTCTAATGATATGATGTAAGATATATAGATTAGAAAAATCTTAAATTTGCGTTTCTACTATTCAATGTGATGATAAGAGTGAAATGTTGTAAAGCTTGTGAAGAATGTTGTGGAAATAACAAATTTACCATTGTGTTTAATTTTATTTAAAAGTTTTTTGTTCCCATAAATGAAAAGTTGAGATAAGTGAGCAAAATTCAATCTGGATGTTTTTGTTTATACATTATAACTTCAACTAATAAATGTTTCCCCATTGTTAAGCTTATAGAAAATGCCAAATCATTTCTTTCATTGCAATGTCCATGAAAAGAAAGAAAATCTGTAAAAAAAATAATAATAATAAATAATTAAATAAATAAATAAAAATTAAAAAAAAATATTAATTATTTTTATTTGCTGTTGAAAATGTAAACATTGTGATTCAAGTCATATCAGAAAAAGAAAACAACTTTATAATTATTATAATTTAAAATAAAGCAGAAATATATGTTTCTTTTTTTCTGGTTGCTCTATTTACCAATAGACATTTTTTGCCTATTTCAACTGTGATATACAGTTAAAAATAAATTCTGCACAAACATCTTCATATAAAATGGAATAAAACCCAATAGTATCTCATCTGAAGGCCAGAGTAATTACCTTGTTCCATTTAGTTCAGCTGAAAAGAATTGATATTATTGAAATATATGCATTTGAAATTTTTGTTGCATTTTATTTTAAGAAAAATGGACTCTTACTTTATGGCTTTTCATAAAAACTGAAAAATTTTTTGGTGAATTTTTATTGTATTTTATTTCAAAATAGTTATATAAACACTCATTTATTGTATAAAAAAGTTTAGCTAATGATGAATTTGAGAACCATAAAGAATACTATAACATTTAATATTTGTTCAGAATTAAACTATTTTTTCTTTACTTTAAGAAATTTAATTTTATGAGTTTCAAAACTCAGTTTTTAATTTTATTTCATGATATGAAAATAAAACTTTGTCCAAGCTGTTTTAAAAAAAATGGTTCTTAATTAGTTCATTTTGAGAGAACCTCAAAATGATGCGTTTAAACACAATTGAACATATTCTGAAGTGCTTCATATCATGAAACATATCATTCTGTGGTGCTTTTTTTTTTTTAAATATGAATTATAATAAAATTCTTTTTTCTACAAATGAAATTATAAACTTTTTTAAATTGTGTAATTTTTGCATCCTATATATAAGCTTGTAATCTGTAATTTTAAATTTTCTGTTACAAGTAATCAATTTTTTACCAGCAAACTTTAGATTCAATATTATTGATTTTATACAATGTTGTAAGCTAAAATTTCTTCAATTATTAAATGGTGCTTAATTTAAATAATTCTTTTTTTACAATTTAAAAATAAATTTTTTTAAAAAAACTTAAATTCTAGTCAGTTTTTAATGATATTGTGCTTGAGGCCTGCAATTATTTATATATCTATTATGAATTTTAATTTAATGTACGTTCATGTCATTGTTATGCTTTAAAACTCATGCATGTTTTTATTTCTGAAATATCTTTATTAATTTTTTTTCATTTTTATTAGTTAGGAACTTTAAAGTGGCTCATTGATCATGTTTATCAAGCGAAGGAAGAAGACATTGCTGATTTTTTGGATGAAAATTATTCTGCTGATGATTTGGTTTGTATACCATTAGATAATATTTTAAATGATGTGTTGTTTATTATTTACTTTTTTTATGAAATTTGAACTACAAGTTTACTCTGTTTTGTTTTATTCTCTGGATTTTCTTTTGAAACACATGACTACATCAAAATAAATAAGAAATTTCACTGGGAAATCAAATTTTAATTCAAGTACTTAAAACTAGCAAAACAATTTATTGAAAGTATTGATTTAATAAAAATCAATGATTTTTTAAGGAAGCTGACATTTAGCATAACTATTACTGTATATGCAAACTGTTTTTGAAATTTTCTGGTAAAATCTTATCATGGCCTGTGTGATAATTTTAAATAAATAGTCAACCATGTTAATTTAAAGAAGGAATAAGGAGAAAATCACAATTTTATCTGTGCAATTTGTCAAAATGTTGATTCAGGGATATTTTCCCCCACCTGCTTAGTATTATCAATCATATTCAGATATTTATATTAGCTTTTACTGCGATTAATATTGGACCATTTTTTAAAATATTTGAATTTAAAATAAATCTTTTATGAAATTATTGAATTTAATAACATAGAAAAGGTTTGAATCAATTTAGCATTCCCATTTAAAGCAGAATTTGATATCTATAATTCGTGTTATTAACAATTACTTACAATTTCATATATTATCAGTCCTACTGACTTTGTATTCATTCTGTCCAAAATATTATGGCTGTAGGAGGATGTATTTTAATATTTAATTCAACAAATTCTTTTCTATTTTATATTAGTAAAAGATTTTGTTCGGATTGAGGATTTTTGGAATGCAAAGTCTTCAATGATTTCCATGAAATACCTTTAAATCTATGTATAGTTATTTTGTTAATCATTTTATGTAAACCCTAAAGTAAAATTGACTCCTTCTGATGCTTCTTGTATTAGGTAAACAAGAAAGTTCTTGCTGTTTTTGCATTACTGTTGAATGGAGTGAGAATAAGTATGCAAATTAGTGTATGAAGTGAGCGAAACACCTGTTAATCGAGAGTAGAAATATCAATCGTTATGAAAGCAAATCGACCAAGCACCTTTATCAATCGTAACTCATACAGCAGCAAAGAGAAATGGACATGTCAAAGGAGCTCATTTGGTGAAGTTTGCTTTACAACTTCAAAGTAGGCATACAGAAAGGCATTGATTTCCTAAATTCAGGTCAGAAGATTTGTCCCTCTATGGTGCAGCTCGCTTTAGATGATGAAGCCGTGCAGGCATTTATTGTGGAAGACAGTACTAAAACGTGGGAAATTAGGCAGAAAACTTAATGTTTTCAATAAAATGGTTAGATTTCAGCTGCACTGCTTAGGTAAAATAAACAGGCTGAGCAAGTGGGTTTCTCACACGCTGTTGGAAATCCATAAGCAACAACGAGTAGCAGCTTGTGTTTATCATTGCTTTCCCATCACCATAAGTCATCAATATTCAATCGAATTCTGACCAGTGATGAAAAGTGGATCCTGTATGACACTCACAAGCGTTCTGTACAGTGCAAGACCTCCTATGCACCTACACAAGATTATACTTTGCATCTGGTGAATTAGTCATAAATGGTTCACAATGAGCTGCTACAAATGGATAAATGGTCACTGCTGACCTGTACTCATAACAATTGGATCATGTGCAACAGGCAATGCTGCTGAAGGAGCCAGCACTGGTTAATCGCAAGGGTGTATTGTTCTTTGCAGGTAATGTGAGGCTGCATGTCACATGAGTGGTTGGGAATACTATTAAGTGACTTGATTGGGAGAATTTGTACCGTCCTTTTTACTCACCTAATCTTGCACTATCAGATTTATCACCTCTTCCATTCTCTGAACAATCATCTTTGTGGAAAATCTTAAATTATGAAGCAGACTTACACCAAGCACTCAGACTTCTTTGCTTCCAAAACCTCTGAGTTTTTCTTCATGGAGATTGCCCACTTGGGAACATATTGGCAGAAGGCACTTTATGCCAGTGGTGATTACTTCGAGGACTAACAACAGACTACACTTCCTGTAAGTCATGTTCTTTTGGGTCATTAAAAACAGCAAGAACTTTCTTATTTACCTTGTATATCATATTAGTAAATTTTGTGCATGGTGCATAAATTTCATTCAGTTATTTTAGCTGTCTAAAGAAATTGTATAAGATGCTATTTTTTCCCTTTAAATTGAGTTATCATAACAAAAATAAAGTTTAAATTTCATTTATTGTTTTACTTTTATTTATAGCATTTAGAAAGTAATTTTTTTCAAAAAAATTAGTTTTTATTTCAATAATTTGCTAGAATTAAATTGTTCTGCTTTACAAAATCATACAATAAATATTAAAAGGGGCTAAACAAGGATATTTGAAAAGTAGAATTTGATTTAGAACAAAAACTCTTTAAAAAAATTCCTATTACCATGTATGTAGGATAAATAAAAAAAATTTTTTTATCTTCTAATTTCAAATCATTTAAAATTTGCATTTATAAGTTAAGAATGGAATCAAAAAATGTAATGCCATATGTTAATATTAATTATAATATATTCAATCTATTTTTGCTTACATATATCTTTCAAAATTGGTCATTTTTTTATTTGCAATTGTTACTGATTATTTATTTATTTATTGCTTTTATTATGAGCAACACATCTATAAAAATATTTCAACAAGAATAATTTATTTGATCATTCAATGTTAGAAACTAATTTATAAATAGAACTGTACTATATTTTATTTTCCATACTACTTTTACTCCTAGTTATTATGGTCTGCTTTTATTTTTAGCAACTCAGTTGTATTGAAAAAATACTTACATTTTTTAATTAAATTTTTGCACAAAGTTTGCTATATAATATTAAAAAAATGTTAGTTAATTTATTAGATAACAGTAAATTTTTGGAAGAAAAAAGACTTTCTTCATACTTTATGAAGTAACAATTTCTAAAGCAATATAACTAATTATGTATTATATATTAATATTTTTTATAGTTAATAAACATATCATTTTGTTACTGATAATACAATGATGTATATATTCACACAAAATAAGTATACTGATGCTGTTTTATAAAAATAGATAAAGGTGTACTTTTATTGTAGGTCTTAGAAAAATAAATAGTTTTCCTTAGTACCATTCATTATGAATAAAACTGCTTTATTTTTTAAGGTTTTTTTCCCCAAAATGTCAAATGATTTTCATTTTTATTTTTAGAGAGGTATATGTGCTGGACAAGATGCTTTTAACAATGTTTATTGGTATTTGGATGGTAAGTAATTGCTGGTAAGCATAATATTAAAATTTTTCTCCTATAAGAGGAGCTGGTAGTCCTGTTAAAACTAAACGAAATGGAGTGAAAATTATTTACTTGTTGGTCATTTTTACTTTGCTGTAGCTCATATAAAGATTTACTTTAAATTACTAAAATGTTGAGTTTAGTATGAAGTTATCTGTTTTATATTGTGAATTATATGCAAGTGTTCCAGTGTATAATATATTTGATTGATTATTAATTTGAAATTTTAGAGCTCTTATATAACACTACTTAAGCCTATATATATATATATATATATATATATATATATATATATATATATATATATATATATATATATATATATATATATATATATATTCATATTCTGAAGTTATGACATTTTTTGACAGTGTATAATAATTTGCATTAACAAAGAAGCATTAATGTTTTTTCCAGGTTTTCATTTTTAATGGTTACCGTAATGAAATTAACCAGACATAAGCAAATATTTATTAATAAATCTACAATTTATGTTTTGCATATTATTTTGAATAAGAAAATATCCTGTTCTCTTGCTATTGGGGCTGCTAAAATTGTGTAAACATACATTTTTTATCCTTTTTAATCAAAGAGGTGATTGATAAAATTGATGTGCATTATACACTGAATTATTTGCTCAAGTGCATATTTGTGTTGATTCCCCCCCTTCTTTTGAATAATTAATTTGGTGTATCAGTGACCTCAGCATCTCTTATTCTGTGGATAATTGAGAATTGGTGTTGTTATATATTATGCATAGTATTTACGCAGTATTTATGTTTTTATATTTAATTTTTTCTATTTAAAATTTTCATAGTTCTCTATGTTTGAAATTTCTGTATAAAGCAGTACAATGGTTTATCAGTTAAGTTTATACACCATATTTTAATGGAGCATAAATCTATTTAGCAATTTTTATCAGATGTTTAATAGCTTTTTCCTTTTCTGACATTATAGTGCATGTGTATATCTTCTATTGACCATTTTCTTTATTCAATTCCTAATTATAAAACAAAGTTTCACATATTTTTGGTTACTGAGGTAAAGCAGGGAAGTATACTGTATTTATAAAAATTAATATATGTATATATACACACATTCTAGTCACATTAATGCGACTTGTCAAAAGCCAAAATTACCACCGTTTGCAGAGCAGACTGCTGCAAAATGTACAGGAAGATAGTTATTTTAGTTCCTGAAGGTGTTTATTGAGATGCTGAGGCTTGCTGACTCCATTGCTGTTGCCAGCTACACTAGATTACAATAATGTGGATCTATGTCATGAATGACCCAGTTAAGATAGGCCTTCCGACTCTTGAATAGGCTTAATCAGGTGAATTTGCTGGCCAGGGGAGAACTGTAAACTCACCCTGGTGCTATTTGAACCAAGCACATATTTTGCCAACTGATTGACACCTCACATTGTCCTGCTGGTTCATATCATCCTGAGCAAAAACAATATGCATATAGGGATGGACATGATCTGCAAGGACAGATCAGTACTCACAAACCCTTTATATATGCTTAACTGCACTGTGCTGCTTTCTGTGATTAGTTATTTAAAGTCAATGTCAAAACATGTGGTGGTCACATTAATGTGACTGGACTGTGTGTATGTATGTATGTGTCTGTGTATTTAGCACTCGTACTCTTTGTGATTAATTTTCATCTTTTATAGAAAATATTAATAACTATAATTCATCATTATACATATATTTAAATAATTATTTTATTTTGGCTCATTTTATAATCCATATAGATGCATTTTTACTTTACACTTCTCATATTTTACCTCTTAACATTGTAAATAAAAACCTGATTAATTTATAATATTAATAATTTTATTTTTATTTTATCCCTAGTATTATAATGTATTGGTATTTCTTATGGCATATTTGTACATTTAAAAAGTTTTTATTTAAGTTATTCTCTGTGTGGTCATATTAGTTTCATGTCAGTTGTGCAATGCATCATAATGAATTATGTTCCGTTGATAAATAACTTGCCTCATATTTCAAATACATAATTAAATCTAGCTAATTTTCAAAGAAATATTTTTATTTTAGAATTGTTATTTTAGATTTTCAATTGTATAGTAACTGTAAAATCGCTGAGAGTTATAAAAATATATACCTTTTGTATAAAAGTTCATTTTTCTATTTTTAATGAGTTTGATAAAAATTTACTAAATTTGAAACAATTCACATTGTGAAATTATATGCATATAACTAATAGTTTCAAAGACCTTATTTAAGAGTTACTAGAATCCTATATGTATTTGTCTATAGTGTAAAACCTTCTGCATTTATTTTCTCTTAATTTATTAATAGATTATCACATTTGAAAATAAATAATGTATAATGCTTATCACACATTAATTATGAAATGTGATTTATTATTAATTACAAACTTGGAGACTATTTTTATAATAAATTTTTTATTGCATTTAAAATTTTTAATCTTTTCTTTAGATCTGAGATTGTATCGAGAATTTTCACATAAAAAGCAGAGTAAAAAGGATTGGGAATGTGTCTGCTTAACTCTCTCTGATTGGCAGTCTTTTATTAAACAGTTCAGAAAAACTTCGAACCTTCAAGAGAAAGAATTATATTCTTATTTGAACTTTGAACTTTTCCCAATTGTTGAATTGGAACTTTTGGTAAATAGTATTTCTTTCATTTTTCTACTACTAGCTTTCATGTATTTTTAAAACTTTTACTCTGTTCTAAACTAAGTAATTACTGAAATTTGTGATTTCAAATGTTAATATTCTAAGAAAAATTCCTGAATGTTTCATAGTTTAATGGAATATTCAACAATATAAGAAACCAAAACAGGCAGAAATTCAAAGTAAATAATTACATGGTTATAATAAATATACAAGTTAAGAAGTCAAAATTAAGAAAAAATAAATAGATTAAAGATTTAGAATAGATATCTTAGAGGATATTAGAATGGAGTTATTTTATGGACTGAAAATTTTTGATGTTACTGTGTGTTTCTTATAGTATGACTATATAATTTTTTAAATTTTCAAATTGTCAGACAAATTTTGCTATTTGCATACAAGTGTATTTGTTTATGAGCCATGTGATCCTTGGAATGGGGCAAAAGTAAATGTTACCCCTATTAGTGGGTGAACTAAAATTTTCGATTATTAAATTGATTGTTCCATGTGAAATTAATTGCCTTACATCACTAGAAATTGTTTTCTATTACACATGATATAAATTAGTTTGTATATTGTGTTACATCATAGAAATATTTCTATTTTTTTTATCAATTTATTCATTGAATTATATTTTGCTATGTAAAATCTGTCTCATTGCATTATCTGCAAGACCTTTTTTTCGATTTAAAGAGAGAAAAAATTTCATAATCCATAATCCACTGCTCTTATTAAATGCATCAATAAAATATGTGTCATATGGGCAACTCATATTGATCAATGTTGCTTTTATTTGTGCATCAGGTTACATTAAACTCTTGTGCGAATTTTTTTCAATATTTCTTGTCTTACGACATAAAATACTATCAAATTTTCATGTACAAACTCTATTTTGTTGTTAAAATAACTTAATTTTATGTTGCAGTCTTATTTTGTTAAACCAGTGTAAGGAAAAAATTATGCTTATTCTTTGTTTCTTCTGTAGAATTTTAAATAGCTTAGGAACTTGTTTATTGAAACTTAATTTAATGTACACCATGTTATTATACATTGTAATGTAATTTAATGTACATCATGTTAGATGATTTCATAGTATTAAATCATTATTTAAATTTATGTGTGCATTTTAGAAATCAAAATAATTAGACTCATATTCATCTATTTTCTCCTAAATTTTATTTTAAATATATTTTATTGTTCTTTACCCATGTTACAGACGTGAACAATCATTTATCAGTTTTAATTCTTATTCAAATGTTCCTATTTTGTTTAAATTCTAGCTGTATTTGTAAAATGTTTTTACATTGCATTTTTTGATGATATTCATTTTTCTTTCAGTATAAGAAGAAACCTAAGCAAAGTAAAGAAGAAATAAATAAATTTCTCTTGAATAGAGAACAAAAAGATTTGGATGACATGCTTGAGAAAAAAAATTTTTTAGACTGTAGTAATGGCCCTGACAAATCTGATGTAAATGGTACAGACTCTCTTTGCCTTGAAAAGGCAAATGGTGCTGTTCTGCCAGTGAAAATCACTAGCCCTGATGAAAGTGAAATTGCAGAATATTTAAAAAGTGAAGAGAATAGTAAAAATTCTAACATGAACCACTGTGATGATCACTTAAATATTGATGAAAGCATATGTTCAATTGCTAATAGTTTGAGCACCTCTATAATGGACATAAAGACTACTGTAGAGACAAATATGTGTGCCATTTCATGTTCAAATCCCTGTTCAACATCTTGTAACAAACAAGATTTATGTACAGTTGTAAGTAATACAAATTCAACTTCTTGTGGAAATGGGACGAATTGTAATAATTCTAATGCAGTTGCATCTACATCTGCTTTATCATCATCAAGAGATAATACACAGGATAGTAAGTATTAATGTTTAAAGTTCTGCTATAATTTATTTGCTGAGTTAATAATTAAATGATCAGCTCGATGATCTTCACTTAAACTGTTCAACTTTGACTATCTTCTCAATCAAAGAGGTATTAGTTATCACTTGGAATCCACTTTAAATGGCATATTTCACCTGAATTAATCTCGTGCACCAAAATTGATCGTAGTGCAAGAAACCAAGCTTAATTACTCTTACCTTTTATTTTATACTCATGTTTAAAATAATTAAGAGAATATAAAATTTGTTGTATAAGTTTTTTTTTTGGAATTAGGCATAATATTAAATTTGGGACTGAAGTATCTCTATTTGAAAGAAATGTGATTAAGTTGGAAATTTTTATAATAAACATACAAATGAACTGAAATCTTTATAATTTATAAATTTTTATACTGTGCTTAAAACATTTTATATATTTCTAACATTAGTTTATAAATGTTGATTTTATAACACATTTTTGCGTAAGTATTAAATATTTCTGGATTTTTTATGTACTAATTCTGTGTTATAAAATAATAAAAGATAGTTTACAGTAATCAAACTTTGTCATACTGTTGAACTATAACCCATTTATTAACCTTTTTTGTGGAAGTCCTGATTTAGAATATTATAGAAATTATATGTTAATGAAACTCTTCTAAATTTTCACTTAACTAGTACTAAATTTGTTTTAACTTCATTATTGTTTAGTTTAACTTATTCTATTAGTTTCATTTTTATTTATTTTCCCTTCATTAATATTCAAATTACTGCAAAATGTGGCCACTTACTGAGTGAATAACCACTCTTTAGCTTGTGTAACAGATCATAATGACTTTAAGAATACATCGTTTTCACATTATTGGGCGATAGATGTTGAAAGCTAGTACAACATTATGAATAAAAAACATGTGAATATATGTGATTTTTAACAAAAAATATCTAATTCTTGTTTGCTGTTAATATGCACAAACAGCCGACATAATTATTAAAAAATTCTAATTTTTCTTGAAGAATGTTGGTAATTATGATATATTTTTCCCAGTGATTTAACTGTGTCTCTTTCCAGGTGTCCTCTTCTAATGTGCTTTCTTACATCATTTGCATTATATTAATATTTATTACTGGCTTTATATTAACATTTCAAATACTAGTATTTTGTTGCTTGCATAAAATTACTTGTTTTATATTGATATTTCAAATACCATTATATTCATATTAATTAATTGATTAATTGCTAGTGAATTTGCAACAACCATTAAGTGATATACCAAGTGATAGCAGTTCTGTTACAAGTAATAAAGAAAATGCTCCTCCGTCGTCTGTGAATACAGGAAACGGTAAGTTTAATTAATTTTATATGTTTGCAACCTTTTATAAGACCATTATCTTCAGAAAACTTGACTCATTTTTTTAAGTACGTAATTATTTACTTAAATTTGGAGAATCATTAATAACCTAGTTATTTTAAAAGACTTATAAACCAGTTACCTCTACTCATTTCAGGATTCTTTTTCCAGATATTGGTTAGTAATAAGTATATGAATATTAATTACTTAATCTTATTGTAGATATTCTCTAAAAATGAAACTTCTTATCACTGATACAATTATATTTTATTTCATGTACTTATTATTTCTTATTTATCATTCATAGGTCTAAATTGAGTTGTTAGGTCTATCAAGTTTTTAAGATCTTAACAAATTTGCAGTAGGTGGTTTGTAAGGTGTAATAAGATTTGACTCTTAAATGAAGTTGTTATTATTGAAGAAAATGCTTTTAATTTAATTTTTAAAATTATAAATTAAGAAGTATAATAAATCTTGGAAAATTTTCTTTTAAATATCAATGAAATAATGCCAAAGAGATGTTCTGTTTCACAAAACTCTCATTATTCTTCATTGAAATTCAAATTAGTTATTAATAAGCTGTGAAACTGATTCGAATTTCCGTATACCACAGGAATAGAAATTATCAAAACGATTATTTATGCTTAAAGGGGTTGAATTTTTTTACATATATTAGAATTTGTGCATAATTATTTGTTAAATTATATGGATATGATTTCAATACATAAATTTCATCTAAATCTAAATTTAATAGTTTACATGTTGTGCTTTATGATTTTCAGCTCTCATGCACTGGAGGAGTTTTATATTATTTTTTCCCTCATATTTTTCAGAGTATTAGTGTCGATTTTGTGTATAATTAAGGTGAAAACACAAATTATACACTTTCAAAATCAAATTCTCAGAATATTCTTCTTTGGTAATTAATTAATTCTGTTATGATAGACTTATTTTATGGAATTCATTTTTACAGTAAAAATTAGATTTTAAATTATTTTTAAAATTTGATCTATTTACTTTAATAGTTTAAGTTTTCATTTTACATCTTGTATTATTTCTGAGCTTACTTTAAACTTAATCTCGCCGTTTCTTTTTTTCCAAAGGTGGACTAAGATCAATAAATCAAAACTATATATCTTTTAAGATTTTAATAATAATTTGGTGCTTAATTAAATGATATTTTGCATTATTTCAGTGTGTGATCATCTAAAAGATATGATCACCTTTTAAATCTAACTTGAAGCTGATAGAAAATCGTTAAATTTTATTGACAGTGTCTAGTTATGTGTCTGAATGGCTATATCTTTAACCAATAATTACAAACTAGTTGCAAAGATATTTGAATTCAGCTGTGCTGGTTGCTGATTGATTAGGGATTGGACTTTCAGTTCAGTAGTTTGTGGGCTTAATTGCCTTCTCTAGCTTGGAATGTTGTAATAGTTTGGATCTACTTTAAACTGTAAGCCCTAGACTAATTAGCCCTCAAGTGCAAAAAAATGATTATTGAGAGACAAACAAATAAAACTTTTGAATTGAGATAATACATTGTTTTTCCAAGTCCATTAACTTAATTGCATTTTAATTAAAAGTACAAAAGGAGAATTAAGTTTCTTTTATAAGTTGAATGGAATAAAACTTTTCTCATTCTCTATAATAAAATGAAAAGAATTTTTTTCATGTATAACTCAGTCAACTTTTATTACACTATAAATCAATATACATTTGAAACACTTAACTTTCTTATTTAAGTCTCATTTTCTTCTGAAAACATATTTTGTCAATATGAATCTAATTTTAAAATGAAAGCTAAATATTTTTTACTTTTGTTTTTAGTACAATTTACATTATTAATATTTCTAAAAGTTTTGTTGGTATTAAGGTGAACGTTTAATGATATATCCACGAGTTCTTTCTCACATTTATTTTATATAATAATTATATTTTAATCAATGCAGCAAATTTTCATAATCTAAATAGCTTTAAGCCTCTAAATTTGAGTCTTTTATGTGTTGGATTGTTTTTATATAGAAATATGTACTGTGAAATTTATTAAATGTGATACATTGAACCAATTGACCATTTGAAAATTTGCACCCATAAAGAAATAGATTTACTAATTTCCCCCAATTTTTGAGTTGTTGTAATACCGCTTTATCTTATGCTTTAGGAAATATTCATTGTGCACCTTTAATGCTCGATTTTCTGTAAGTATGGTTTATAAAACAAAATCATATTTCAAAGCTAAAGCAAATTTTTTTACAGTTTATCCTTTTTAAGATTCCTTAAGATTTTATGCAATTACTGTATCTGTGACTTTGAAAATATTGTAATGTGGAATATATTACTAATAATACATACACACACATATTTATATTATCAAGTGTTTGTGATTCACTGTCATTTTTTATTTTGTGTTTTAATATTGACTGTATCATTATCTGTTCTTTGTCTTTCTATAGATATCCCTCCCATGTCAGCCATGTCCAACATGGTAGGGTCCACTGTTACACCAGTTACCACAGCCTCCGTCCAACCTTTGCCAAGTAATATGGTTAATAAAACTTCTTTTCAAATGGAAACACAATATATGCAACAGCAAAGTCAAATTTTCGTATTTTCCACTGCTCTGGCAAATAAAGCAGCTGAATCTTATTTGTCTGGACAATATCCTTCAATGATTGCCTTTCATTGCGCACAACCAGGAACTAAATCATTTCTTGAAGTAAATAATATAAATTTTTTGCAATTTCCATGTAACAGTTTTTTCTACTGAATTATATGTTGTCATGAATACTAATGATTATTTCCTATTAATGTTTAGTATATTGCTTTGTTTATAAACCTATTATTATTTAGAAAAAAATGTCCTGAAATTATATAAGTTATTTTTACTATTTTAACCTTCTAACCACAAAAATGTCTTTTATTTTTGCATAACTCATTGCCATTTTTATTCATTCTGTGTTAGTTTAAAGCCTTGTATTAAAATGAATAAAATATAAGTGTACATTTATAAATTGAAATAAAATTACTTTTGTACACTGTATAATTGATAGTAGGAAATTGTGAAATGACGTTTGATCTGTTGCTAGTGTTTAACTTTTTACAAATAAATGTTCTTTATATTAAAATATGTAATATTAAATTTTTTTACACATTAAGTACTTTTTTTCATTATTTAAAATTTATTTTTCATATCTCCTAAAAATACATTTATAAAAACTAAAAAAAGTGCATATCATAAAATTATTTGTTAATTTACTACTGTATGTAACTGTTGTTCTGTATCTACTGTTACTAGGCTGTTATCTTTTATAAGACCATTCGCAAATTTATAATGGGGATGAATAAAATATTCTTTTTACAATTACTTTTTAGTGAATCAAAATGTATGAACATTGTTTGGCATAATTTTGATATTTACAGATCCTGAAAATGCAGATGCTCCAGTCATTATTAATTTGATAATATTAAAAATGTATGATATCAGGAAACCTCAATTTCTAAAAAATACTGAATTAACATTTATTACCTTTTACTGTTAACTTATTATGCTACTTTCATAAATATAATGATTCAATATTTTTTCTATTTTATATAAAGGTAAAATGTTCCAGTCTATTTTTAAAGAAGTAAATGAACCACAAATATATTAATTCGTGAATATTTGTCATGAATGAGCTATATAATATAAATACTACATGTGTCATAAAAAGTGAGGTGCCTTTTTTCATGCAAAATCACTTTTCCTCCTATTCTCAAACTCTTGTTTTGATTTGAAAAAGTACTCTTTATGGTTAACCATTCAAAAAAATACTATCAAGTTCTTTGCCTTTAACATGAAGTGGGAAAGAAGGTTTTATGAAATGAAGGTGAACAGCTGTATTAAGTAGTACATTATCTGAAAGTTGAGTAGAAAAGCACTTTGCTGTCTGATCTAATAATCTTTTTATGACAAATTTATATTTGCTTATTTTTTATTATTTTTACTTATTACAAGTATAGTAATCTCTTATTTAGAAAAGTCAGTTACGAAATTAAAAAAAAACAAACATGAATGAACATGAATGAATTTCTCTTTTATATTTACCTTTCTAACATATTTAAGTTATGAATATGAATCATATCTTATTTGACAAACAAATTTTTTTAAAGAAAACGATTTATCAATGGAGGTAAAATGAAAATAATGCTTAAAATAAGTTCTGTTTGTTTTCATTACTTATGAAAATTACAGTTTTTATATTGTTTTTATATATTTTATTGAAGACTATATATATTTAGTTCTATTAAACGCAGAATAAATTTTTTAAATTTTATTCTATCTTCAAATATGCAAAATTGTCTCTTAAAACACTAATTGCCAATTCAACATTTGATAACAAGGAAATTCAAATAATTATTGACTATTAATAATAAACTTCTCAGTTTATTATTAACAGTCAATAATTATCTTCTCTTTCGAGAATCCTTATAGTATAAAAGTTAGTACTCCATTAATGAATCTATAAATAGATGAACAGTTATAGAATTGGGGAACAAATCAAAAAAAAAATTTTTATTCAAAAAAAAATGATCTTTAGTACATAATTAATTTATAAAAGTTAACTATTAAAAACTAACTTTAAT
Source organism: Latrodectus hesperus (assembly GCA_037975125.1). Classification (NCBI taxonomy): domain Eukaryota; kingdom Metazoa; phylum Arthropoda; class Arachnida; order Araneae; family Theridiidae; genus Latrodectus; species Latrodectus hesperus. Next base: position 22,655,009 of record CM075854.1, read on the forward strand.
AGCTAAAAATAACCATTATATTATTAAAATTTAAATGTTTGCATGAAATAATTTTTTCTATTATTACTATAGTTTCAATTAATGGCTTTGAAATTACCATTAGATTTAAACATAATTTAAATGAAAAATATTCATATTAGTTTTTATAAAAATCTACTTCTATCATCATTGAGAAATATAATTTAAATGATAATGTCTATTTTATCACAATTTAAAAATATAATGTTTTGTTATGTATTTATAATTACAGATTTGTCTAAAAATAATTGATTTTAATATATATTAAATTTATAAATTCTGCTTCTCCTGTGAAGGTGAATTTTCAAATTAGTTACCTGAATTGTGTAGGGAATGTTTCTTTTTCTGGACCAAAATGAGTAGGGCAATGAAAACTTTTACTGTGAATGGTTTTTAATTTTAATTTCTTGGAAATCTGATTGTTAACAATCATTAAGCATTGTTTGACATTTCTTTTTAATGCCTAATTCATTTTGTATTATAATATGAAAAACTAAATGTAACACTGATTCTCAACTTATCCTGTTGGAAATTATTGAAATTCTCATTCTGATTTCATTGATTTAAGGTTTTCTTGTTAAATACTTCTCTTCTTATTTTTGTGTTTATTTTTAAGTTAAGTATCATAAACAGTTCTTCAAACTACATTGACCTATTTCTTCATTTATTTTGAAGAAACAAAATAAACAATGTGTCTTAACCATGAAAAATGAGTTATTTTTATAAAGGATAGTTTTATTCAAAATTAAAAAGTTTTTTTCATGGCTTGTATAGAAAGAAACATGGTTACTTTTTTTTATTTATTCCATTTGCAATTTTTTTTAACTTTGGAATTATTAGTTTAGATAAAAATATGATTATGTTTTTAAAACTTTTTAACAAAGAACACTAAAAAAACTACACTGTTTTTCAAGTTATTCTATTTTAGGATTAAAAGTAAAAATTCATTGAATTGAAGGAAATGAAGAATGAGAGTTGATAAAAAGTTAATTGATAATAAGTTTTAAAAGTGCCTAATTAAATCCCTTTCTAGGTTTTTATAGAAAATGGCTTATTAATTTTACTAAGGGAAGTGAAACCCCAAAAATTTTGTATGCTTTTTGTGTGATGCAAATTTTATAATCTATGCTTTAAAGCATGCATATATATATATATATATATATATATATATATATATATATATATATATATATATATATATATATATATATATAAAGAAATAGTTTTTTTTGACAAACTAAATGTTTGATTTTTCTTTCTTATTAGAAATATCCTCTGAAAGTACAGCAATTCAATCGACAAAATCCTGCTGCTTGGTTAAATACACTTGCTCAGATGAAACAATCAGGCCGTCAAATGAAAACTCCTATAAATCAGTTTCCTGGACCTCATAGTATGAATAATAGATTTCCTGGGCCATCAGGTGGACCAGTTCTAAATCCTTGTTCAGGTCCATGCAACATGCATGTACCTGGAATGTGTTCTGTTCCACGTGGTTCATCCACATGGCCATCTAATTGTAGTGCAGCTGGTATTGGATCTTCAGTACCGAATGATATGTGCACACAGCAATGGCCAAATCAACAGTTTAATCCAGGTGCATCTTCGTCTTCCATGAATCACAGATTTCCTGGCCCTGTTGCTCAAGGAATGCCTGTTAGGCCAATGGGACCCTCTAATAGTCCTTTATTGGGCTCTATGAACAATATGAACCCAAATGTAAGTGGACCTCCATTTCAAAACCCAGGTCTTAATTCAATGCCATTGAATCAAGGTCCGGGTGGGCCATCTACTTTGACAGGTAAAAAACTTTATATAACTATTTTTTGCCGAAAAATTATTTTTCTTTTATTGCAATGGTGTAATCAGAAAATTTTTTTTCTTTTACTATTCATAACAATCATTCAAAATTGTTTTTGCAAACTTGTAGGGACTGGTAAAATAGTTCGTAATGTAGAAAAATAAGTATTAGATCTTAAAAAAATTTTTTTTTACCAAGTTGCTCTGTCTTTTATAAATAAAACACCATTAGAAAAATTATTTAGTATATATTATAAGAAACACATACAAAATGAAATTTATATTTAAAAAGATTTGTTACTTTTTTATTCATTAAAAACAAGTAAGTTAATCACATTTTCTTTAATCACTTTTTTAAAAATATTTTTCCTCAAAAAATAGTTCTACTGTCAATCACAAAACTACTTTATTTTCTTGTTTGATATCTAAGTGTTCTTTTCCATTTTCATTCATTATGTCATCAATTATTTTATTATCTGATAGCTCTTACATGCTAATATTTTGTGAGTACATTCCAGAAATTCTGAAATCAAAGTGGGGTAATTGTAAATATCAAAGTTCATTGACAAATAATAAAACACATAAGTTTTCAGGTTCTTGGCTTCTTCTTCATTTATGATGGTAGTAAAGCATGCTCATTAAAATAACCTAGATGTCTTTTTTTCTTCATCATTCCAAGGGCAGAATGTATTGTACTAAGAATGCTAAGACAATTTATATAACGAAATGAACACTCTTTTCAAAAATACCTTACATACGTTTAGATTTGAAACTACTGATTACATCCTGTCATTTGATTTGTAATACGGGAAGTAAATTTGTTGGAAGAAATTCCCCATGAATTGTTTAAAAAAGTGCATGATTTCAACATCAGCTGTGCAGTTAGTTACCATTACCCATAATTCCAAGGGCTTATGATTCTCCAGTGAAAGCATTGATACAAATTTCTGAACCATAATATATATATAAATTTTCATAACTCTTTCCCCCTTTCAGTTCATTTTTTATAATCTGTTTTTATGTAATTATAAACAAATTATAAAAATTAACACAAAAGAAGAAAGAGCATGAAAATTAGTTTGTGAAAAAAAATCCTTGTTTCATTTTTATGGGAAATAAAATTATCATTCCATCTGTTTTAGTATCACTAGTTACTTGTTTGTAAAATCTTGAGTGTTCATAAATTAGAAAATTTTATTTTAGAACTAATCTTTGAGATTCAATATTTGCTAAAACTATTTCTTTTTTTTATTTTAATTGAAGTTTTTTATTTATGAAGTATTATTTTCTTATAATCCATTTTTGTTGTGGTATTTAATGTTTATTGTTGTGGTATTCAATGTTTTCTTTTTCTTCATTGGTTTGAAATTGGGCAATTTTCTTGTTTGCTAAAATATTGATGACAGTAAACAACTGAGTTCTTTTTTGTTTTGATACCCACTACTGTTATATTTGATCAATAAAAACTAAAATTGTTAGTTCTAAATTTCTGTGTATTTAATTGTGTCAAAAATTGGTTCTGGCCAATCTGTCATTAAATATAGTTCTCTTTTCTTATATGATAAATATTTTACAGTGTAGTTTTATTATGAAATTCTTGTATTATTTTTCTAATGTAAACAATTTTTTTGGGATATAAAAATAGTTTTCAAAAATTTGGTGTTTTATATTATCTTTTTAAAATTTTATAGTTACCATTTTATGGTTGTATTAAGCTTGGTATAATAAGGCCAAATAATTTCAATTTATGCTTTTCTTATTGTGAGAAGATATTGAAATGTAAGCAATTTGTAACATTTGATTTACTTGCACTTGGTACTCCTCTGTAAATTAAATCTGTAAACTGTAAAACAAAATTTATTTTAATTTATAAAGTTTTAAATATTTATAAGGAATTATAATAATATTAGTGTGTATTCAATACTTATGTTATAAATTTGACTTCTTCTTGGTCATGCTGTTTTGGTGATTTGAAATTCACTTTAAATTGTATATCCTGGTTGAAGTAGTCTTTAGGTGCAAGAAAGAAAAATTAATTTACTGATCAAATTATTAAAATTTTTTGAATGTATTACAAAGGAACGGGCAAAATTAAATTGATCATGAGCTTTTAAAAATTGATATTAAAATTTTTTTTTTTACTTAAATTCAAATGTTAAAGCTTTGATTAGTGATCCAATTAATAAATTTTATTCGAAAGTGAATTATACAAATACACTAATCTTCTCCTATTTTCTATTATCCAGGAAATCTTGCATTAGACAAAAATTTTAATCAAATTTTAATTATTATTTTGATTTATATAGTAATTTATTAAAATAAGTTCTTTCATTTTAATAATTATATTGATTTTTATAGATTAATTTGAATAATTGATATTTTATAATTTTTCGTTTGAATTAATGCTTTCAAATATTATCCTATGAAGTAACTTTTTTTATAATAATAAAATATTTCTGTTTCAAGTACTGATTCACTTTTTTATTTTTGGATAATTAAATTTATTTTCCAAAGTAGTATTCATAAAATTCGCTTTTAAAACTTGTTTTAACACATTTTGGAAAATTATAATGAGTTGATTTGTATAGAAAGAAAATTCATCCCACACTCCTGAATTTGGAGCATGTTTATATTATTCATCTATTTTATTGAAAAGACATATTTTTACTGAAAAGTTTCAAGATCAATTTATTCGTAATTTGGTATTTAACTGTTATTTCATTTGTGAATAAAAATTATTAGAAAGAATAATATGTAAGTTTTATATTTGAATAAATTTTATCAAATTAAAATCTAATACTTTTTCTTTTCTTTTTTTTTGTAATCATAATTATTCCAGTAATTATTTTTATGTGAACTTCAATTTCTTATTCTTGTTATGTTCTCTCACGTCTGAATTTAATATCAATTGTTTGATGAATGAATGACCAATTGATTGAATATAAAATGAAGGTTGTACAATTTTTCAGGAGTTAAAGTTCCTGATGAAAACTTAACACCACAGCAAAGACAACATCGAGAAGAACAACTTGCTATGATTCGGAAAATGCAACAAATTCTTTTTCCTGAGCAACAGCAAATGGATCCTTCCCAAGCTGGTGTTAGTCCTAACATTGGACCTATGATGAGTGGTGTGCCACAGCAACATAATTCACAAACAAGATTTGGACCCGGTGATATGTGTGTCCACTCAGGAATGGACATGTGTTTTAGTCCTCATCAACCATGTGTAGGTGATCATGATCATTCTCATCCTCCTGATATGTATATGGGGTCTCCTATGATGGGACCGGGTTTTCATCAGCAGAACTTTCCTGGAGGTTCTGCATCTGCTCAATTAGAATGGCAAAAATTACAGCATCAGTTTTATGAAGAGAGACGCAAAAAGCAGGGATGTGGTAGTGTACCTTTATCTCATGCCCCTGTTGGCTCGCAGCCTCAACCAAGTGCAATGCCACAAGTGCAGCCAGTACAAACACAACCTATGTCACAACCACAAACTCCTCAACAACAAAATATAAATAGTCCTAGTCCAAGCATGGGCCTTAGCCCTGGTACAAGAATGCAAGGCCCCCCTCCTCCTTATCATCAAACTAACAGAAGAACTATGCCAAGTCCACATCCTGCTTCACCAACACCTAGTTCACTATCATTACCCTCTCCCCGTATGCCTTCGGGTTTGCCATCACCTGCTGATTCATCTAGACAGTTTCCATTACCTACTCCTCCTGGACCAAGATTACCTCACCCCAGTCCAGGCTCTGTTACTCCAGCAGGAAGTAATAGTTTGCATACAACTCCTCTGAACTCTCCAAAACCCTTGTGTTCTTCAGGTCCAGGCTCTAATAATGCCACTACCAGAACTCCTACTACTCCTTCAAATGCTGTACCAACTCCTACGAGTACACCAACCAGCTCATGTGCTCCTGTGTTATCTAGCTCTGGACCTAATACTCCTGCTGGCTCCTGTGCATCAAATCGAAAACAAAATCAGTCTTGCAATAGTGATATTCAAGATTCTAATTCAGTTGACTCAACTAACATGAATGCTGAATTTGCTTCAAATTCATGTCCTGTGTCAACTCCTAATAATTCTCAAGGTAATTAGTAAAAAAAAGATTTTTTAAATTTATAATTTATTTTTCTGTTCACATTCTTTTTCAGTTTGTCATCTAATGCATTTCAATTTTATAGGAGAATTATTTTGTCATAATGCTCATTCGTGCAGCCAAACTACTCAAAAGCAAGATGCTTGCTCTGGACATGGTACTCTTTGCCAAAAAGAACCAAGTCTTATGCCTGTTCCATCTCCTCAGCAAATACAATATTTGAATGCTTTTGATGGTCAAGAGCTCACTATTCAGAAACAACCTAATACGAGCATTAGAGAATTAGATATTATGTCACCTGCTAGGTTTGTATAAAATCTTTCTGGTATCTTGCTAAAAAATTTCTTCTTTGTAAAGTTATTTTTAATTTGATATGTTCAAATTGTATGATGTCTTTTTATTTATTTCAACATTAATATATTTTAAAAAATTTCAAATTTTTCTACACTACAATTTTCTTATTGTATGTACAACTTACTTTTACCATTTCAATAAGCTCTATTGTTTAACCAATATTACCATCACAGAAAAGCCCTAACTTAAAGTGGTGAAAATTGAAATAAGTTATGAAGGTAATCTACCTGTATTAAAGATGTTTATTCCTAAACGTTTTTTTTTTTTTTTTTTTGTTATTTATAAATAAAGAATCGTTCCAATTTCGTAACAAAACAGTGAAATTTATGTATGCAGCAAAAGATGAAACTACAATAAGAGTAGGAGACAAGATTTCTTTCTTCAGAGTATATAAATGTATCTCAATGTTAATGAATACCTAAATCAATTTTTAAACTGTTGTAATTCCAGTTACATAACAGCATTTTATAAATTAAAATATCATTTAAATTTTTATAGTATCTTTGCAGACTTTTATTAGGGAACCAGAGTAAGTCACTTAAAATAAACAACCCTAAAAATCAAAACTTGTTTTGAAAAACCTGTCAAAGAAATATTGGAATATTGAAATTATTATAATTTAAGAAACCAAAAATTTTAAGCATTGTTCTGTTCATAAATTTACAACTGCAAGGGTGGGAAACTTAAATTATACTAATGCTTACAAATATGTAGAAAGAGGTGCTATTACAAGTAATTATGAACCAATAAATACAATACAATAAATGTGCTAATATTGTGAATTAAAATAAAAGATGAAGTCTTTCATAATGTTCACATTATTAAAAAAATTAAAATAGTTGTTAACTGTTAGATTCCATTATTTTCAATGCTATGTATTTTTATTATTATAATTTTTTAGCATTAAAAATCACAGTAATTCTAATTTTAGAAAGATTTCCAAGATAATATCTTAAATGATTTAATTATAATTTTATGTTATTTCTTTTACACTTCCTCTACGTCATATGTAAAATATAATACAGACTTGATTTTTGGAAGAATGGCTATATTAATGTAATTGCTGCACCTGAAAGGAAATGACTTCAAGAATTTTGATTCGACATAAATGACTCTAAGTTAAATTGTATATATCATAGCCTCTCTCTTTAGCATCACTGTGACTAAATCTTGTCATATGATAAACAGCAGGTGATAGAAGAAAAAAGCATTTTTGTGTAATTCTCACACTGTTACAAAATATTGCTTCAGCTGTGTATAAAATTTTATGTAAAATTAAAATACATTTTACTTCTGCCATCAAAAATGACTTCAAATAGTGAATGCTGTCATATGAAGCATTCACTATCTGATTTTTCACTCATTGGATTAAAAAGAGTTTTGCAAATCTTGATTTAAAATTTGAAACTAACTGTAGTCCAAATCTACTAGCTTGTCATTTACATCTTGCTTTATCTCTTTATAAAGTCCTCATTGTTATCTACTGTACCATCTCTGTATCTGAAGATATAACAATAGTATGTCTTAATATATATTGGCATAAGTAATGACATTTTCAGATTTCCATATACTTATTTGAAAATTCAAAAATCGCGATAGAATATCTTTCTTGTGCATATAAGCACTGCATCAATAGAAAAGAAATACTGCTAAAAATTAGATTTTTAAATAAGTAAAGGATGCAGCATTTCTTACAGATATTTGTATGCATATAAAATAATAAAAAAAAAATTCATTTACTCATCTCCTTTCAAAATTGTACAAATTCTAAACTTAAAATACTGCATTTCTAACCCAGTAATTCATTTTATATTCTTTACAGAATATTTTTATCAAATAATTGATTGAGTAATTCTTTGATAAATGCAAATAGGAAATGGTTGTTATTGTTCACATTTAAAATGGCCAAGAAATGGTGTTGATATTATTTAAACTATTTAGCTTATTTTCTTAAACAATAAGGAGCCACAGTTAATCTTCATTGTTGTACAACAGGTGAAAAATTGGAAAAAATCTTAAGAGTACTCAAAGTGTAACTATGTATGTGTGTGTTACAAAATTACACTTTTAAGAATTCTATCTACACTTTATTTTCAAACAAATTAACATGAAAAATAGTGCAATTTAAATTCTAAATTTTACATTCATTGATTTTTGATTTTATAATAATATAATGTTTTAATGATATCATAGATTTAAGGAGGTAGCACAAATTAAGTCTTCTTATCTTTTTAAATTATGTCAAATTATTGGTGCTGACACAAATATGCAACTTAGTGATAGACAATTTGATTTTGCAATTGAGATTGTGCTGCTGTCTGTACAATAAACTGACTTATAAAAATCTTAAAACAGCTTTCTAATTTTTTCTTTTATTATTTTCATTTGTAACATTTATTAAGCTATTAATAATATTTATGTCTGTGTTCTTCACACTGCAACAGAAATTTTAAAGCTTAAATATATTAAGGATAACTTGCTAGGTGATTGATTAAACGGCTTTTATTTAATATTATGCATACCTTTAGTAGCAATTTTTAAAGTTAAGAGCAGAGTCATATATTTTCTTATTTTATAATTGAAAAAACTTGTAATTTAACATAAAATTTTAAAGTTGTCCAGTTTGTATACACATTTACTTTTTTTTCCCATTGTGGGAGCATTGCTCTAATGTTTGAATTAAATTATTCTTTTTTTAAATTAAGTATGAGCTATAAAAATTTTTAATGAACATATTTGTAATAAAAGTATATTTTCTTTTATAGTATGCCACCATCTATGGTAATGAGTACAGGTTCACATTCACAGTTTCAAAGTCCTGATGCTGCCTCCTTTCCTAATACTCCTGGTAGTTGTCCTTCAGTTTTAGAAAACAGCCAAGATAGTATGACTGCACGTTTTCCTGTTTCAGCACCTGCTAGCATGGAAAGCAATATGACACGCTTTACTGCTCCAAGTCCTCAAATGCCGAATTTTGACTCTGGGCCTAGGCATATGATGCCCTCAGTACAACCCAGTGAGAATTCACTTCCAAGATTTCCTGGTGCACAAAATATTGATATGATGAGAATGCCAGGTTCAGGCCCAATGAATCATAATCCATTAGATGAAAATACTGGTAGATTTCCTGTTCCTGGTTCACAAGGACCAATGTTTGGACCTGGTTCAACAAATAACATCAATAACATGCCTCGTTTTCCTGGCAGTGCATCAGAAGCTATGCAGAGATACCGTGGACCAAGTCCCCATTCAAATATGGATATGGCTCATTCCCGTTTCATGGGTTTAAATCCTCATATGTCATGTGTTGATAACATGGCACAATCTTCACAGTTTAACACCATGAGTTCTGATTCAGTGCCTCCGATGCAGTCTCAATCTTTTCCTAATTCAGGGCAACAAATGGCATCACGTAGCAGTCCTTGTATTGCTAATAACTTCCTAATGGATGGCAACTTGTCGCATTCTCATTTACAGAATTTGCAAAAAATGACCCCACCTTTTGATAGCCTTTCTGCTAATAAAATATCTCCCGATGTTATGTCTCCTATGGGGCAGTGTTCAAATTCATCAGTTAATGGCTCTAATAGTATGAGTATGCCACCTTATGGAGGATCCAGTCCATTAGTGCCATCTTCTCAAGTGGGTCCTTCTCAAAGACTTTCACATTTTGATCCCATTGCATCTATGGCAGCTATGAGTGAATCAACAGCTCCTCTAGTAACTGCTGCTGGAAATGCTCAAGTACATCAGAATCTGATTTCATCAAATATGAACATGCCAAATAATATGCATGTTTCTGGAAATGGAACTAATAATCAGAATAATATGGTTAATTTTCATAATAGCATGCAATCTATACAAGACGTTATGCAAAGTACTACTGCATGCTCATTGCCAAATCAACATTCACAATTTAGTGTCCATAATCCAATCGTTCCTAACATGGGATGTGGCTCTCAAAGCGGAAATAATTCTTATGCCAATGCAACAATGTCCATACAACAATTAAATGCACAGAATGCTGTTACTACCACACCTTATAGTTTGAATCCTCATGGCCCTAATATAAATTCTGGCATGCATATAAGTTGTCAAGGTAATGGGGCAAACACGATCAGTTGTTCTGTCACAACTAACCACCCTATCATGCATACTGCAGTCACCACTAGAACTTCAAATTCTAACATAACAGGACCAGGGCCTAGGCATGGAGCACAAAACTTTTCTTCGCAATCACCCGGTCAAAGAACTGTTACTCCAACTGGTGCTGGTAGCCCTACTATGATGGCAAGAGGAGCCCCTTTTAATAGCACAAACATTCAAATAAAAGCAAATGCTCCTAATACCATACAGTACTTACCTGCTCGCCAGCAAAATGCATCCATGCCTAATCGAGCTCCAACAATAGAATTTCTTCAGCGTTATGCTACTCCTCTAACGAATCTTGATAATAAAGTTCCAACGCACAATCTTCAATACTTCCCTAATAATGGCAGTTCTAATCCACCTCTTCATAGTGGTGTAGGTATGAATCCTAATCCGGGAAATGCAGCACCTGGCATGATGAACAGCCAAAGGCCTGTAAATATGATGATGGGACCTATGATGAGAGGAACTAGTCCTAATGCTTCTCATCCTGGTGGTCCAATTTTTCCTGTCGGTCCTGGTCTTCCAGGTGCTGAGTCACCAATGTTTGGTCGTCCTCCATGCCCGTCCGTGAACAATTCAATGATTCCAATGAATGCAATAAGTGGAGGTCAAGGTGTTGGAATGTTCCCCAATAAACAAATGCCATTACCAATGGGGGGAATGGCACCTGATGCTACACAGCCATTACCTCCTTCCATGGGCCAGTCATTTAATTACAAACAATCACCATTTTATGGGCCTACAACAGCTGATCCAAATTATGCTGTTCAGTTTCACAATTTTCAACAGCAATTGTATGCAACAAATACCAGAGGTAGCCAGATGAATTCTCAAAATAATATGAGTGGGCAAGGATTTTTTGGACCCAAATAAAATTATTTTTGACTGTTTTATGATTGGTGCCATTTTTGCTGTGTTTTAATTAAACTGAGTCAGTATCTTGAGTTTGTGTAATGCACAGCCTCTCTTTTTACGTTCCTACCAATGTGGCTAATTTCTTGTATTGTTATGAACGTTTATAGTAGTCACTCATCTTTCGATATGTAAATAATTTCACAACATAATGTAGGATAAACTTTGTAAAATAACTGTTGTTTGTATATAAGTATTTACCTTGCCAAGTATATGTATATGCTCACTGGTTATATTGTTGTTCTTAAATCTTGTTTCTGTTGATTAGTGTGCAGTACTAATCTGCTCAATCTGTTTGAAGTATAATTACTTCAGAGGACGATAATATGTTGCACACAAAGTTTTAATGGAAACATGAATATTAGCATTTAGCAGCTTTATGAATGCAACTCTTGAACATTCTTTTCCAGTTGCATATTATAATGGTATCCTATTGCAATGAATAATATGCATCTGCATAAATGTTGTTTAAGACTTGCTTTGCTGTTTTATGTTTTTATTTCAGACAATCCTTAAAGACCAAGATACTTATTTCATTTTGTGCCATTGTGACAAATAGTCACCTCTTCCCCATACACATTTTATATTTTGTACATGTATTATAATACCTTTGTTTATTCTATTCTGTGATGAAATTGTGTTACGTATATTTTCTTTGTCAAAAGTTATTTCATTATTATGTTATGGCATCGGTTTTTAATAGACCAGTCAGTAGTCTCAAACAATATTTTAATTTTTACTACCTCATGGCAAGACAGCTAATTAATTGTATTACAAATGCACATTGCATCTCTTAAAAAGATGATTAATGAAAACAGTAAAAAAAAAAAAATCTGTAAACCAAGAAAAAATTATATTTTTAGGATATTATTTAAAACAATTTTTAATTGTTAACTTGTAAACAATTTTAACTAGAATTACTTTCATAAACATATTTCTTTTTTTATACTGTTCAAACATTTTCTGCTTAAGGATGTTTAAAAATTCAAAGCCTTCCTTCCTTTCCCCTTATACAGTTAAGTCTTGCTAATGTATACCCCATTAATTTGGGAAGATGTTTAATCCAGACAACCTTATAAATTTTGAGTTTCACTTAATGAAATGTTTGATTTACGTTATCAGAATCGATATATAAGTTAAAAAAGTAAGCCTATATTATATAATTTTGATGCTGAAAAAGTGATTTTTATAATAGACTTTAAACTTAAAATATTTTCTTGCAATCTCTTTAATTGTGCAACTAGATATTAGCTTCTGTTTACAATTTTAATCAAAAATATTCACTTCATGTTGTATTTGTAAATTATAAGTTTTTATTATATTTTACTTTGCTTTTAACTATTACTCATACTTGAAAAGGAGAGTTAAATAGTGTGCTGAAATTTATGCATTTATTAAAAATAATAAATTTGATGAAATTGTTTCTTTCCTAAATTAATTATTTTTATTTTATAAATGTTGTCATTATTTATGTATTTCAAAATATTTAACATATTTTAATTTACTATCAATTATATAAATTATTTAAAATAATTTTAAATAAACTTCACTCCTTATTTCCTATGTATAGATAATCAATTTTGTTGATATTTGTGTATCACCAAAATGAGATTTATTTTGAAATTACTATAACTGAGAAAATTTTGTGATTTTCCTAAACCTAAAACCATTGACCCATAAAACAATTCATTTTCTATGCTCAAGTTTTTTGTTTGTTTATTAAGTTTCATTTTGAAAAATAAGAGGTACTGAAATGGGACACTTGTGAAATACATCTCAATGAATTTTTTAAAATGTCAGTATAGCTTATAAAGCAAAAAAAAAAAAAAAAAAAAAAAATTCTGAAACAAAATTCAAAATTTAACCAAGGATTTTTATTATTTCTGCTTAAGCTTTCATTTTAGATTATCATTTTTTAATTATTTGTTCCTGTTTTCTTATGTGCATCTTCTGAATTCATTGGCATAAATACTTAGGAGCTTAATATAATCATGTTGGGAATTTATGTAATTAAGATTTGTTTATTTTATAATAAGTGAGGATTTTAGAGCTATATAATTGTGTGTTATATTAGTGTAATGCTTGTAATTTATTTTGAATATAAGTACAAAATTGTGCAACACTTTTTAAAAGTATTTTAAATAAATTTTGAATTTTTAAGAACTAAGTACTTGATAGTCTGAAAGTGTAGGATCTTTCCTACACTGCCAATAACTACTTACTAAATGACATCAAAATCTTTCCGCTACTTTTTCGAAGTTCTAATATCTAATTGTTGAAAAATCTTAGGTTTAAGTTATATTTATTGTTCACTTTCACCAGTTATATGTTTATCGAAAAAGCTTTCATTTTACTTTTAAATAATCAGATTGTTTAATAATAACTATAAAAAAATTGTTTTAAATCACAATATGCAACAGGAATTTCCCAAATTTTTACTGTTTAATATGTATTCTCTAGCAATTTAAAAAAAAATTCCAAATTGATTGAATAGTGTTTTACAAAGTTTTTGTGATATGAATAATACAAGTTGCTAAATTTATTTACATTATAATTTTTTGTATGGCATTTAAAATATATTTATTATCAAATGTGCTCATTTCAGGAAGTAATTTTTGTGTGCTTTGTAATTATTAGGAGAGGTGTGTAAAATTAAAATTCAGTTTTTTTATTTAAAATTCAATTATTTTATTTTATTTATTTATTTATTTATTTTTTTACCAGAGAAATGGAGAAACAGAATTTCTCTTATCTGAAGTAACTTAAATATAGAGCTGCTCATATTGTTCATTTAATTTTATTAAATGCTTTAGTCAATAAAATAAGTGACAAAATATTCAAAATCTTGGAATGAATTAAAATAGTTTAAAAAAACTAATTCACAAGCAAATAATGATAATGCTTTTCTATATTTTTTGTTTAAATACTTTTTTCTTTTATAAAATCTTTTTTTTAATTTTCTTATTTTGTTTAGAATTCTAGGTTTTAAATTTAAATTACCAAAACTTCTCTTTAGGAATTTTTTACCTTAAAACAAAAATAGGTAGATTTGTGTGGAAACATGAAAGATCTTTATAGAATGTTTGTGAGATTTATCAGGGCAATCATTTTGCTATCCCAAACTATTAGATATATATAGTTCTATTAATACCTTGTCTTAAATATTTATTAATGTGAAACCTAGGTAAAGCAAAAACAATTAAGATATCACTAGAAAGATTTATAAATTTTGTTTATATCTTTCACACTTTTCAAATTTTTTTAAAAGTATGGAAAAGTTCATTGCATTTCCTTTACAAACATTTTCACAAATTATACAAAATTGTAAATAAGGTACCTATTATTAAATCATTTCATGAAATCTTAAAAAATTATCATGAAAATAACTTGGGGAAAAAAACTTAAATCATTCCTAAATTATTTTCTGGTAAACTCTTTCTAAATTATTTATTGTACCAAAATAGTTAATTTTCCTAATTTAAATCAATGTAAACTTAAGAAATATTATTCAAAACTAACATTCATAAGTGCAAAATGAATTTATCTAGAAGGGAACTCAAAAATAAAGATCTATAAGAATGGGTCAAAATATGCCTTTAAAAACGAAATAAACCCTTACAATTTTTTATGAATTATTCACTTTATTTTACTTGTAATAAATTTTTATGTTAAAAAATTTGTGAGACATATTAATTGGATTTGGCGAAATCATAAGTGATTTATTTCTAGCTTCTTTGCCATTGTGCACTTTATGTTTCAGAAATGTATCAAATTTTGGAAAATGAGCTATTATGTATATTTTTTGTTCATTAAAGATATAGTGCCGATGCTGATTTTTGAGTGAATTTCATGACACTTGATTATTTAATATTTTGCTCAACTGTGATTGTATTATACATACTTAATATATCAAATTATTTTATTATGTCCAGACATTTTATGGGAATGTCAGTTTAATTGTCAACAATTGCTATATTTAAATGTAAATATAATTTTATATGCATTTACATTTAAATATAGCTATTGTTGTACATTTAAGTACAATGAAATTAGATGAAATTTTAAAATATAAAACAATGATACTATTACTTGAAAAAGTAATATTTATTTCATATTATTGAATCATTGTATGAAATACATACTGTGTTTACTTAATTATCATGAGAAATACCATTACATTTTTTATTGCATACAACAGCAAAGTATTTAAAGAATGAAATTTTGTGCTTCATTTTTTTATGTACATGTTAGTATTTAAAAGCAATTGGTGTTTAACTACGCATTTTTACGAATAATGTTTTCTACCAATAAAAATGCAACTGAGTCAAAATGTTCACGTTTTTAAATGTTAGCATGAGTGTTTGTAGAAGAAAATAAATCACATTTCATTGAAAGAAATCCCGATGGAGATTATGTTGATTTAATTTTTGCAAATGTCATTTATTGTAAATCAAAATTATTCGAGTAAAACTATAAATATGATTTTATTAAACCTAAATTAAATGCATCTGATATAAAACTTAATTATTATACAGTATTTATTTATAGATATTTCATTTTCACATCATTTTCTCTAACTATGTATCCTCCCATACAGTATGTTAGTCAATTGTTCTTTATTGTCTGATTCGGGCTGAAATCTTAATCAGTGGTTTTTATCGAAAATTATCTTCCAATAGTTTTTTAAGATTTGACTCCATCCTAAAAGGTGATCTCTTAAAACCTATCAGGCAATTTCACTGACATTTATATACAAATTACTATTGCAATTTATGTATGTGTTGTTGTACTTGAATATATAAAAAAAATTTTAATCTCTTATCAAAATAATTTTTTTGTAAAAATTTGTTTTAATCATAAAATAATTCCTTAATTTTATCTTATCTACTCCATACCTATTTTTTCAACGCCATGAGAAATTTTAATGTGCCTTACACAAGTGTTTTTATTACTTAATTTCAAACTTAATAACAAAATTTAAAATATTTTCCATTATTACTTCAAATATGTGTACTGTTTATAATGTGCATTCTTAACTCTGTTTTATCATAAATATGCTCTCTATAGATTCCATATGCACTCCTTGATTCTATATTTAAGTATATATTTATTTTTCCATTTATGCATCATACTGTTGTGAAATAAAATATACATATACTCCATCGGTAACATAAGGTCACTTTGCTCACATATTTAAGATATTTTTAATGGAAAATAGCAGTAAAAAATTTGGTCTTGTTTGTTAGAAGTAATCACTCATTTCTATCGTTTTTCTTTTTTCTTCTGTTTATTATTGCTCTGAATTTTGTAAAATTTTTCAAAACTTACAATATTGATGCAACTAATACATTGAAATACAGTTTTAAGGTATCTTGTGTCATGAAATTTAATTGTTTGATCTAATTTAATTGTACTGTACTGTAGCTGTCTTGCCTTTGTTACTGCTGACTAATTTGCCACTTTGTTTTAAATGTGCTTTACAAATGCATTTTAGTGTGCATTGCCATGTATCTGTTTTGGGAAAAATGGAGAAATAAACTCCTTTTATTGAAAGTATGACTTTATATAAGTCTTAACTTTTTTGTAAATTTTATAAATAAAAACAAACTTATTTTTAAAACTAATAGTTGTATAAATATATGAATAAAATTATACAAAGGGAATATTTTGAATTTCCAAGTTTTTGATTGCAGCATTTTTATAAATTGAACACATTTTAATAATTCTTTACTAATTGTTACTAATTAAAAAATATATTAATATTTTTCTTATAGATTGTAACTTTATTATTTGAAAATTTTAATTAATGTATTTGGAAAATCAATGAACTATTGATATTTCTGTGCTTAAATTTAAATAAATTATTTAATAGGGTAAAGTAAATTTTAAAAAATATTATTTTATTCAAATTTTAATGTAATTTAGGTTTAAATTTTGTTTTAAATGCTAGGTTGAATGCCATAACTGACAGATGTATATATATATTCAGAAGATAACTAAAAAACATTGTTATGCATGCTTTGATCACATTTGTCCTTTGTTGTATATTTATGCACTTATAAATTTTATTATAAAAGGCACATAAAAGTGAATATGTGTGTGTATAATTTTTTAATACAAATAAAGCTACATCTTAAGAGGTTAGTATAAAATGTATAATAACCAGAAAAACTATACTTATTGATTTGTTAGTTTACAAGATGTAGAAAACTTTTTTTCTGGAGTCACTAATATAGTAAATACATGCATCCAATTCAAAGCATGTTTTCAAATTATTTTAATTTTATGTAAGATAATTAATTTCATTTGTATATTGTCCGCATATTCTTATCTTGGTAATTCTCTCTAATACAGAAATCTTTCCCATACTTTCCTGTAGTATCAAAAAAATATAGTCCTTTTTATGATGTAGAGTTTATGATTAATAAAGTTCAAAGTTTTTTCATTAAGTTTTTAAGGAGCATTTACAATCTGAATTGTAAAATTTGACCAAATCTACAGCTAGTTAATCTTATACAAAATACTACTGAAAAGAAATGTTTATATACATAATTATACTACTGAAGACGTATCTAAATGCTTGTCTGTAATAAAAAATTAAGACAAGAATGTTTTATTGCTAATGACAATTAAAACTTTAAATAGAGAATAAACTAAACTCAGTGGCACGACAGCCCAAATCTTACAATGACCAACGACCTTGGGGTGTCAGCATGTGTCCAGGTCAGGTGGTCAGCCTAACACGAAACAACCAGTGTTTCGATTCCAAGCATGCTTGGTACTCAGTTCTATCAACCTACTGAAGGGATGAATTGACTTTGCTCAGCCCAAGAATCGAACCTCGGACATATTCTTTAAAAGCTCTCAGCATTACCACCGGGCTTCTTAAATGGGGAATATGCTTCTGATTTGTCTGAAACATTAGGAAATATTTCGAATCAAACCGTTCTAATATACATATTCTTTTACGTGTTATCAGTTTTGACAATTTATATCAGGCAAAGTTAAAAATGTTCTTAGGCACTATCAATACTCCTAATGATATATATTTTTCGGAAGAAAAATAAACGCTTATTAAAAATATATGAACTCAAAACAATCCTCGGGGGAGAAGATAATATTGTTATATCAAAGAAAAATTAATATTAGATAATGAAATTAAATATTGATAGGTAGTAAAATTATATTAAATTTTAATCGTTTTCGAAAGCTTTTTTACTGTACTTAAGAATGCTTTGGTAGTTTGTTCCCATATGTATGAAAACTTTCTTGTCTTAAATTCTTTACTAAAGAGCTAGTAATGAATCTTATAAACCTTCAAAATTTTGACCTAAGTTTGCTCCCCGTCAGTGGAGAAAGAGTTAAAAAAAACTACTTATTGATAGAATTGCGCAATTTTTATACTTTTTTTTCTAATGCCTTATTACTCTATTTTAGATAGGATTTAACCCTATTCAGCTCTACAAGGGTAGAAGTGACGGCATATTATAAAGTGGGATGCCATCGTTAAAATAGAAAGTGAAAGGATAGAGAAAGCAATATCCATGCCCGAACCAGGACTCGTACGCGACACCAACAGCTACGAAGTTAGGAACCCTAACCACTCAGCCATCGGCTGTATTTTTTTTTTTTTTTTTTTTTTTTTACTCAAATGATAAACTAATCCAAATCAGAGAGTTTCGTTTTACACCTGGTAAAAAACTACTACAGATGTTTTAATTATCCTTGTGGGGGGACTACTAAGAAATTTTCAAGTTTATACGTTAAAATTACTTTTGATCAGGTAGTGATTTTAACGTTTATACGTTAAAAGCACTACCTGATGCCCTGCCATTTTAAGCCAATTGAGATCATTTATTTGCCCGAAAAACTTGTTTTTATCAGCCAGAAAATATTTTGCCGAACGTTCAGCTTGCCTTTTTACCTCAACGCCTTTTATTAGAAAAGAAAACATGGGCTGTCCGCAAGGCTCTTGCTGTGATCCA